>BTHU01000007.1:46931159-47423659 GCA_036184795.1 Tokudaia tokunoshimensis
ATTGCTGATATTCTGCTCCACTGATTGAACGTGTGTGTGTGTGTGTGTGTGTGTGTGTGTGTATGTGTATTTGAAAGCATTTACTTTAATGTATTTTGCAGAAATATTCCAATTAGCAGAACATACTTTGTATATATATGGAGCACTCACATACTTTATAACTAATTTTTTTTTTATTTTCAAAGTACTACTTATCCTATAGACAACCATTCATAATCTACATATAAATATATATTGCATAGAGGTATTAAGCAAATGCTGAATTTATGGTTAATAATTAAAGAGCCCAGTTTAAGCTTGTCATTTCAATATGTAAACTTTCTGTTTCTTCAATGCAATCAATAATCATCTGTTTCTTATCCCACTTCATAAATTGCTGGTAATCATTTGCTACCCATTGATGAATACTGCCGGGTTCCTCTCTCTCCCAGTCTTCCGGAGTTTTAGCTTAGATGTTTATTACCAAGTTGAAAATGGGCACTTTTATTTTAACGGTTTTATTAAATCAGTCTGAACATTCTGGCCTTGAGATTGAGGTTAATAGCAAATGAAATTCATATCTGGAAAGAAAAGAAGAGGAAGAAGAAGAAAAGGAGGAGGAGGGGTGGCTTCTCAATATAAATCACAGTACCTTCAAATCCTACTAGTATTCTGAGTAATATTATCAAAATAACATGAACAGCAGAGCAGAAGCATCTCCTATGCTATAAGTGCTCTGTGACCCAGTGTCATCCCAGCTTTACCCACTTGGGGTCTGACTTCCCTCGAGCCTCCCTACCCTCATACTGGCCGATTCTGTTGGAGATGTAAAGATGGATTGGAATATCAGTGTAGCATGCACAAACTTCTGTCCAGCCCCCACTTCATGGAAATGTAGACATGCAGTGAGCTTTGATCTACAGCTTTGAGTCAATTGTGTCCAAACGCTAACAGTCCTTGTCCACAATTTGTTTTTGACCGATCAATAAAGATGCCAGAAGCCAAGGGCTGGGCAAAGGAATTTGCCCCGAGACGGGACTGGATCCTGAGACTGTCATGGGCTAGGATGCAGGGTGGAAGAAAAAGGATCACCATGAAGTGGTGGGAAGCAGATGGATGTAGGAGCTGCAGGAGATAAAGCCAGCCAGCCATGTGAGGTGAGAATTCTGGTCGGTGGCCACTGGCCACTTCCCTGCTTAGGCTTGGTATAGCAGGGGAAGCTTTAGGAGTACCCAGCCTTTGAAGTAGCCAAAGCATTTTAACGAAACCAGGGAGCTGCCGGGCAGGTGACTGGAAGTGTGCACAAAGTAGTGTAGCCCAAACTCACCCCTCCAGATCCTCATGGCAATATTCACCATCAAGGCAGGGCAGCCCAGGTCGAGTAGCTACTGTGGCCTCCTCCTCCTCCTAGTTTCCATGGCTGCCTCACTGTATGACTATATTTCCATGAGGGCTTGGGAAGTGGGAGCTGGAGGGAAGTTTGTGCATTCTACACAGATATTCCAATCAATCCTTATGTAATTTAGATGGAACAGCTTTGAATTCCTTAAATTTGCATAATGCTTCATAACTTAAAATATTTTGCAGAAACATTTTATTTTTACTGTATGCTAGCTATAAAGGGTGAGCCCCAAGCATTGTATTACCCTTTTAGGAAGTGATATAGTTCTCACATTAAAATGAAGTCATTCGTTTTGTAAAATTTACTGCAAATAGTAGCTATATAAATCCAAGGCAATACAAAAAGCATAATCTCAAAATATTGTCTGGTTCTGTGTGCATAATATTTCCACCTGATTGTTAAAGGTATGTTTTTATTTACATTTATGTTCTGTTAGAGGCTCTATTTTTTGCTGGAGTAATTTTCAGTATATCAGGAAAGACAAAATAACTGTTCTTTCCAAAGACAGAGCCAGCAAGGACTGATTTATTTTAATTTAGAACATTCATATGAAATTTATTAAGAAGTCTCTAAATCTGTAAAGCTGTCCATGTACGAGATTCTTTCTCTCTCTCTCTTTTTTTTAATTGAATATTTTATTTTACATTTCAAATGTTATTACCTTTCCTGGTATCTCCTCTGCAAACCTCCTATCCCATCACCCCTGCTTCTATGGGGGTGCTCCCCCACCCACCCACCCACTCCTGCCTCACCGTCCTACCATTCCCTTATGCTGGGGCATCAAGCCTCCAGAGGACCAAGGGTCTCCCCTCCCATTGATGCCAGGTAAGGCAATTCTCTGCTTCAAGGACTGATTTTAAAATGTAAAACCTTTTAGGTGGTATATCTACTAGATGTATATCTATTAGATGTATATCTACTAGAATGACTAAGAGATTCAGCGGCTTTTCAGTGGCTATGCTATGGTTCAGGGAGCACAATTCTAGATAAGAAAGGAAATTTCTCTCAGTAAGAGTTCATTTCAGCTTCCACACACATTTCTTTGGATGATTCCTTTTAGATATATTGTATTTCCTTTGAAGAACAAGAATGGCCTTGTTGTATGAACTGGAGGTGTTGGAGTGGAGAATTTCAATAAACTTTAAGTAAATAATTGCAATCTATCATCTTGGTTTTCCATGTTCCTTGCTTCCACTCTTTCTAGCGTCAAATATTTTCTCAAACAAATACATCTGGCCAACTTTGAAGGCTGGTTTAAAAGAGATCACACCAGATGGACTGGACATCATCATCATCATCATCAACATCATCATCATCAACAACATCATCATTATTATTATTTTTAATCTCTTTTTACAATCAAGTTATTACCCATCTCCCGGTCAGTCTTCTTTTACTGTTCCTCATCCCATACCTCCTCCCCCTGTTTCAAGGAGGATGTCCCCATCCACCCACCCCTACCCCATCAGTCCTCCCCATTTCCTGGGACTTCAAAGTCTCTCAAGGTTTATGTGTGTGAGGAATGGACATTTTTATATGCTTAATATTTACAAATATGTCTTGACCTCATGGTTCCCATGTAGACAAGAGTTCCTTCAATATGCTGCATTTATTTTGAAATTATTTTGGTTTTGATATTTATTGAGTAAATAATATGATTTTATATTTTAAAAATGTTTTTAAAAGGTGTTCTATTCAAGACTATAGAGATTTGAAAAATAGTTACTTGATTTGGGGAAAGCAAAATTTAAAAATGATATTAATCCTGAAGTTGGGGGAAAAAGTTATCAGAAATTATGGTAAACAGCAATAGCAAAACCTCAAATCCAAAAATGGAATAAGAATAGAAACGGTTGTCATTCAAAACAGGGATAAAACATGTAATGTAAAAGATTAGGTACCACATAAATACAATTACAATATGCTATGTTATATAATGACTGATTGTTTATTATACAACACTATATATTACATATCATTAAAAGGTATATGTTGAAGCTTGACATTTGCAATAATACAAAGTTCTTAAGAAATAGAAATGTGAAACACAAATTCCACTACCATGTGTCTGTGCTGAAGAATCTAAGCTACACAGAATTACAGTAGAACTTCTGCGAATGAATGAACTATGGAGTTGGGCTCAATGTTTTCTTTGTTTGTTGTTTGTTTTATTCTTTTTAAAAGAAAAGTATATGGAAGTGTGGGGGATCTGGAAGCAGTTAGGGGAAGGGAAAATATAAATATATCACCTGCAATTTTCAAGGAATAAATTAAAAACATTCTAAGAAAAGAAAAAAAAATCCAAATTGTAGCCAACATTAGGACATCTACGATTTTGTATAATGGCTTGGAAGAACAGTCTTGTCAAGATAGTTGAATAGTGAGATAAAATTATCTGACTGACTTTACTTAAGGAAAAAATGAAACAAAACAAAATGGAATGAATGGTTTGCCTAATACAGACTATTTTGACCATAAGGTGGTTCTGATGTGTGTATGTGTGACCAGGATAAGCACACATATGTCTATACTATTGACAATGATCTAATTATTATTTTATTTTATATATATATATATATTTATATATACAATATTTTGCAAAAGACCTCACAAACATACTTGGTTTTTATAAGTGAACCAACAAAGCCATTAAAAATTCTCTTTCTCTCTTCCAAACAATCACTTTACTTTCCACCTGAGATGGAAACTTGCAGAGAACTCATATAAATAGAATTATTAACCATATGACCTTCTACAGCTGGATGTTTTCCTCATGTGTTCTTAATATTCAGAGAGAAGTGTCATTGTTTTTTATCCCACATAATTTGGGAAATACAAACTAAGAGCACAACTACACATAACCCATTCCTATCATGATTAATTTGTAAAACAAGTAACAGGCTTTGGTAGATATAGAGAAAATGAAATTGTTTGCATTCTTAATTGAAAGAAGGCATAGTGCTACCACTATGAAAACAGTCTTGAGGATCCTTTAAATATGCAAAAGACTCAAAGTAAAAGTCGGCCATCTTGCTTCAGCTTATATGCTCAATGTCTCAAGAAGTATCTGTATAGATTTTCATGTAGCAAAGATATGAAAACTATCTATACAGCCACAGGATGAAAACAATACTCTATGTACATATAGTAAAACATTAATCTCTTATTTAACTCTTAAAATTATTATGTAAAATAATGGATTTCAGTTGATACATTCATGTATGTATGCCCTCAACTTTACTCATTTCTCATTCCCATTCATTGCTCTAATTCCTCCCTCCTGCTAAATGATTCTCGTATTTTCGTATGTGCTATATAGAAGACAAAACATGTGCTATTCATCTTTCTGAGTGTGGCTTATTTCATTTAGCATGACTTCCATTTTTATGGCTGGATAGTGTGCTATTATGCATATGTTAATTGGCTGATGGATGTCTGTGGTGGCTCTATACTTTAGCTGTGGTAAGTCACAGTACAGTTAACATGAGTGTGCTGCATTATCTTAATGAAATAGTTCTCTCCTTCTATACCCAGGGGTGGGTAGAGATGGGTTACATGTTATTTTTATGTTTAGTTTCTAAGAAACACTCATATCGATTTTCATAGTCTCTGAGGACTCCACTCTCCAAATCAGCATTTGTTGCTACTAAATAAAAGTCATTGTTGCTAGAGGGAGATGTCATCTCAGTATGGTTTTGATTTGCATCTTTAGGGTGACTAAGGTGTCAAACATTTATCCACATTCATCCTCAAAAAAGAAATAAATTTTCCCATACATGACCACATGGGTGAACAGTATCAACAAAAATGAAATTTGATCCACACAATACTCAGAAATGAACTCATAGTGATCTAAGATGACTAAATATGGACTTGAAATTAAAATAAAAAATGTAGAGGAAATCCTAGGCTGTAACTTTAGAGTCCTGATAATCTGTTATATCACCCAAAGCATCAGCATCAGATGGTAATTTAGGCTAGAAGCATTATAACATACATGTCTGCAGAATAAACAATGAGCCAGCCGAGTAAGAATAGGAGAAAATAGCTGAAAACATAGTATGTGATAAAAGCTAATATCCAACTAGTAAAAAGTACTCAAATTCAATAGTTAAATAAATAAACAAACAAATAGGCAAATCAAGAAACAAGTTGGGGAGGAAAAGGTTTATTCAACTTACACTTTCACATTGCTGTTCATCATTAAAGGAAGTCAGAACTGAAACTCAAGCTGGTTAGGAAGCAGGAGCTGATGCAGAGGCCATGGAAGGATGTTTCTTACTGGCTTGCTTCCCCTGGCTTGCTCAGTTTGCTTTCTTGTAGAACCCAGGACTACCAGCCCAGAGATGGTACCACCCACAAGGGGCCCACCCCCTTTGATCCAAAATTGAGAAAATGCCCCATAGCTAGATCTCATGGAGGCATTTCCTCAACTGAAGCTCTTTTCTCTGTGATAACTCTAGCCTATGTCAGGTTGACACACAGAACCAGCCAATAAAAGACAAGAGACTAGAATAAACATTTTCCCAAAGGAAACATACAGATTCCAAAAGGAAGGTGAGTCAGAAACCAGGTAGTGTTCAAATAAGTGCTGTCCCTTAAGACCTTTAGAAAAGCATCACACCACTAGACTGAAGTAGAAGCCAAACATTTTTAGGAAAGGTTTACTTCTTAAACTAAAATAATGTAGGAAGAGCAAACCTCAATTGAGGAGTAACATTTATCAGACTGGCTTTTCAGCTTGTCTGTGAGAACATTTTCTTGATTCTGAATGCTATGTGAAGTCTCAGGACACCATGGTAATTGTCACAAGTCCAGAAGCAGCACTCTTCCCTGGTTGTTTAGTTTTCGTTCTCTGAAGGCATACCTCGATCTCCTATGTTGGCTTTCTTTAGAAATGGATTATATCCCAGTAGTTGCAAGATTATATAAGCCATTTCCTATCTTAAGATGGTTATGGTCACAATATTTTATCAGAGAAATAGATAACAAAGAAGGACCGTAATGAAGGCCAATTGTTGAAGAAAATATTACCTAAATTTTCCTTTATGTAAATAATAAATATTGCCATTTTTTTGCTGTGAAATCTGTGTCCTTTTACTACATAAAATATGTGGATAAATGTAATAACAAAAATTATGATCTATTAACCAAATAAGGGAGACCTGAAATTTGGTGAAACTTCTATGATTTTTATACTTTCTTCTTATCAGAATTTCATTACTAAGTTTTATCAACACCATCAGGCAAAGTTCAGTGTGCATCTTCTCTCCTTACACTGTTTAAAAAAGGGAGCATCATCCTGATTCTTCAATCATGTCCCATGACTCTAGAGATCAGATATGAGATCTGTTGTAAACAGAGAGGTAATCTAGAGAGTGATACACTCAGTTCTTCTTCACAAATCCCAGTTTCCTCCTTAAAGAAACAGTGAGAAAGCAAAAAGGACTTCCTTGTAAACTGGAGGCCAGACTCCTTATTTCTGTAAACATAGCAGTTTTCTTATGAAGTGAAGCTCTATCGGTCTTATATCAATTCTGTCTACATGGTTGAAGGGTCTTATTCACAAAATAATTATGAATATTCATATTATACTAGTCTTCAAATAGTTGTAGGATATCAGTTTGAAAGGTGGTGAATAAAGTCATCATTAAATAAATACCTACCTATAGGAAGGAGTACTTAGTTTCATGATATAGAGGAGAGGATATATATATATATATATATATATATATATATATATATATATATATTATGTTATGTGTAGTTAATATATAGGGAATATATATATAACAGTGATATATATGATATATTTATATGGTTATAGATTGAGAACATTTATAATATTGTGATATATATAGCAACATATATATTGAAAAGATAATTATGAGAAATATATGTCTAAAATATGTCAATGAGAATATTTCTTTATTATATTCCAAGCATTCTTTCCTATAAAGAAGATATAATTTTTGTCTGAGCCATTGAGTGGATGAATCATGCCTGGCACCAAATTTCTCATTAAGAGATGGCGAAATACTTTATCCTTCAGTTAATTGTGTATCACACAAGGATTCCTACTTCACTAAATTTCTCCTAATTTGTCTTAGATTATTTATTTTCATCTCATTTGTAATAAAATCGTTGGAATTTTTCTAAGAACTCTATTTTTCTGTAATTATCATTTTATTTTCTAACTCTTGCATATCACATATTCCTAGAAAATAGGTTCTTGTTGCACAGTGAAGTCTAGACTGCAGAACATAGAATTATACCCTCACATCAGAGTTAGAGAGACTTTTTCCTCTTTTGGCAGGGTAGCTGATTTGGGATGTCCAATAGAAAATTATAGCCATTCATCAGAGAAGGCAAGGGAGTCATCATTTACAGTAAAACCTTAGGCTTCTGGATGACTGTAAACCATCACAGACAGAATTGCTCACATCGTACGCCTTGGGGGTTTCTGGCTTCCTAGTAAAAGAAACGCAGACATAGTAAAGTTGGTTTGTTTCTTAACCATTGTCTACAGGGGGACTCCAAACATCTCTAAATTTCAGACTTTTGGTTTTCAGAAAGTATTAAAGTGAGGTATTCAGATCAGTATGACTTGTTCTGGGAACTAATAGGCAGTTGTGTCTTCTCTGTAGTTATTCCTAGGATGGTGTTCTAAGTGTGTGTTGCTTTGCTTCTGGGGGAGTAAATAGACTAGGCAAACAGTTTTTAATGTTGCCCTTGATTTGAGATTATTTTCTTACTAGTTGGACTCAATTGTGTCAGACATCTCAGAAGCTCAGTGATCTGTGCTTTCTCCCATAACAAAACATGCTCTCACCAGGAGAGTCTAACACAACAAGTTCATTGATCTTAGTCATTTAATTTTATGCATGAGGCAGAAATGAAGGTAATAATTTTGGCAAGAATGATTGACATACTGTTGACTGATGGCTGTGTCTCTTTTTTCCCTAATCATACCTATTTTTAGTCTCAGTTTCTTACATTTACACTTTTTGGGACAAATCACCATAAAACATCTGTGTCTTCATTCCTCATGTAAATGTTCAGAAAATAATAAATAGTCAAATCAAATCAAATAATCATAACTTAAAATTGCAATGTAATTCTAAGTATTTCACATAAAACAAATTTAGTTTCAGATTAAAAAGATTCTTAAAATCAAGTGCTAACTAAATTAATTCCCAAACTAGTGGAATATAATTCTTATACTATAAATATTACTGTATTATAAAATAGATACTGTATCAAATTTCAGCATTCAATATACTTTGTTTCCTGCACTATAGAGGTGCATGCACACAAAATTTGGTAAAGCTATAGTGACAGAAACTATTTAGATGTCATATTTGACTCTTCCCCCTCCAAGAAAAACAATATCTAAGCTGATTATAGCAAAAACAATTCTTCATAAATTCAATTAAGATAGTATTCCTGAAGAATTGGTTACAGCAGACGGCTTGGCATTCCTTCAGGTTCCATCTAGGCTTCCCCTATGTGACTTGAGCTGTCTACATCAACTTTAATTTGACCCTCCTTACAGGCACTCTTTATTATTAATTATTTTATTTATTTACATTTCAAATATTGTCCCCTTCCTGGTCTCCCCTTCACAACCCCCTTCCCCACCCCCTCTCCCTTTGCCTATGTGCACCTCTCCACCCATTGATGTCAATTAGAAAGTACCACACCTGGGCATATACCCAGAGGCTTCCCCTGCATGCAATAAGGACACATGCTCCACTATGTTCATAGCAGGCTTATTTATAATAGCCAGAAGCTGGAAAGAACCCAGATGTCCCTCAACGGAGGAATGGATTCAGAAGATGGGGTATATTTACACAATGGAATACTACTCTGCAATTAAAAACAATGAATTCACGAAATCCCTAGGCAAATGGTCAGAACTTGAAAATATCATCCTTAGTGAGGTAACCCAATCACAAAAGAACACACATGGTATTCAGTCACTGATAAGGGGATGTTAACCCAGAATCTCGGAATACCCAAGACACAATTCACCTATCAATAGATTTCCAAGAAGATGAAAGGAGAAACCCCTGGTCCTGGAAAGACTGGATGTAGGGGAATACCAGGACAGAGAAGCGAGAGGGGGTTGAATGGGGAACAGAGGGAGGGAAGGGGGCTTATGGGACTTTCGGGGAGGGAGGAAACGGGAAAGGGGAAATCATTTGGAATGTAAATAAAAAAACTTAGAAAATAATAATAAAAAAGTCAAAAAAAAGAAAGTTATTTCTCAACACTATTTAGCAAAACATACCAATATACTCAGCACATTTCTTATTTCTGTAGATACTCAATGTGTAAGAATCTCAAATACCTGCAAAACATACAAAATAAAAACAGCAACAAAAACACGGACAACTTATGCTTTTATAGGTTACATTGCAATAGAAGCAATAATATTATTTATATATATTAAAATATAAACTAATGGGTTTATGGTTTTATTTAGATTATAAAAAATGGAGCAGTTATTCATATAATTTACCTTTGTCCTATTACTGTGTTTCTAAAAAAATCTATTTCTTCATAATAAAATTGTTAATAAAGTTTATCTTTTGTAGATATGACTGTAGTAGGTTGGCCTAACACGCTGCTTGTATTCTAATGCTAAGGCTGACAGCTTCCTCTATGTGTGTGCCCCTAAGCCTCTTAAAGGAAACAAAGACTTCTGCTATGCAAGGGCAAAGTGCAACATTATGCTAACAACTAGAGAGAAATAAGAAACATGCTCCTTAGAGCTCACAAAGGAGTGTGACATATGCCATCTTGGATTTGATAGTGAGTCTGAGACCCATGTGTGATTGATTCATGGGACACACATCCATGAAATACCATCTTCACATAATTTAAGTGACTTTGTGATAACCTCTATGGAAACAATATAAAATTAATGAACAAAATATTGTCACAAAAGTAATAAAAATGAGGGCCTGAATCTTAAATATGATAGCTTTTTTTCCAGATAACAATTTCAATACGAGGACCGCATTTGAAAATTTCATGACAACCATATAGTATATTTGTTTTTAAAGTTCTTTGGGAAAAAGTGATTAAAATAATGTTAGTGTTTTTTCTAGGGGTTGAGAACTGTACAAAACTTGAGTCTTGGTGAGGAGGATTTCAATATTAAGTTTTGTTTTTGGTTTCCTGATTATTTCATGAAAGAATGGAACTTTTGAGCTATAGTAAAATTTGAGCATATTGAAAATAAATCTTAATTTTACATGTTTAAGGGTGTTAGGATATTAAAACACTCTTTGCAAGCTTGAGCTTTTCAGTTTGTGCAAAGATGTTTTATAATTAGCATTTTCATATGTAATCCGTTGGTGTACATATGTGCTACTGTTCTGTTCTGAGGAGATGAGACTACTACTCAAACTTCATAAATGTTTTCAGCCAGGGAACCTATAGCCTGATTACAGATTCAAATGCTAAAGGGAAGTGTGAACCTGAATTCCACAGGAGAAAGCTATTCTAATGATTTATTATGAACTTGATTCAGTATATCATCACTAAGATGGGAACAACAACCCATATTACAAGGACTACATGGCCTGCACTTCTCCTACCATATTTTAGAAACAGCAGACCCAAATTGTGACAGGTATATGTAAAGGGAATTGATTTAAACTCCTTAAAAATGCAAATGGATTCATAACTTTAAGTCTGCACATATATTATACCACTGCCTCAGACTTCTAAACAGTTTCCATTTTCTCCAGACCTTGCAGTATCCCCATACTTATTTTATATAAGGAGTCCAGCGTTGGCATTATTGAAACAAATGCATCCTCAGAAAACTTACGTAAATAGTCCGAGAGCTCAGTGAATCATTGTTGACAGTTGATTAAGTCTACTTTGAATGACACAGACACATGGGCATCAAGACTGTGTTTGTCACAGTCCACCTCACATCAGTAACAACTATCCACAGAATAATATTTTCTTTTCTTCCCAGTTGACTTGAAAAACAACTTGCAACAAGACACGGAACAAGTATTGGAGTAGACGGCAGCCAAGGATTCCTGTTCTTGTTATAGGAACCTCATCATGACTCGGTTTAATTAAGATACAGCTTTGACTTTGAACTTGATTGGAATCTGGTTGTCAATCATTTTAACCTCCATAATGGTCAATGTTTTGAAAGAATTAGGTCAGGAAAGCTCTTGAGGTAATTTACATTCAGAGATATACTTTAAGTATATTAGATTGTCTCTATTTGAAGCAGTGTTTGTCTGAAAAAAATAACGACTTTTGTTTTAATTAACATGAAGATTTATAGATGCCGTGAAAGACTACTTCAATTGAACTAGACTTTGATTTTGCAGTGACTTGTGCAAAAAATAAGTTCCTTTTATTTTTTTTAATATAGGACATGTCACAAATATTCTACACTTAATGCTTAAATCATACTAATATTAAAATATAAATAAGAACTTATTAATATGTAAATTGTTTCATTTTATGTTTATGGACAATTTTCTGTCAAGTAGTTTTTTCACAAAATGTAAAGAGTTGGAAGCAGAAAAACATTTCATCCATTAATTAGGTATACTAACTTTTACCATAATTATACAAATTGAAAATGAATAAGCAACTTAAGAATTGTTGGTGTATCTTGTGAGTATTCTTCTGTTTAACAATGATAATAATGACAGGTGAATCAACAAATATTATATGTTAAATGCTTGTATTGGGTCAAATGTTTTCATATTTCAGTTCATTAAACAGAGAACTTAACAATGAAAAATATACCACTTCCCATGCTGGGAATTTTAAATTATTGAGTTAGTCAACAAAATATATTTAGAGAATAAAATATTAGAGAAAAGATAATTATATGGAATATTTCCAAACTGCATTTCTATATTAATAATGCTGATTCTAAAGCAAAATTACTTATGAAAAAATAAGATTATGGAAATATTTTTGTTGAAAAATTTTCATAAAACTAGAAATATTTTTCCTTGAAAGTGCCTTAAGAAGTTAGGGTAAAAATTTCCAATATCTTAACAAATAGTACAGGAAGGCACACAGTTTTCTAGTTAATGAAGTGGTGTGAAATTGAAAGGAATACACAGAAGGAAGGATACATTGAAGCACAGTGGACTTTCATATAGCATCTTGATGTAGTGCTAGGCAACTGACTTACATTTCGCTGTCAAGAAATTAAGAACACAAAGTTCAGACGTATATGGAGTAAGTGTGTTGTTGATTGGATAGTGTAGAGCAGTGATGCTTGAGAGCCAACAATGTAAGAGCTGAGTCTTACATTCTCCTTCTCCATGATGATTATACTCGTTAGAAAAGAGGATTTGGCGTTGTGGCTCTATATACCAATGATAACAATAAAAATGCTATAGATTTGGGGGTAGGGTGTCTGGATGGTTAAAAGACAGTGGACAAAGGAGGGTCTCCAGGCAGCAAAGGGAAGAGAGAGTGATCTAACCATAATTTAATTAAAATGAAAACATTAATTTAAAAAAATAAATAAAATAAGGAAGACTGAGAGGAATAACTTAACCCCCCATAACACAGGACTACCACACCCAAAGTAACAAAAACAAGCAAACAAAGAACAACAATAAAATAAAGAAACTCACATAATGATATAAAAAAAACCAATTGTTTGCCTGAATAATTATCCAATGATTAGCATCAAGTATAGTTGTTATCTTATAAGGTGATCATGGCATCTAGTTTCTCCAGAATATTTAAATTTATTAACTTTTATCTAGTACATTATCTTAAGTGTACCCTAGATTTTAACATAAGTACTATTATATCATTTCAAGAACTTAATGTAATTAAAATATAAGTAATTTTCATGAATTCCCTAGTTTGTATCTAAGATACATCTCTGCGTGTTATTTCCAATCACATGTTGATTGAGTGGAGGTGGAGTTCTGTGTGAGCTAATTAAGTCCAACTATATTTGTTTTCACCATAAAATTAGATTAAGCAAGAACTTTGTAGAAGAAAATATTTCTTCTTTGAGGGTAAACATTTTCTATAATGTCATTGGAGCAGCAGATTTTTTTTTTTTTGTAGTGTCAATGCAAGGCTGCAGGCTAGGAAGACTGCTACTGACTCACTGGAGCCTTCAAAGCTGCCATTGTCTTCCCATATAGCCATCACGAAGGGCATTATACCCTTCATTATGTCCTAACACAGGGAAGCAGACAGAAGTTTCCAAAAAGGAGGTACTAAATAAACACAATTTTCCTGGAGTATTTTGATTGACTGAATTTTATTTGTGTGTGTGTGTGTGTGTGTGTGTGTGTGTGTGTGTGTGTGTGTGCGCTATTTAGACAGTGTCCCTGTTGTATCCCACAATTACCTCTATGTTATCACTTTTCCTGCCCTGGCTTCAAATATGTTGAGAATCCATATTTGTACTCTCGGTATGGGTCAATTTATTTTCCAAATGGCTCACAAGCACTTTGAAAGAGTCCAAAAATCATATTCAATCCTAAATATCAAATGATTTAAAAGATGCATTTCCACATATTTTTATTGCTTTTATAATTTTTACAGTCCAGTCGTTATCTCTCTCCTCATCTGCCCACAGTCAGTTCCTCTTTCCATTCCTCCTACCCCTGTCTCCAAGAGGATGTCTCTCCCCTCACTCTCTGTAAGGTTTCCCCATTCCCTGGGACCTCAAGTCTCTTGGGGGTTATTTAACATTTTTTAAAGTAATGAGGTATTAAATAAAAATATCAAGAATTGATATGACAAAGTGTGTATCAGTATTCTTATGCATAATTAAGTAGATGAAACTGTAATACTTGTATTTTATAGGTTTTTCTGATGCAGTTCTTCAAGTATTGTTTTTATCGCCTTAATGACAGACTATACATCTAAGACCTATGAATGTACAATGTGTAAAACCCTAAGGATTGCATGAATCACATACCCTTGCAACATACTTTAGCTATAAAATGTATTGAAACATGATGCAGATACTTAAACAAAAACATGTGTTGGGTATCACATTATTCAGTGCAGCAACATAGAACCCAATTAATTAAAATAACAGTTCTTACATCACAAAGTTTTGTATGGTGACTAGTCACCAATGTAACTTTCTCTCCCAGAATCCGGAGCTGTGTCTGTTGTCAGCCATCTTGATCTGACTGGTGTGTTCCTTTTCTAATCCTACTGTGCCCTTTCACATTCCTGACAACACCTTCTACTTTTGTGGATTTCCCCTAGAGTCCACACACGAGGAAAACATTTTGATTTGGTGAAACACTTATGTAGTGGCTATTCCTGGTTGTCAACTTGACTATATCTGGAATAAACTACAATCCAGAATTGGAAGGCTCACTTGTGATCCTAATCTGGAGGATGCAAGATACAAGTTTCTGACCTGGATCTTGGCATGGAGATCTTGAGGCATAGTGGCCATGAATTCCAGAAGATTAAGACAGGTAGATCTCTGAGTTCAAGGTCATCTGGGATTAAAGGCATAGTTGCACATACCTTTAATCCAGGCCACACCCTCTGCTGGAGACCTACATAAAGATATTGGAAGAAGGAAGATTTACTCTCTCTTCTTCACCTGCTTGCGTCGTGGAACTGAGCAACTGCTAGATCCTTGGACTTCCATCCACAGTTACTGCTGACAATTTTTGGGGAGTTGGACTA
This sequence comes from Tokudaia tokunoshimensis, assembly GCA_036184795.1. Lineage (NCBI taxonomy): Eukaryota > Metazoa > Chordata > Mammalia > Rodentia > Muridae > Tokudaia > Tokudaia tokunoshimensis. The sequence goes on from BTHU01000007.1 coordinate 46,946,230, forward strand.
AAGACTATAAGTCATCAACAAATTCCATTACTATTTAGAGACTTCCCATACATTCTGTGACTAGAGAACCCTGACTAATGCAACTTACATATCTGATAATGCTCTTTCCATTGTGAAGATTAGAATATTTGTGATTACACACCAAAGAGGAGTCAACTCTTACCTTTCATCAATGCTCTGGTTTCAAAATTAGAACATCGGTCTTTGTGGCCAGTACCTCTATCTGCTAACATATCTACCTCATCAAACTTCATGACTGTTTTGCTTCACAAATTATCTCAAACACTACACTTAATTACATGCAGTATTTTTTATTTTTTACAAAACATTTTGAGATTTTAGTTCACATTATATCTTTATTATCTTACTTTGCAAATGAATCATTTTTGTAATATGTTCAATTTTAAAAAGAAAAATACTGGCAGTAGAGATAGCTCAGTAGTTAAAAGTACTGGCTACCCTCAAAAAGGACTAGGTTTCCTTCCAGTACCCATGAATGCTCACAACGTTCTTTAATTTGAGTTCCAGGGAACCCAACACTACTCTGGGTTCTACAGGAATCAGACACACATATTGAACAAAACATACATGCAAAGAAACCATACACATGAAAGAGAGAGAGAGAGAGAGAGAGAGAGAGAGAGAGACTAAAATCCGACTAAGTTAATCCTGGAACTCACTCTTAATCCAAAAGACTCTTACTATGTCAGAGTACATTAGGAAATTATGTTTCCTGGAGGTGTAACCTGATCATTATTTTGGTTTTCCTACATTCAGGTTGAAATGAGTCTCCAGAGTGATGGCTTTAGAACATGAGACAGGACTTTATGAAATGCTTACTGCACTTGTATTGGACAATGGAGAGTTCATTCAAGCTTTCTACCTTATGAGGTAACAATGTAGAGTGGGCATTCTGTAAGGGGGGAGGATTCTCACCAGAACCCTTCACACTTTCACCCAATCTCTCACATTAAACTTCCGTGATGGTTAGAACTAAAATTCTGTAGTTTAAAACCACCCAGCTTATGGTATTTACCATATAGCCTCCCAATTAAAGCAACATATACAGACAGCAAGGTAAATGAATGATGTCACAGAAATAGAAAGTTACCATTTCTACTTTGGAATATTCAGGGGGGTTATTTCTTTATTTATTTACCTGCTCACAACATTTATTCAAAGTTTTAAAATCATCTTTCAATATGATTTTTCAGTTTTCTAAAACCTAATCATTTGTCTAATATATCTTTTTTTCATATGAAATATTCTGATTGTGGTTTTCCTTCCCTAGTGACCCCAAAGTCTTCTGTACCTCCCTTGCCATCACGCTTCACACGATTTTTCTCTTTCTAATAAGAAAACAATCAGACATCTAAAAAAAAAATCATAATATGATAAAGCAAAACAAACGATCTTGGATGGGACAAAATAAACCAAAGGAAGAAAAAGAGCCAAGGCAAAACACAAGAAATACATAAGATCCTGAGGCACAGATGTTCACACACATAGATATACCAAGAAACACGGAAGCAGAAACAGTAATATATAGTCAAAAGATATGTAAGGCAAAATCATCATTATCATCATCATTATTGTTCTAAGCAATGGGGTTCTGTCTAAGCTCCATCCCACCATTACCTGGCAACAGCCAGGTATGCCCCTCCCCACGGTTACCTGGCAACATCCAGGTAGGCTTAGTCCACTATAAAAGGGGCTGCTTGCCCCTCCTCTCTCTCTTATTCTTCCTGTTCTTGCTCTCTTGCTCCTCTCAGCCTCTCTCTGCCCCTCTTGGGCTCTCCTCCCCTCCCTGCTCTCTCCACAAGGTCATGGCTGGCCTCTACTTCTCTACCCTCTACTTTCTCTGCCTTTCTCTGCCTCTACTACCCCATTAAGTCCCATCCTCTGCCATGAATAAATTCTACTCTATACCATTTCTGTGTGTGTCTGGTCCCTCGGGGAAAGGGATGCCTTGGCATGGGCAAGTCTTTACTCAAACTTGAGCTCAGGCCACAAACCTTCCTGATTCAACAGGATAGGAGAGTGGCCCCAAGGTCTAGGGGAAGGGGGTTTATTAAGGAAAAAAAAAGCAAGTAGGGGTTTGCAAGCCTTGGTGTTACATGAGAGGGTAAGAGAATTTTTGCCTTTAAGCTAATTGGTTTATAACACCTTGTTAAACCATAAGAAAGAAGCACACATCTAAAGGGACACCTTGACCTGCAAAAAGTTTGTGTTTTCTTAGCCTATTCTGTTGTTATCAACTAGCTACAGCTGCTATGTCTATTTTGCAACTGCCAGGGACGTTTCTTGTTTTTCTTAGAATACAAGGGTGGAGTTCATGCCTCTCTCAGGGCAAGTTAACATAGAATGGAGACTGTAAAACAAAATAAACTTTATTCTGCTACTTTAATCTCTACAGTACCAGCAGGTCTTGCAGGCCAGTCACCATTGCAGTTTGTGGCTGGGATGGTGTTTACTTTTCTCCTCTCAAAGTATGCAGATTAACTTCCAGAACCAAAAACTCTAGTCTATAGAGCAGAAGGCTCTAGGTAGGCATCAGCCGAGCTTCTCTGTATCCCAGTATTTTATCTAGGTGTTGCCTTTAGCAACAGGGCCTTCCTATCAGTTTGTAGAGAACAAGCAATAGCATTCACAATAGATTGGGTTGTTTGGGGGTTCTCATGGGACACTTTGGGTCAATAACGTGATTATATATAATCTGTTCGTGGAACTTGAAGGTTTATTTGTTGGTGAGATACCCAGTTGACATATAAGAGCTATCCGGCTGTGGCATCTGTCACCCCATTGATCGCTATGGGTGAATTAGCTGATCTGGGTGATTTGACAGGAATCCACTTTGATTTCCTAAAGCTGTGGGCTCCCTCAAAGAGAATAACCTAAAATGAATAGAGGATGGCCACTTTTCCATCAAGGGTATAGGAGTAGCTGCATTCCCTTGCTAAAATATTCAGACAAGCTCTAAGAGAAACTTCTAAATTAATAGCTCTTATAAAGCAGAAACACTCTATTTTCAATGAAAAGCAGTCATTTTAGTTCTCTTAAAATATGATACTTCTGAATCACTGACAACTGAGACACTTGTCAAATCTCTAAGGTTAAGAGTATCTTTCTCACTCGGTCATCTTTGTTCTGACAACAGAGCAGTTGGGACCTCCAGGAGCAGGGATAACCGAGCCTAACATCGCTTGGGACTCGGCCAGCTTGTGTGCTCCCTACACCCAAGAGCTGGGCAGTTCTGTGGTCACCTATGTGCTAGCTCTGCTGTGGGATATCTGCCCTGCAGAGGGACCTGCACCTGAAGAGAGCACACCAGCCTCCCCTTAGCCACCTCTGCTCGAGGGATTGACTACTCTGAGTCTCCAGGTACTCAGGGATTCCCCAAGTATAACATCACTTGGGGCAAGGCACATCAGGGCTCCAAAGTCACTCAGGAGCAGGGCAGCCCCTCAGCAATTGGTGCCAGGGGAATCCCGGTCATGGGGGGTGGGGGCAGAAATAGCCTTGCAGGCTCACAGGAGGTCCAACCAACAGCCAGTGACAGCAAGACCAACTAACACCAGAGGTAACCAGATGGCAAAAGGCAAACGTAGGAATGTTACTAACAGAAATCAAGGCAATATGGCACCATCCGAACCCAACTCTCCGACAGCAGCAATTCCTGGATACCCCATCACACCTGAAAGGCAAGATCTGGATTTAAAATCACTTCTCATGATGCTATTAGAGGATTTCAAGAAGGACATAAATAAATCTCATAAAGAAATACAGGAGAACATGAATCAACGGGTAGAAGCCCTTTCAAAGGAATAACAAAAATCACTTATAGAAATGCAGGAGAATATGGGTCAACTGATGGAAGCCCATAAGGAGGCAACACAAAAATCACTTAAAGAAATGAATGAATGGGTAGATGACCTTACAAAGGAACCAAAAAAATCGCTAAAAGAAATGCAGGAGAATATGGATCAACAGATGGAAGCCCATAAGGAGGAAACACAAAAATCGCTTAAAGAAATACAGGAGAACTTGGGTCAAAAGGCAGAAATCCTGAAAGAGGAAATGCAAAAATATCTTAAAGAAATACAGGAAAACACAAAGAAACAAGTGAAGGATCTGAGCAAATCCATCCAGGATCTAAAAAAGGAAGTAGAAACAACTAAGAAATCACAAAGGGAGACAACTTTGGAGATAGAAAACCTTGGGAAGAAATCAGGAGTCATAGATGCAAACATCAACAATAGAATATAAGAGATGGAAGTAAGAATCTAGGTGATGAAGATGCCATAGAAAGCATCGACTCAACAGTCAAAGAAAATGCAAAATGGAAAAAAAACCGTGAAACCCAAAACATCCAGGAATTCCAGGACACAATGAGAAGACCAAACCTAAGGATTATAGGTATAGATGAGAGTAAAGATTTGCAACTTAAAGGACCAGTAAATATCTTCAACAAAATTATGGAGGAAAACTTCCCTAACCTAACGAGAGAGATGCCGATGAACATACAAGAAGCCTACAGAACTCCAAACAGACTGGACCAGAACAGAAGTATCTCCTGTCACAAAATAATCAAAACACCAAATGTACTAAACAAAGAATGAATATTAAAAGCAGTAAGAGAAAAAGACCAAGTAACATATAAAGGAAGACCTATCCGAATCACTTCAGACTCCTCACCAGAGACTATGAAAGCCAGAAGATCCTGGGCAGATCTCATACAGATTCTAAGAGAACACAAATGCCAGCCTAGACTACTATACCCAGCAAAACTCTCAATCACAATAGATGGAGAAACCAAGACATTCCATGATAAAACCAAATTTACACAATATTTTCCACAAACCCAACCCTGCAAAGGATAATAAGTGGAAATTGACAATACAAAGAGAGAAACTACACCCTGGAAAAAATGAGATAGTAGCCTTCTTTCATCAAACCCAAAAGTAGATAACCACTCAAACATAAAGATAGCATCAAGAATAACAGGTGGCAATGATCACTATTTCTTAATCTCTCTTAATATCAATGGTCTCAATTCCCCAATAAAAAGACATAAACTAACAGACTGGATACGTAAACAGGACCCAGCAGCTTGCTGTGTGCAGGAAACGCACCTCAGTGTCAAAGACAAACTCTTCCTCAGAGTAAAAGGCTGTAAAACAATCTTACAAGCAAACGGTCCCAGGAAACGAGCCGGAGTAGTCATCCTAATATCAGATAAAATTAACTTTAAACCTAAAATCATCAAAAAAGACACAGAAGGACACTACATACTGGTCACAGAAAAAAATCCACCAAGAAGAACTCTCAATTCTGAACATCTATACTCCAAATGCAAGGGCACCATCATTCCTAAAAGAAACTTTACTAAAGCTCAAAGCACACATTGCACCTCACACAATCATAGTGGGTGACTTCAACAACCCGCTCTCTGAAATGGATCAATCAGGAAAGCAGAAAATAAAAAGGGACACAGTGAAACTAATTGAAGTCTTGGACCAAATGGAACTAACATATATATATATATATATATATATATATATATATATATATATATATATATATATATGTATATATATATATATATGTATATATATATATATATACATATATATATATATATATATAAATAAAACATTTCATCCTAAAGCAAAAGAATATATCTTCTTCTCAGCACCTCATGGTACCTTCTTCAAAATCGACCACATAAAAGGTCACAAAACAGATCTCAACAGATATAAGACGATCAAACTAATCCCATGCCTCCTATCAGATCACTATGGAATAAGGGTGGTCTTCAATAGCAACAAAAACAACAGAAGGCCCACATACACATGTAAGCTAAACAATGCTCTACTCAATGATAATTTGGTCAAGGAGGAAATAGAGAAAGAAATCAAAGACTTTTTAAAATTTAATGAAAATGAAGGCACAACATACCCTAATTTATGGGACACAATGAAAGCAGTGCTAAGAGGAAAATTCATAGTCCTGCGTGCCTCCAAAAAGAAACAAGAGAGAGCATATACTAGCAGCTTAATGGCACACCTGAAAGTCCTGGAACAAAAAGAAACAAATACACCCAAGAGGAATAGAAGGCAGGAAATCATCAAACTCAGGGCTGAAATCAATCAAGTAGAAACAAATAAAACCATACAAAGAATCAACAAAACGAGGAGTTGGTTCTTTGAGAAAATCAACAAGATAGATAAGCCCTTAGCCAGACTAGCCAGAGGGCACAGAGACAGTATCCAAATTAACAAAATCAGAAACAAAAAGGGATATATAACAACAGAAACTGAGGAAATTAAAAAAATCATCAGATCCTACTACAAAAGCCTGTATTCAACACAACTAGAAAATCTGGAGGAAATGGATAATTTCCTAGACAGATACCAAATACCAAAATTAAATCAGTATCAAATAGACTATCTAAACCGTCCTATAACCCCTGAAGAAATAGAAGTGATCATTGGAAGTCTTCCAAACAAAAAAAAGCACAGGTCCAGATTGTTTTAGTGCAGAATTCTATCAGACCTTCAATGAAGACCTAACACCAATACTTGTCAAACTATTCCACAAAATAGAAACAGAAGGAACACTACCTAACTCGTTCTATGAAGCCACAATTATGCTAATACCAAATTTACACAGAGATCCGACAAAGAAAGAGAATCTCAGGCCAAATTCTCTTATGAATATTGATGCAAAAATACTCAATAAAATTCTTGCCAACCGAATCCAAGAACACATCAAAACGATCATTCACCACAATCAAGTAGGCTTCATCCCAGGGATGCAGGGAAGGTTAAATATAAGGAAGTCCATCAATGTAATCCACTACATAAACAATCTCAAAGAAAAAAACCACATGGTCATTTCATTAGATGCTGAAAAAGCATTTGACAAAATTCAGCATCCTTTCATGTTAAAGGTCTTGGAAAGATCAGGAATTCGAGGCCCATATCTAAACATAGTAAAAGCAATTTACAGCAAACCTGTAGCCAACATCATTCTAAATGGAGAGAAACTTGAAGCAATCCCACTAAAATCAGGGACTAGACAAGGCTGCCCTCTCTCTCCATATCTTTTCAATATAGTACTTGAAGTTCTAGCTAGAGCAATTGGACAACAAAAGGAGGTCAAAGGGAATCAAATTGGAAAGGAAGAAGTCAAACTATCACTATTTTCAGACAATATGATAGTATACTTAAGTGACCCAAAGAACTCCACCAGAGAACTCCTACAGCTGATAAACAACTTCAGAAAAGTGGCCAGATATAAAATCAACTCAAGCAAGTCAGTAGCCTTTCTATACTCAAAGGATAAGCAGGCTGAGAAAGAAGTAAGAGAAATGATACCCTTCACGATAGCCACAAACAATATAAAGTATCTTGGTGTGACTCCAACCAAACAAGTGAAAGATCTATATGACAAGAACTTCAAGTCTCTGAAGAAAGAAATTGAAGAAGACCTCAGAAGATGGAAAAATCTGCCATGCTCATAGATTGGCAGGATTAATATAATAAAAATGACCATCTTGCCAAAAGCAATATACAGATTCAATGCAATCCCCATCAAAATCCAAACTCAATTCTTCATAGAGTTAGAAAGAGCAATTCAAAAATTCATCTGAAATAACAGAAAACCCAGGATAGCTAAAACTATTTTCAAGAGTAAAAGAACTTCTGGGGGAATCAGTATCCCGGACCTCAATCTGTACTACAGAGCAATAGTGTTAAAAACCGCATGGTATTGGTACAGTAACAGACATGTAGATCAATGGAACAGAATTGAAGACCCAGAAATGAATCCACACTCCTATGGTCACTTGATCTTTGACAAAGGAGCTAAAACCATCCAGTGGAAAAAAGATAACCTTTTCAACAAATGGTGCTGGTTCAACTGGAGATTAACACGCAGAAGAATGCAAATTGATCCATTCTTATCTCCTTGCACTAAGCTCAATTCCAAGTGGATCAAGGACCTCCACATAAAACCAGACACACTGAAACTAATAGAAAGGAAACTAGGGAAGAACCTTGAACATATGGGCACAGGGGAGTATTTTCTGAACAGAACTCCAAAAGCTTATGCTCTAAGATCAAGAATTGACAAGTGGGACCTCATAAAATTACAAAGTTTCTGTAAGGCAAAAGACACTGTCAAAAGGACAAAGCGGCAACCAACAAACTGGGAAAGTTCTTTACCAACCCTCTATCTGACAGAGGGCTAATATCCTATATATATAAAAAATTCAACCTATTAAAAAATGGGGTACATAAGTAAACAAAGCGTTCTCACCTGAAGAATATCTAATGGCCAAACAGCACCTAAAGAAATGTTCAACATCCTTAGTCATTAGGGAAATGCAAATCAAAATAATCCTGAGATTCCACCTCACACCAGTCAGAATGGCTAAGATCAAAACCACAGGAGACAGCAGTTGTTGGTGAGGATGTGGAGGAAGAGGAACACTCCTCCACTGCTGGTGGGATTGCAAGCTGCTACAACCACTCTGGAAAGCAGTCTGGAGCTTCCTCAGAAAACTGCACATGACACTCCCAGAGGATCCTGTTATACCACTCCAGGGCATATACCCAGATGCTTCCCCTGCATGTAATAAGGACACATGCTCCACTATGTTCATAGCAGCCTTATTTATAATAGCCAGAAGCTGGAAAGAACCCAGATGTCCCTCAATGGAGGAATGGATTCAGAAGATGTGTTATATAGTTACACATGGAATACTACTCTGCAATTAAAAACAATGAATTCACGAAATTCTTGGGCAAATGGTCAGAACTTGAAAATATCATCCTTAGTGAGGTAACCCAATCACAAAAGAACACACATGGTATGCAGTCACTGATAAGGGGATGTTAGCCCAGAATCTCAGAAAACCCAAGACACAATTCACATATCATAGATTTCCAAGAAGATGGAAGGAGAGACCCCTCGTACTGGAAAGACTGGATGTAGGGGAATACCAGGACAGAGAAGAGAGAGGGGGTTGAATGGGGAACAGGGGGAGGGAAGGGGGCTTATGGGACTTTTGGGGAGGGAGGAAATGGGAAAGGGGAAATCATTTGGAATGTAAAAAAATATAGAAAATAAAATATAAAGAAAAAAAGAGTATCTTTCTCTTCAATTATTGCTCTAAATACATTTTGTTTAAAATTTTTTGATGGAAATTTAGTAAATCCTGCCTAAGGGAAGGTATGGTGTTACTCTCCTGATACCAAAAATGAAAATGTAGTAAACATGTTGTGGTCAGAAGCATATTCTTTTTTGAAACCTATTTTACAAGAGTATGCAAGCAAATGTGAATTTATATTTCTTTATATTTATTTTATATTTATATTTATTTATATTTCTTGTTAGTGTGATGAAATTTTCGATATGGCATTTCTTATAAGAAAAGATGGGACAGTAGAACTTATTTTTGATTGAAACAAAAATCTTAATTGAAAGACATTCCCAGTGAGGAAATAGTGCAGTCAGGATCATCACAAAGGGCTAGAGATGAGTCTTGTTTTGCAGAATGAGGCCCTGGCTTCTTTCTCCAGTATTTCATTACTGGGAAATTGTGGAGGGCAGGTGCACATCTTGAATCTCACACTCTGAGCTAGAGTTAGGAAGACCAGGAGTTCAAGATCATTTCCATTCTCAGCTAAATAGTGAGACAGAGAAACCAACCTGCACTACATAACATCTTGTCAAGAAGAAATGGTAGGGTTGGGGGATACCAGGTTATAATGAAAAAGAAATGGAGCAGCTGAAAATCAGTTTAAATGAACCATGGTGGAGCAGTACAGATGAACTGAAAATGTAATTATGCAGAGTATGAAATAGGCATTAAAAATATAGTTCTATCTCATTTGAAATCACCTAAAAATAACCTGAAACCCTAAGAACACTTTTGGGAATGAAAAAGTCACCATTACTAACCACTGTAGCATAGCAGTTATGCAGCGACATTGTAAGCTATTGTAGACCTCTAGTCGTCTTATTTAGTAACTGGGAAGACTCTCTCTTCAGGTTTGTTGTAGGATGGTCTTGCACATCTTCTCCAGGACAGATTTGAAATCTCCGAAGGAAACTATACCAAGAGTTTTCAAATTACTGTCAAACTTAGTTTGCAATAGATCTTCATTCGTCAATAAAATTCTGTTAAAATGTATCGAGAAGCTTAAAGAATTACAGTATTAAGTTTTCATTATAAATTCCAGAACGAGATGAAGATTCCAGGCTTCATATAGCACTTGTGTGCTATTGTGGATCAGGGGAGTGATATTTTACAGAATAGCACAATAACTGTTTAGGATTCAAATAGTCGACTATATTACTATTGATTAATAATCATGGGGCTATTAATACTGATTGCCAGTTTGACTGGATCTACAATCACCTGCAAGAAAATCATCTGGGAATGTCTTTGAGAAAGTTACTCTCTCTGGTTAGTTAAATCACAGGGACTCAGCATAAATGGTTGTAGCACTATCGCGTGCGCATGCATCATGAACTGAATGTAGGAAATCAAATTGAGCACCAATGTTCTGGACTGTCTGCTTCCTAACTGCAGATTTAATATGACTGTTTCCAAGATTTCCCCACTGTGGTGTGTGTTACAGTGGAAGGGACTGATAAGGAAGCCTTTATTCCTTAATTCCTTTTGTTTTGAACTTTGCCATAGAGGCAAGAAAAGTAATTACTATAGTAATGTTGAATAACTCTAGATGACTTTACTATCAAACTGTAACTAAATCAGAGGTTAAAGGTGGATAAGTTGTACAAACTTAGTTCTCACAGATTTATTAAGCCAAAGTTTTATTTTAGCACTATTTATTTAATATGTAATTTAACCTGCCGTCTATAATTGTTTCTCAGCAGGTATCAATTGCAAATGGCTTCCTTATTAGATGTGGAACTTTGTGTCTACTTCTTCTCAATGCTGAAATTTTGTCTCTATTCGACTTATACCAATATTATGCATACTGTCATAATCTCTGTAGGATAAAGTGTTATTATATTGTTTTTCCTAAAGGATGCTATTTCTTTTGAGTTATCTACCGTTTTGGTGATAATCTTTCGGCCTTCACTTTTGGATAGATCTCTGAACCCTGAATGGAGTGGTTTGATAAAAAGGAGTGTTTTGATAAAAATCAATACCTATTATTATATTTAGGGTAGAATTCTCCAAAGTCTTTTACCCTCAACACATTGCATAGTTGTGGGTCTCTGAGTGAGTTCCCATGGACTACAACATCTCTGATGATGGTTGAGTGATACACTCTATGGGCATAACAATAGATCATTAAGAAGCATTAATTGCTATGTACTTTTAAGAAATGATAGTAATAGTTTTCATAGGCTTATATTTTTAAATCTTACTTTAATAACTCTGTATAGAGTAACCAATACTCTTGGCAATAGTTTATGTTATTTAGAGGCTTAGCCTATAGGAAGACTGGCCAATATAGGAAGACTCAGCAAGATATAACTAATTCCTGACATATATATATGTATATATGTAGTTATATATGTATATACATCTGTATGGATGGATGCATGTCTGTATATATGTATAGATGTCTGATTGTCTGCATATGTGTATAATATGTGTATATATATATATTTGCTTGTGTGTTCTTATGTCTGTATATATGTATGTATATGTGTACATATGTATATGTGTATAAGCATATATATTTATATATGTATATGTGTTTATGTATATATGTATGTTTTTATGTGTATGATTTTGTGTGTATGTTGGTAGTTATGTACATATACATATGTGTGTGTGTGTATTTGTATATGTGTATATGTGTGTTGGGGGTAGTATTAAAAAAGTAGAACTGTCATATTCCTGCCCTTGTGCCTCTGCCCCAGTGGTCTGGCCAGCCATGCCCTGGCATGGAATAGGCCGACTTGTTTTTATCTCACGTAGATTCTGACTCTAAAATCCACAATCTCTCCACCCAGCTAGCTAGGTTCCCACTGGTGAGTCGCTACTATGCCAATCCCATACTTCAAATCGCCCACAGCCTTTGTGGAGCATTTCAGGCAAACCCATGCTTGGCTGCCCTACCTTTTTCTCTTGAAGCCAGACAAGTTGCAGCATGAAGGAAAACCCAACATAACCTTAGTTCAGAAACAATGGTAACTCAATCTCTGGGTACAACAACTAAAACCTAATTTTGTAAGCCTTATTGAAATCTGATTCCTCTGGTGGCGAATCCCTGTGAATCTGCCATGATACCAGGAAACTCTATCAGCTACACCTTAACCCTCTACTGTCCCTGTTCTGAAAGGAACTAACTATCCTGCTTCTTCTCATCCTCTGTCCAACCCGGAAGTCACACAGTGATTGACTCCTTTATTCATTAGGGGATTAGTTCACAAGAACAGCACCAGGCCCATCCACAACATATGTGTATATTGTATATGAGCTTTATTTATGTATATATGTGTATATGTATATACTTTTAAAATATTGGTATTCCATATAGCTTTCCCAAAAGACTTTACCATTGGTTATCTATCCCCATGTTTTCTCCTTTTCCCTGTTCTCCTTTCTCCTCCCTATTTTATCCTCCTATTTTATATTCTTCTTTATCTCTTTATTATAATACTTGTTCTATATTCTAATTTTACCTGCTTAGAATCACCTTCTTTTCTTTCTTCATCCCTTATTGGATTTGTAACTTCGGGGGTTAACTGAATTGTGGTAAATTAAATATATATATATATTCACATCAATATATGAAAAAATATAAAATGTAGAGGAATTGTAATCCAGTAACATGGTTGCTCTGGCAAGGGATCACACCCAAAGGCTTTATAGTCTAGGTGACCTAGCTGGAAAGCAAATACACCTTAGGGTTTTACTGCTGTGAATAGATAATATGACCATGGCAACTCTTAAAAGAACAACATTTAATTAGAGCTGGCTTACAGGTTCAGAGGTTCAGCCCATTATCATCATGGCAGGAGCATGGTAGTATCTAGACAGGCATGATGCAGGAGGAGCTGATACATCTACATCTTCATCTGAAGGCTGCTAGAACACTGGTCACCAGGCAGCTAGGCCTGATGTCTTAAAGCCCACATCCACAGTGACACACTTCCTACAACAAGGCCACATCTCCAAATAGTGTCGCTCCCTAGGACAAAGATATTCAAACCATCACACATACATTTAGTACACACCTTTAATGCAATCAATGACATCTAACTGAGGTGCAGATAAGAAAGTCAGGGAAAGATTTGACCAAATGAGTCAGAGATAAGAGGGGCTTAAGAAAGCAGCACACCCACACACACACACACACAGTGTGTGTGGGTGAGAGAGAGAGAGAGAGAGAGAGAGAGAGAGAGAGAGAGAGAGAGAGAGAGAGAATGAGAGAGCAGTTTTATAGGGACAATTTGACAGAGAGAGGTTTCTATACAAGCCAAAGAATGAGAAAGAGCCAGAGATTAGAACAGATGGCCAGAGTTAGCCTTTCCAAACAGAGCAATTCAGTCAGAAGCCCTAGCATCCAAATTGAATCAGTCAGCTTGGAGAGGAGTTTGAGTCAGAATAGCTGAGTTGAAACGGTCAGCCAGAGTTCAGAAATAATTAGAAAGGGTGACCTTATATAGCAGTAAGTCTCAAGGTCTGAAACACTCTAGACCTAGGTAAGATTGTATAGGGGCTAAGCATAGAGATAGTACAGAAATAGAAATATTCTGCTAAGCCCAAGCCATGCATTTGTTCAGTTTGGTTTTAGCTCTCATCACATTCCATCATCAAAGGAAATAAAGACACCATTTAGTACACAGTATCTGTCTTTTGTGTCTGAGTTACTTCACTCAGGATGATTGTTTCTAGCTCAATTCCTTTACCTTCAAATTTTATAAACTCATTTTTCCTTAACAGCTGGAAAATATTTTGTCCTGTAAATGTACCACAGTTTCATTATCCATTCACCTGTTGATGTGCATTTAGAGTGTTTCTAATTTCTGCCTATTACAAACAAAGCATCAAATAACATGTATGAGAAAATATCCCTGTAATAAGATATAGAGGCATTTTATCTTGTTTAAGTCAAAATAAAAAGAGCACATGTTAAATAAATGAATTGCTAAAAAAGTCAAAGTCTATACTATTTTTAAAAAGACAGTAATTTAAACAACTCATAAGGAAATAGTTGCCTATTTCATATGCTACTTATGTCAAATCTATGATTTTTAATGTCAAAACAGTATGGTGAAACCAATTTATACCTATCTATCAAGCTTCAATTTGATAAAGCAGCTGTATCCCACATTTATACAGTTTAATATTTTACTAATACTACAACATTTTTAATGAGTGAAATATTAATATTATTCTACTATATTTCCATTAATCTTTCATCTGAAAGGAATGTAATTAGAAATCACACACACACACACACACACACATTGTGAGTGTGTGTTATTTTTAAAAAGACAATAATTTAAACAACTCATAGGGAAAATAGTTACCTATTTCTTATATTAGATGTTTTTTAAGAGTATGAAACTTCTTCCTGTATTTTTCTAATTTAAATATGGACACATACATGAACACAAACATGAGGAAGAAATGTATGCATGTACTTTTGATAATCAGAAGGTGCCTGGTAACATGTCCATATTTTTATTTTAGAATATTCTTTTATTGTTTTTATTTATTTGGTTACTCTAAAGAAAATATGTTTTAAGTTAATTGTGCATTGAGTAAATTAAATTTTTATTTAAATATTAACTAGTAGATTACATGTATTTTATTGTACATTGAACTCCTAATAGCTAACTGTGGTATTCCCAACTTAATTCCTGATTTTGATAAACAGAATATTCTGCCAATTTTTCATTATCACCATACCCTGGAGGCCAGATATATTGTTTTCAAATAAATTACATGCTGATATAGGCTGATTTTTTTTTCTATTTTATTTATTCCTATGGAAATTATTACCTTCATAACATTTCATCATCTTACCAGAGGTGAAATTTTTCCTGTATCTCTAGGTGAGCAATTCAATTGCCAGTTTTAAAACTTGAATAGTATGCATTTTCAGGTTCATACTTACCATTTCACAATGTTGTATTAGCAGAGTCAACTAAGGTTAGCTGATTAAGGAAAACAAACATTGTTCATCTGAATTCAGATCCGTCATTCTGAGTTTACTTTGTTATGATTTTAACCGTAATAAGGGGGACATTTTCTTTTCTTCTGACCAGAAACTGACTTCTGAAGAAGGCAGTGCAATTAATCAATCTACTGAGAAATAGAAAAGCTCTTTATTCTTGAATGCAGTAGAGGTTTGAGTAATACTTTCTTTTGCACAACTATTTGTGGTCTGTATTTGTGACTTCTTAAAATGCAGTGTAGGTTCCTCACACACACCCATCAATGAAGACATTTCATTGCAAGAGACAGAGACCTTTATAGAAAACCACACTAATTGTCTATCCCATGCCAAATGGTCAGCCCTGGAAACACATACATACAAGTAACATTGTATGGGATGAGCATGTTGTATTTATATATTTAGGAACACACACACACACACACACACAAACACACACTCACACACACACACACACACACACACACACACACATACCTTGATCTTTAGACTTTTGTCATTGTTGAGACTTTGAGACTGCTATAGACTATGCAGTCTTTGGAAGTTGGACTAAATGTATTGTGCATTATGTTATGTTTAGGTAAGGCCCCATAGACTCATGTGTTTGAACAAGCCTATGGGGGCCCCCACATGGAATGTGATGGTTTGTATATGCTCATCCTATGGAGTGATGATATAAGAATAGTTTTATTTAATCACTAAGATATTGTGGCCATGTCCTTTCAATTATTCATGTCATTATAAGGTGTCACTTGCATTATTATTTTTGCATTGTTAGGAATCACTGTTTATCTTTTTATTTCTGTGGCAAATATCTATTTAATACATTCCTGACATTGAAGATGCATGATGGATTGAGGTTTCCTGTGCTCTTCCTGTGTGAGGGATGGTTTTACGCTAGGACACAGTTTAATACCTGGCTAAACACCTTAAACTTTTGGAGATCTATCTATGAACTAAAGCAGATACATCATCACTTACTCATGATCTGAGAACAAACAGTCTTGTTTTGAAACATAATTTTTGATAATAAAATGGGACCCTTCTAACCCTATAGGGTTTTATATTCTAATTCTTTCTCCCTAGGGCTTAGAAGCTACATTTTGGCGCCATCTCTTTGAAGAATTCAGTAGGCGCTTCCTTCTGTGTTTCTGGAAGTCTATTCTGTTCACACATAGTTGAAAATAAGACAGAATCTAATCAAAACGGGACCTATATCTGTGGATGCTCTTACTATCTATTTAAATATCCTCTTCCTCCATTTCCCACATTGCATAGCATTGGAACTTAATGAATCCATACTATTTCCTTTGCTTTGAATTCAGTGTCTTCTGTTGTGAAAAGAGGAAAGTGCTTTCAGAGGAAAGACATTCAGGTTTGCCAGAACCAAGGCATTTCCTTTATTAGTAGGTTAACTGCTCTACAGAAATTCTCATTGACATTATTAGTTCTTCATTATCTTAAAACATATATGCTATGTATATTTAAATGTTATAATGTAATTTTTGCTAAGATTTAAGTTGTCATCAGGAAGAGCATTTAACCATATTTAAGAAAGATTATTGTTTTATTATTATTATATTTTTATATAATATAAAATAAATATAATATAATAAAAATAATATAAATATATATATATTTTATTACTATAATTTTATCACCTATTTAATTTTACAATAATGTCTTAAACAGTATTTTTGTAAACTAAATACAGTAATACAAATAAAATTATATATTATGTATATGAGTATAAAAGAATAATCAGTTTAATGATAAGTAAACTAACTACAGATTCAATCAGATTTATGATGGAATCACATTTTTATGTAGATCACAAGATTTAAAGATGGCACTGTATTAGAACTGAAGCATGCAGTCTTTGAATGAAAGCTATTAATACAAACTTTTAATTTAAACTATATATGTATGAATTTATATGCTTATTATGATAAGTATATAAAGAGTTTTGTGTTAGAGGATACCCTTTTAAACATTGGTTTATATCAGTAATAGAAAACTAACTGTAAGGTGAAAAACATAGCATATTTAGTTTTTCAAAAGTATGTTTTACATAATCATATATAAAAGAAAATATTATACTTTTAATTATATCTTATAATGTGTCCATATAGACATTCCATGGTTTTGGATATTTTAGATGTCAGAAGTGGTTTTAGCATACTAGAAATATATTTTCTTGCAAAAATAGATTTGGGTGAGATCAAATACCTAATTGTAGTAAATTGTAATATACTTAACAGATTATTTAGCTATCTGGAAATTTTACAGCAGGAATTATTTTAAAATAAAAATGGGATTATAATGAAAGCCTTTCACAGTGGTTCATGCTAGATTGATTTATGTTAACAAGTAAAACTTTGTTAATTTATTTTCTAAATCCCTTTTATATAAAACAAATCTGGGTTTAACCCAGAGTGTAAGTGTTCAGTCTGTAATCAGTGATATGAGAGGAATTCTTCCTTTGCTGGCATAGTTACACTTTTTCTTTATGGGAAAATATTTTGTGTGGACAACATGAAAATTGAAACTTTGTTGATTAGTAGCAAAAACATACTCTCAATCATCTCCAAAGCATAGAGAACTAAGATATTTTGCTATTCTGCATTGAAATGGCTATATTCTTTAACTGTTCAAATATTTATATTATTATGTATCATTTCCAATAGATTTGATACCAAAATATACATCCTACAAAAGAGGAAATCAAGACAAGTGTGCAAATTTGAATGGTTTCACGTGTTCTAAAAGAGTAACTGTAAAATAATTGGTAAAGAAAGCTTTGGTTTCACCTTTCCTTATAATCAAAGACTGTATTATATGCTATCAGTTTCTACAATAGTATACTAAATATATCTAATCTTAGGCTTCACGTTTTATATTCAGTCATGTATCATGCTGATTTTTTACTTTATTATGAGAAAACAATAATTATTATAAAAAGATTGTAATTATTTATTTTACTACATGGTTAGGTTTTCGGGATTTCATCTCTGTTTTTCATCTATCTATCTATCTATCTATCTATCATCTATCTATCTATCTATCTATCTATCTATCTATCTATCTATCTATCTATCAATCTATCATCTATCTCTGTATGTGAGAGTGTTTTTTTTTGTGCTGGTATGCATTTTGTGCATTATGTGCATGTGTGTGTGTGTGTGCATGTGTGTGCGTGCATGTGCATGCATGTGTGTGTGTGTGTGTGTGTGTGTGTGTGTGTGTGTGTGTGTGTGTGTTGGGTAGCGAATGCTAGCCCTTTACATAAGCAGTAAAGTGTTTTTCCACTCTGCTACTTTCATCCCTTATGAGCATCCCTATTCCTATTTTCAATCCTGGATTTTTATACACCATTATTATATCCAACTGGATTTTTCTCAAGTATTCTAATACATTAATTGAGATGAGTCCAAGACTCCATAATTTCCATCAGCTCCAAAACCAATGCTCATGTCATTGTTATAAAAGTCACTGCACAGTAGAAATGTTTAGAGTAAAACTCTTCATATTAGTTTGGTTCAACATCATGAGTTTTTAAAATTATTTTCAGCACAGTATAAATCAGATAAGATATAGAAATTAATAAGGGACCATAATAGATGATTCACTAGAATATGATAATTTATTATTTTATGATACAATCCACAGATCTTGCTGTGGAAGGGAAATGTTAGACAGATATAGTTATCTTTCTAGAATGCCCTGCTTTGAGGAGAGTGTTGGAGAAAAAGCATTGTTGAAGCATGAAGTGGATGATCAATAGTTGGACAGAAGCTTTGAATTCTTGCAAACCAAAGGAATAGCTTTAAACCACATTCCCATAATGTGAAAACCATAACTATATTAATTATCTCATTTTCTGTTAGACATCTCTACAACATATTAAGTTAAATCCAAAGTCAACAAAACAACACAAAACAACCCTTGAATATGGCAAGAATCCATGAGAATAGTCTGTAATGACAGAACATGGTGTAGATGAGACTCGAAATCCTTGATGGTGTGCTTATCTCTCTAGTGTTGGAGAGATGACATACTTTGTATAGGAATTAAAAGATGCTATAAGCACCGCACACTAATCGATTATGCTAGTAATTCACATATCAAATGATGCCCAAGAAGAAGGAAGGAGAGGCCCCTGGTCCTAGAAGGGCTCAATGCAGCAGTGTAGGGCAGTTCCAGGAAGGGGAGGCAGGAGTGGGTTGGTTGGGGAGCAGGGGGAGGGAAGAGGGCGTATGGGACTTTTGGGGAGGGGTGGATCCAGTAAGAGGGAAATAATTTGAAATGTAAATAAAGAATATATCTAATAAAAAAATAAAAAAATAAAATTAAAAAAAAAAGATGCTATAGGAGTCCTAACAGAGGGAGAGGGCATGTCTTGACTCTTTTGTCAGCTTTTGGGACACTTTACCTTCTACTAGGTTGCTTTATCCAGCTTTAATATGAGGGTTCTTGTCTATCTTATTACATCGTGTTACACTATGTTTGGTTGATATCGTGGGGTGGGGGGTGGGTGTTAGGCTTTTCTGAAAGGTAATGGAGAAGCACTGGGTCTCCAAGAGAGAATAGGCAGGACAGGAACTTCGAGGGGTGGAGGGAGCCCTGGGGTGGAGATGTATTCTATCATAGAATAAACAAATAAATAAATAAATAAGTGAAATCACATAAATTTCAAAGAGCAATGACTTCGAGGTCCAGGGAACCTCATCAATAAAGGGAGATCTTTTGTATATACCCTCCTCATCCATAATCCATAAATACGCTACTTTTAAAATCACACCTTAGCATTTATATCAAGATGTGGATAACATACGAATCCTCATGTTTTCTACATAACTGACATAGGTCTAATAATTTGATGTAATGGTGGTGTGGAATTTGCTACATAAATGGCCCTATCTGTAAGAAGAGAAGCACATTTGTCACAAGAACAGAGGCATCTAGCTTGCTTTTGTTTTCTATCTCTCCCTCATTTTGCTGTTATGTAAAGTTATATACACACAAAATGAAGACTGCCCCCAACCCTGTACTTTTCTGAATACTCTCTTCATGGTAAGGGCATACAGGGCTGTGGGAACCAGTTCTAAATCTGAGCTTCCTGTGTCAGAGTGTGCTCATGCTCAAACCTTCAGAGGAGAGTTCCTCGACCTGCTTTCAACAGATCCCTGTGGTATTTTAACCCGAATTATTATGCTTAATTTTAGTGCTTCTGTTCTTTCTAGTAAAGGAACACAACATGCAGTAAATATATGGCATCATGTGTAAGAGGTGGGCAGACGTAAATAAAAGAGGTCTCTGTCGGGAGCTCGTAGCACAAGAACAGGGAAGAGAGACTCTTAGACTTACTCATTGAATTCAGTAGGGTCCCATGTGTACAGTGGGTTTAGAATGTTCCCGATATAGTGGTTTTATTTTTGTTGGTATGTATAGCTGACTGCAAGCAGGGAGGATTCAGGGCAAGTAATTATAATACCACACTTTCTTTGCTTTCGTTCAGCCTACACATTTGTCTAGCTACATCCCCGATTCTAGTACAAGGAAGAGGGTGGGTAGTTCGTGACACTACTTGTCTCTTTGTTTATGCCTTACTTTGCTTTTCTTTCTTCTGCTTTTAGTTCATAAAACGAAAGTACCCATTGGTCTTAAAGTATTATACACGTTCACTATTCAATTTTCAGACCCCTATTAAGCAAAATCTGTAAGGCTTATTAAGAAAAATCTTCGCTCTGCCTCTAGCGCTAGCCAGCTTTGTGCTGACCATCACAGGACGTAAAAGTTCAGCTTATGATCTTCCACAGAAAAGAGCGCTTTCAGA
This sequence comes from Tokudaia tokunoshimensis, assembly GCA_036184795.1. NCBI lineage: Eukaryota > Metazoa > Chordata > Mammalia > Rodentia > Muridae > Tokudaia > Tokudaia tokunoshimensis. The sequence continues at coordinate 46,967,248 of BTHU01000007.1, forward strand.
AAGTCCTGAAGTAACATAGACAATGAATCCAGATGTTTGTTCTCAGGGCATTGAACTTACACATCATTATGTATTTCAAGTTTTGAAAGGATTTCTTTAGAATAATTGTTTTGACAATGACTTGCGATTTAAATAGTTTCCCAAGCCTCCCAAGCTTATCATACTATCCCCTAACATACAGTTTTAATTACACAGAAAGATAACTCCTAGCACTTCACTAGTTTCTGAGAAATTGGAGACACACAAGGAGATTCTACCAAATTCTCGGGAACGATGGCTGTAACAAAAAGAAAATTATTACTTCGGAACTGACAAACAGCTGAAAATTGGAGCTCACCTAAAGTTTAGGGAGAGAAAAAGCCAAATTCTCATTTGTTCCCTGTGGAGAATCACAACACCCTTAAAGCTTTTATAGAAAAGTTCAAAATAAAACATGAGCTCAGGTACTCATCTCCCTCATTTTCTTTTGTTAGCTCCAAAAAAAAAAAAGCTGGTGGAAAATATTGACTTCATGGTGATAAGCTTCATGGCAATGTCTTTAGCCAGCACAGCAAGCACTTTTCAAACATTCTTCCCACAGTAGCTTACTCTGTCCTCCCTCCTTGTCACTAGTAACCTCCTTTTCCCAATTAACTCACTTCTATATTAATATCATGTGTTCCTGTGAATGACATTAACGTCTGGGTTATAAAAATGAAAGTACAGAAGATATATTATTGTGTGTATTTTGTACTCCTGACACTTACAAAATACTGAACGGAAGCAACAATTTTTTTTTTGGCTCATAGTTTTAATCCACATTGGCCAGTGTGAGGTACCCTAGATAGTGGTCTATTGCATTGAGACTACTCAGATATTGGACAATCAGGAAGCAGAGAATGTTGGTAATTACTGGAAAAGTTGTAAACTCTGGGCATTTTTTTTTAGCTATCATTTATTCATCCAGATTGAAGTCTCAAATATTTTTCCCTAAGTTCTACGTGCCTATTAACTCAGACCTCACCAAAATTTAGCATACTTTAATTCCAATTGTTCATTGTAATTTACAATGCTAGGCAGTTTATGTCATTCCTCATCAGTTCCAATGATAGAAAACAGTAGAAAGGAAATAACAGAAAGAGGACACACTGTGTCTCATACACTGCTGGGCACTACAGCCTAGCTTATGTAGCCTTCTAGCTGCTGTTTACTGATTTCTAGTCACCTTTGTCCTAGTTCCTGAACAAACGTACCCAGTCCCTTGCCAAGTGTAATCATACAACAATTAGAAGAAAAATGAAAACGACTTATAACACATTCTAGAATGCCAAGCATTAGGCGCTGAGTTACTCACTAGAAATATATAATTATCATCCCCATTTTTAAAATGAGGGAATTGGGGAGCAAAGAAACCTTACTTGAGTTCAGTGTTAAGACCTGGAATCTAGTAATTCTCAAGCTACTCAGATGTTCAGTGTTAAGACCTTGCATCTAGTAATTCTCAGCTACTCAAATCCCTCAGCCAAACTCTTACCACCTGGAGTTCATAACTATACCATGACTCCCCGATGGTAGCATGTATATGTTGGGGTTTCTTTATATAACTTAGGACATCTACTAACTAATGCAGTAAACAATAATTATCTATTGTTTTAGACACTATGCAAATCTATATGGATGCTCCAAAAGACTAACAACGGAACAACCCTATGACCCAATTCCACCACTCTCAGTGTATACCCATGAAGTACTAGGTCCATGTACAACCACAACAACTGCACATTTGTGGATGTTACGGATCATTTTCAAAAGCCAAGGTGAAGAATTGACATAAATCCCCAGTGGTTAATTGATAAAGGGAACATGGCATGTATACGCAATGGGAGATTTATTTGGTCATGAAGAAGAATGAACTGATATCTATTAGGAAAAAAAAATAAGATGGAATTGGAGGCTAAAAGATTCCATGTTTGACTCAAATCTGAAGCACCAACTCCATAGCCCCACATGTTTTTAAATAGTGGTACAGTCTAAAAAGAAGTCATTAATTTTCTATCCTATAAAAAGTTTTTTCTTCTATTAATTTCAGTAAATGGATAGGTCAAAAGTACCAATCTAATTAAAACACAAACTCTGATCCAGTGGCTCCTCACCTCGTATCCAGTCATCAGACATCAATTTTTCATGGAGTTATACCATGTAAAATTTTGAGTTTGTAGATTTTTTTATCTCTGAGTGATTAAATATCATAAACCCTCATTACAGAAACTGGCAAAGAGAATACTTTCCTACATGGAATACTCAGTGAATGTAATTATTTAGTCAGCATAGTCTACTTTATTACATTTTCCTTGTATTCCTATCTGCATAATTTAAGATCAACTATGGAACATTTTTCTTGTCTACATCATTGAGATTCTAAAGCTGGAGAGATCACAGATATCATTGCAAACAAAAAATTGAATATTTCATCAGAAAATATTTGTACCTGAGAACATAAGACAGAGAAAACTGAGTTAAGTGAAAATAGGTGATTTAGAACACATTTTGATAGATTAAAAGCAATACAAAGAATTAGATTTGTTATGAGCAATATGATATATTGACGTACAAATCCTTTGTGTAATGAAATAATTTAATATAGCTAATATAATAAATACAGATATAATAAATATAACTAATATAGCTATTACAAATGAATTTACTTCCATAGTTACCACTTTATGCTGAAAACTATAACATTAAATCTGCTTGCATTTTTCAAGAACAGATAAAAGGCTTGATAAACATTTTAAAGATTGATGACAATTTTATTGTGATTTACAGAAAAGCTGCAAATCTTGGTTTCTCAGAGAAAGAAAATGAAGAGGGAAAGAAAAAAATACCTATTATGTTTAACTGAAGCTGACATGAAGGTCAGCTTCATGGTGGAGAAATAGTACCCAATGGAGAAAGAAATATAGGGAAGGAAAACAAAAATCCAAATGACCCATGCTTAATTCATAAACAGAAAAACAAAAAAATAGAAAAGAAAGCAAGGGCAAAGTTATGTACAGGTCAGGACTTAGAAAAGTAAGAAGGTACAACAGGAGACAAAGGTAACTTGTAGAGACCATGATAGAGCAAGGAATTCTGGGAAACAAAGGAACATGATACAAAAAGAGACTAATTATTCTTTCTGCTTCTTTAGTCTTAATCTAATCTTAGGAAGAAATACAAATGGTCAGCAATTCTGTGGAAAAAAAGCAAACAACAAATAAACAATAAAACCAACAAAAAACAACAACAAAAACTCATTTTTACTACTCAACAGAAAAATAGAAACCAAAGTCACAGCAAGACACTATCTCACTACAGTTACAATAAATTATATAAATGAATTAAGCAAATAATTAATGCATCTTATTGAAGATAAGGAGATAGGAGTATTTTTCCCCCAGAGTTGTTGAGAATGGCAATTAATGCTACAAATATAAACACCATTATGGTGATCTTTAGAATTATAAAAAGAATAACTAGAATATGAAGCAGTCTCCTACTGAGGGAGATACCCAAGTGCAATGAAGTTGCTTTTTGAAGAAGAATGTGGTTTCCCTTGCTTATTTTACCACAACTTACAAGAAGCAAGGAATTTTGGGAGAACCTCAGTCCATCAACAGATGACAACATCAAAAGTTTGTTAGACATACATTCTCTATTACTCTTCATTCTCGACCAAAAAATATCCTGTTTTCTGGGGATACAGGGGTGAACTAAAAGTCATTATGTCATAAGAAAGATTCCACACAGAAGCAGAGCTAGAGTTATGGAGAGAGCTATGGAGAGAGCTGTATAGCTCTACATGGAGCTACTGTGTAGAAAGGTCATCACTAGAGGCTCTACTGGGTAACTAAAGATCCCATTTTTGAGAACAAATCAATCTTGAGAGTTACAACTTGTTTTCAGTGTAATAATCTTATAAAAGGCAGCATATGAAAAATTGAGAAAACAAAAGAACATCAGTGTTATATGGCGTTTATTAAATATCCACTTGATAAAAAACGTTTACACATGGAGAAAACCACAGTGACTGCATTCTGAAACAGGTGGTTGGTTCACTTGACTGAAAGCATATAGATTCTTCTATTGTTAGTGAATATGCAGCAAAATAAAACGTAAAGGAATTTAATTAAATACCAAGGAAAATGGAAAATCTATATGCTGAAAAGCAGCACAAGTATTTATGAAAAGAGTCAGCTTTTTCTTAAGAGTTACAGCTGCCGTGAATTCACACACCAGCAAAAGGCCATATAGTCATGAATATGTGGGCAATAGAAAAATGACTTAATGAGATTTTCAACAGGAGGACAGAAAACTAGGTGGGTACAGAAATATTGCCGGGCTGCTTTAGAGAGGAATTTGGAGATAGGGAGAGAACATGGATTCAAATAAAAGTCATTGAACCAAATGGAGAACTTTTGGGAAGGACAAAGGACTAGGTTGCCAACAACCTAGTTTGATAGTTGTGTGTGTGTGTGTTTGTGTGTGTGTGTGTGTATTTGTACATGTGGTTTACATGAAGTTTCATTTATATTTTATGTGTGTGTGTGGAAACCAGAGGTCTCAACACTAAGTTTATTACTTATAATTCTCCACTTTGTTTTTTTGAGACAGGTTGTCTCATGGAAACCATTTGGCCAAAGATACCCAGAGCTCTACCTGTCTTTGTTTCCCACTGCTGGGTTATACACTCCTGAGCCCAGATTTTGTATGAATTTTAGGATGCCACCACAGCTCTTCAAAGCAAACACTTTACTTACAGACATAACACTCTAGTTCCACAAATACTGTATTAAAAATCCCACATTATACAATGCAAATGATATAAATGAAAATAATGTCATGATATGTGATATGTTAAAACCATATGTATATGCACTATAAAGCTTAGCTATACTGAAAGCCAATTTTTTTTAGTACTGTAGAATATGGACTTAGTAGGTGGCTTACTTTAGCTGATGTTAATATTTAATTCATCATTTTATTTGATCAGTTTGAATAGCAGTTTGTTAATTGAAGGTGCACTTTATCTTTTGGTGACAAAGCATGCACATTTGTGAATTATCTCTTGGAACATAGTTTTTCTCCAATATATTGTATTAATAATCCTATTCTGTATATCAGATTTGTTACATAATGAAACCATAACGGATGGCAATCTCAGCAATAATCAAGAGGAAATATATTATGATCTCCATCAGATAATAAACTGTATTTTCATAAAATAAACAGCTAGAAGGCTACAAAATGGGTCATATAAAAATAAATATCTTTTGCAGATAGTACATGTTTGGGTGTTTGCCAAGAGAACCTAATCGTAAGATAAAACTATTTTATTTACACATTTTTCAAAGAATAGGATTTCAAGACACTTTCTTGGGAATACTGAATGGGTAATATTTATTTTATAAGTAAAACTAATTTTAAGCTTTATTCAATGTGTTCATTGATACAGACTAGTTGTAATCATAGGATTCATGGGGACTTATGTTATGCCTTTGATAAATACATTCATCACGTAATAATCAAGTCTGAGAATGAATTTTATTATCTGAAAATAAATTACATCTTTGTAAAAAAATAATAGCACTATAAATGCTCTCTTGAAGCTCTTTTGAAATGTCTATTGTCAATTATAGTCCCACTAATCCTCAAGAGAACTCTAGAAGTTTCTTTCTCCTGACAATTTATTATGTATTCATTGAAAATACCCCATTCTCTTTGTTGACATTCTTGAGTTCTGTGGACTGTATCTTAGGTATTATGTACTTTGTTTTTTTGCTAATATCCACTTATTAGTGAGAACATTCCATGCATGTTCTTTTGAGTCTGAGTTACCGCACTCAGGATGATATTTTCTATTCCATCCATTTGCCTGCAAAACTCAGGATGCCCTTGTTCTTAATAGCTGAGTAGTATTCCATCGTGTAAATGAACCACATTTTCTGTATCCATTCTTCTGTCGTGGGACATCTGGGTTGTTATCACCTTCTGGCTATCACAAATAAGGTTGCAATGAATATATTGCAAGAAGTGTCCCTGTGGCATTGTAGGACATCTTGTGGGTATATTCCCAAGAGTGGTATTGCTGAGTCTTCAGGTAGATCTATTTCCAATTTTCTGAGAAACCTCCAGATTGATTTCCAGAGTGGTTTTACCAGTTTGCAATCTCACCAGCAATGGAGGAGTGTTCTTCTTTCTCCACATCCTCTCCAACATGTTTTGTCGCCTGAGGTTTAGATCTTAACCATTCTGATTGGTGTAAGGTGGTATCTCAGGAACGTTTTGATTTACATTTCTCTGATCACTAAGGAATTTGAACATTTCTTTAGGTGCTTCTCAGCCATTCGAGATTCCTCAGTTGTGAAATCTCAGTATAGTTCTACACCCCATTTTATGATAGGTTTGTTTGGTTTTTAGATGGTTAGCTTCTTGAGATCATTATATATTTTGGATATTAGACCTCTAGAAGATATGGAGTTTGTGAAGACTTTTTTCCCAATCTGTAGGTTGCCAATTTGTCTTACTGACTATGTCTTTTGCTTTACAGAAGATTCCTTTGTATTCTACAGGCTATTTCTTCCCCCTCTTCTAGAGTGGTGAATCTTCCAGTTGAACAACAGAGCAACTCTCTATGTTAATAATATAAGTAATAGGTGTCTTTGGCAATATGGTATTATTATTAGGCTGTGGAGGGTAAGCAATAAGTTCAGCTATAGTCTGTGGTGTCTGCATGTGGAAGATTTTTGGGGACCTCTTTGGCTAACATCATTAATGTAATGAGATGTAACTAATCCCTGGCACTCAGAGATTTATTTATTCTTGAGCATAATGTATCATGTTGGGTCAATGTCTCCTCATTATATGTCAACTCCTTTTAAATTGCTTTTATATATGTATATATTTTAGCAAGCGAAGCTTCTATGATATTAAATATACTTTGGGCCAAATAAATTTGATCTAAACAAAGAAAGCATCAATAGACAATGCACACATGAAAGGAAGATGTCTCATGGGCTCTCACCATAGACAAAAAAATATAGGAAAAACTAAGGAATGCTGAAAGCAGCGGAATTAGACTTTCCGAGGGATGAGTCCCTAATTGATTATCCAATACTAAACTAGTAAGCTCTGAAAGTGCTGTGTGTGTGTGTGTGCACATATGTGTGCATGAGTTCAAGGGTGTGAAAAAGATGCTATAAATTTGAATAGAGATTTAAGAGAGCTACCTAGTGGGACAAGAGATATATTGGAGAGATAAAGGGGAAGAGAGAAAATTAAATTGTATAACTATATGCTTTTTTGAATCCAAATACTTTTATTGGACATGTTTTTATTTACATTTCAAATGTTATCCCCTTTCACAGTTTACAGAATAATATATCCTTTTTTTTTACTTCCTCTCTTTCATCTTGTGTGTTAATGAACTTCCCTTCAAGAAAGAACATTACAATCTTGGAGTAAATGCCTATACAACAGAAAGCACAAGCTGGTCAAAATCCTAGCATAGAGGAGAGCAAGTGGACACAAATCTACCCATAGATGAAAAGCTATTAACATTTAGCTGCTGACACCTGATATATTGACCACATTCATGGATAGTTCCCATGAGTAGTCAGGCAATAAGAAGGGCATCAGATTCCCTGATGCCACCCTGCAAGCAAGAACTGTTAACTACTGAACCAACTCTCCAGTCCTCGATTTTTCTTATTTGTTATAGTTATGATTTATAAAATAAATATTATGAAATGCAAATTAGCAAGCAATTAGTTAAAGTCATAATTAAAGAAAATTGGGCAAAGTCTGTACTGTCTCGGTTCAAAGCGTTACTGTAATGGAGTAGCCAAGTACATTGCAGAGGTTCATTTTACAACAACCATGTAGTGCAAGGCAGAAGAGAAAAGACAAAATGCTGCATCGTTTGACTTGAGGTGTGAAGATACACATTGGGGAGCAATCATCTGCTGCTTATCACTTACTTACATACAAATAATGAACGATGACTGGCAAAATAATACTGGAATTTATTTAATCACAGTTTCTTTATTGTTGGTTTCTAACATATGGCTAAATATCACTTAAACTATATAGAAAGTGGATGTAAATGATTGTAATACACAATGCTTGTCTTTTCTCTAGGCACTCCTGTATAAACACCCTTGATCTTACTAAATCAAGAAACTATGTTAAATCTTCCCAGATGCACAGTCCTTAAAGTAAAATAACTCAGATCTAAAATAGGGTCTAAAACTGAAGATGAGCAGATTGCCTAGTCACTGATGGAAGATCTGTTTAAAGGTGATGGGGTTGACATCTTGCAACACACATTATATGGAATTGCAAAAATCCGTGAATGTTGTAAAGTTCAGGGTATGGGGGTTAATTGTTCACGTTCATAGGTTCAAGGACTCTTGTTTGTATAACATTCTCATGTTGTAAACTACTTTGTTTTGTTTTGTTTTCGTCATAGATGGCATCACAAAGACATTCTTCCATAAAAACATATTAGAAAATTCAATTGCATTTCATTCATTTATAATAATTCTAAAATTTCAAAAGGGGTTTTGATAGCTTGTCCTTAATATCCTCATCTGGTGATTGCAGCTGAGCATTTTAACTCAATCTGATGTTAAATTATTTTAAAAAGTAAAAGAAAGAACATTGTTATCAAATGTTTTGCAGATATATGCAGAAACATATTAGCTGCTGACAATGTGGATGGCAGAATGTTCCTACTTGCTATATATAATATTTAATGGCATAAGTGGTGTCTCTTATTGAATATGTGCATATGTAAAATGTGAATAAATCTTCTTTGAAAAGACCATCAATGGCGCTGGAGAGATGGCTCAGTGGGTAAGAGCACCTGACTGCTCTTCCAAAGGTCCTGAGTTCAAATCCCAGCATCCACATGGTGGCTCACAACCATCTGTAAAGTGATATGACGCCCTCTTCTGGTGCGTCTGAAGACAGCTACAGTGTCCTTACATAAAATAAATAAATCTTAAAAAACAAAACAAAACAAAACAAAAAAAAAGAAAAGACCATCAATATATTTTTAGTATTTTCTGATGCAGTTTAAAATGCCAATGAAAATGTCTGATGAACTTACAACTTTCCTTACGAAAATCATGACGAGTGTCTGATGTAGTTCTGTGTTTATGTTTTTAAGTTAATGTTTAAGGATGCTGAACCAGGCTGTGCACAACCCACGTTCACATTCAATGTGAAGACTTGAGCCGTTTCTCTAAGTATGATGCAATTTAAAGCAAATTTAATAAAGTGGAATTTTCTTCCATGTACAGAATGTTAGAAAATTGCTCTTAGTGCCCAGAAAGCATCTGGCAAGGCTGCTGACTGAATTTCTATTTTTTAGGTAGCTCAATACAATTCTCAAACAAACAAAGGTAAGCAACAGTTATATCTCCCTACAAGTTATTGATTAGATTACATCAAAATGTTTGTGAGCATCTCATGTCAAAATCATGACAAGGTGTCTAAGCCATGGCTGTTTAATGTGGACCAGTAGTTATGCTATGAATTTGACATTCATGTTCCTGTCTCAGACAATGGATAGTTTCTTACTCTCTCACTTCATTGAGTCTCTTATCACGTGCATAGTTAATTTCCCAGTTATCAGCTCATTCTAACATTTTAATCTGGCTCATTGGTTATATTTTTTTAATTTTAAATATGTTATGAATGTGACTGAATGTGTGTATGTTTGCCACATGACTGGTACCCACAGAACCAGAAAAAAAGGTCTGATCCTCTGAACCTGGTATTAACAATAGCTGTTAACATGTAGATGGTAGTAACTGAACCAGGGTCCTCACATAGAACTCAGTGTTCTTAGCCATTGAGCGATTTCTCAAGGCCTACAAAGCAATTTGAAACATTTTAGATATTGTTGCAGTCTGTAGCTGACATGAGTGAAATTGAATTGTTATGATCATAAAAATTGTCATTTTAATTAATATGATTTTTTAAATCTTTAGGTTTCTTTTATATTTCACGTAAGGGTATATAAATTTATCCTATTTTTGTTTGCAGGTATGTTGGTGTGCATAGTGTATATATTTGGAGGGTATGTGCTGGAAATATATATGTGACGTTTTCAGGGTCACAGAGGCCAGGAGCATGTCAAGTGTCATGTTCTATCATCTTCAATTTATTTGTTGCAGGCAAGATCTCTTACTAAGCCCAGAACTAGAAATTCAGCTAGTAAGCTTTCTGTCTATGTCATGTTCTCCCAGGACAGGTTATAAAACAAACTTGGTTTTTTGAACGCCTTTGGCCACTTGATAGTGTGGCCTAAATGTTTGGTAACAGGTATGGTTTTAATTGTGGGTCTTCATCTACATGGGTTTACATATCTGTTTGAACCAACATAACAAGGCCTTTATTGATAAAGCTCTGTGTTGCAAATTGAGCTTGGGTACTGTGATTTTATCATTTATTCGAGGAGGAGGGGTTCTTGGGAGCTCTACTCCATTGTGTCTGGATTCAGATGGACTTCTGTAGTCTCTTCCATTTCTCATGTCTTGCTCAATCAGAGTTATGAAAAGCAAAGGTGAGATAATAGTAACTTTGAAACCACCGAGAGAAAACATAGGAAGCAGTTCCAGATACGGACATAGGCAGTAATTACTTGAACAGGTGTCCAATCACCAGGGAAGCATTGAAAGAATTGATAAAGATTTTTTCACCTAAAAGAAAACAATCTCCAGCATGAAGACCTAACTTTCAGAGAGTAAAAATTAAAAACAGCTGATCTTTCTCAATCCTTATTAAGAGCATACTAGCCTGCAAGATAACAACACAGAAAAATAAATGGAAAATTGGACCAAGGTGGGAAAAGAAAACAAAAACAACAGAATAAAACAAAAACAAAACAAAATGAAAGGAACTAACAAACAAAACCAGAAGCTCCTAATCAATTAAAAGTAGAGCTAATAAACTCTCCAGCCATGCTGGTTCAGGATATAAACCCAGGAGAAACAGTCAGAACACAGCAGAGATACGATACGTGCATATATGAACTTTTTAATAGGACTATTCACTATGACCCAGAAATTGAACCTGCTGAAGACGACAGATGAAGATATAATACCAGTCACAAAATTAGGTTGTCTGCAGTTGATGAAATACCTACACCTAATGTTGGTCTGTAAAATAAGTCAGACATACAAAGGCTGATATCACATGGGACTTCTAGAAAAAGAACAAAACAAAACAAACACGGCAGTTACAGTGCATAATGCAGCAAAACAACAGAGGGTGTAATATAAGAAATGTCCACAACAATTGTGTCAATAAAATCAACTAAAAATAAAACCACTCTTAACGGAAAAGCTATCTGTAATTGATAGCTAGTGACAAAGGAGCATGTAGTTTTCCCCAGTGGGTTCCCACAGGTTATATTAAGACCCTTCAGGGCAGGCCAATGCACTGGACTAGTTAGTCAACACTAACTGAACTCAATACTAAGTTAGAAGATTTTCTTTTTATCTCATTTTTCTTTGTTGAGCATTTTTTTTATCTTATTGAATTTGCTTCAAATTTGTACTTTTGTGAAGGGTTCTTTTTGTGTGCTTTCCTTGTTTTGTTTGCTTTGTTTCTGAGAGAGAGAGAGAGAGAGAGAGAGAGAGAGAGAGAGAGAGAGAGAGAGAGGAGAAAGTTATGTAATTATGATGATAGTACTTGTGAGGAAGTGAGGCACTGGGGGAGGAAAGAACAGAACCAAAATGCATTATTGTATTAAATTGTTTTCAATTAAAAATAATAATAATGACACTGAAATTAACTATAAATTTAATTACACATTCTTATAAGAATTTAAAAATTCTTGTAAGGTAGATAAAAAAAGTTAACATTTTAAATACTCTTATTTTCAATATAATTATCAACAGGTAATATACATTATTAACTTACTAAGATAATTCACACACATATAGTGATTATTAATTATAAAATTCTAAAGAATAAAATATCAAGCAGTATACATAATACCAATTTTCTGAATGTGATTTAGGAAGGTCTCCTGATATTGGAGATGATTTTCACATCAACATGTTAATATATTTTATAGCAATCCATAAGATAGAGTTTTAAACTAATGAATTGTTGTCTTTTACATTCAAAATGGCATAATATTGAGTTGTTCATGTTACACTTTTCACGAAATTAAAGGTCAAAATGACAGATGGGTGTAAGACACAATGCTATACATAAGAACTTTAGGTTTTAAAGAATCTATCTTACTATATGAACATGTATTTAAACTTTATGACAAAACATATCCTTATTAACTGAGGAGTTGTATGAGCTAATAAATTTTGACATTTTAACACACACATACACATTCCTGGTGCTTTAGTTAATGAATTTTGCCATCCCTACTTCTATTTTTGTATCCCCATTTATTAGGGTCCTGGATCCCATCTGGGAAGCTTTCTACCAAAATCATGCCATTTTTGCTTCCTTTCATATCTGTGTCCAAATTTTAAATGATAACAGAACATGTCTTTTGAGTATTTCTTACTTCATGTTGCATAATAGTCTCTGGTCCTATTTGCCAGAAAATAATGGAATTTATTTCTTATCTACAATTGAATAGTAGCCCCTTCTGTGTATGTGTATGTGTGTGTGTGTGTGTGTGTGTGTGTGTGTGTGTGTGTGTGTGTGTCTGTGTGTGTGTGTGTGTGTGTATGTGTGTGTGTGTGTGTATGTGTGTGTGTGTGTGTGTGTGTGTGAGAGAGAGAGAGAGAGAGAGAGAGAGAGAGAGAGAGAGAGAGAGAGAGAGAGAGGGATGGAGGTGGTGGTGAGACACAGAGCTTTCGCTCCTGACCTTTCTGGATGTATATTAAAATCCCCATGCATCAAAGAAGCCATCATCCCTTCCATTCTTTAATATGTTACCCATGGTTAGGAGTCAAATGGTTGCAGATGTGCTGGTGTGTGTCTGTGTCCTCCAGTTCACACCACCATTGTATGCAACTGCTTTCCATTTCCACAGGTAACTAGTGTATTTTGATATCAAGTATTACAATAACATACGAGTGTCGCTCTTACTGTTTCAAGTGTTCTATGGTGCCAGGTTTTACAAGTGAGTCATTTCATTTCATCCACACCACTTTACTAGTCTTGTTGGAAATAGAGTGAAGCCAGAGAGGATGAGGAAACCTTGTTTCCTCTTAACAGTAATTCAACCTAGAGTAAGAAGGGAGGGCTCTGAAATGGCACAAATGAAAACTCAGCTTAACATAGTTAATACAGGAAAGTGCTCAATGCACTCACATACATCTTAGATGCTAGATGCGAAAACAAATATGATCTTGAAAATAAATAATAGCACAGCTTGTACAAAAGTGGATGATCACTTATAAAAAGTTAACTTTATCTATAGTTACTAAATGTTGATAATTTAATATATATATTCCACAGAGATACTCAAAAACAATTTTTCCACTATGTTTTTAATTTACTTATTCAAGATAGCTATACGTCCTGAGTAATATTTTTTAGTTATCTGCCAAAGATATTAAAAATACACTCCAGTATTTGTCCAAACTGTTAAAAGTACATTCACTTCCTTAGTGAGTTCTGGTAATGAAGTTCTATCTCAACTGAGAAATCTATGAGAAGTGTAGAAAATGAATGCATCCAGGAGATGACTATCATTCCTTTTATCATGTGTTGTCCATGGAAGAACACGGGTATACTTCAGACTTAACTACATTGACCAGCAGAGGCCTGGCACGCAGTCAGCTCATCACTGTTCAACTGTATTTGATATTCTATGTACCAAAAAACACAGACAGCTCTGCACCTATTAGGCTTGCTCCGGAATTAACAGCTCCAGTTACTGAGGCATCACATCACAGCTATTTCCACTACAGCTAATTCAGCTATTAAACTCCTTGACTGATTCAGCTCTGATCCAGGGCATATTTATTTTCAGAAAGGTAAGTTCTATTATACACAGGAAAATATACATTCTATAATTTATCTTCATTTAGTATGTGTATTGTGGGGTGCATTTATCCAATTAGCAGTGTTTCCATGTTACACCTACAAAATATCAGTGTGCCTTGTCAAGTATGATAAATTCGATACCAGATTCTAAAGGTTATATACTATTGAAAAAAAATTAACAAATCTCAAATATGAGAAAAGTAAATACTTTGACCTTTAAATAAATCTCATCGAATAATGTTTCTTTTCATCTTACCAAGAATATGAACATACTTGCTTTGAAGTCTTTATGGTGTCTAAATTGAATCAGTGGGGTGAGGTGAAGGGTCCCTTGGTCCTGAGAAGGCTAGATGCCCCAGTGTAGGGGAATGCCAGGACAGGTAAGCAGGAGTGGGTGGATTGGTGAGTAGGGGAAGGGGGAATGGGTTAAGGGATTTTCAAGGGGAAACCAAAAAAGGGGACAACATCTGAAATGTAAATAAAGAATATATATAATAAAAAAATAAAATAAAATAAAAGGGGGAAAAAAGAGGTGAGGTGAAGGGGAGTTATAGATCACATGCACATATATAGACCCACAATTGTGTGTGTGTGATATTTTTGTGTGCATTTAATAGGAATAAGCATACTTGTATTTAACCCTGGATTGTATGCTTTTAGAAATTAGGAAATGCAAATAAAAACAACCCTGAGATTCCATCTCACACCAGTCAGAATGGCTATGATCAAAAACACAGGAGACAGCAGTTGTTGGCGAGGATGTGGAGAAAGAGGAACACTCCTCCACTGCTGGTGGGACTGCAAGCTGGTACAACCACTCTGGAAAGCAGTCTGGCGGTTCCTCAGAAAACTGGGCATGACACTCCCGGAGGATCCAGCTATACCACTCCTGGGCATATACCCAGAGGCTTTACCTGCATGCAATAAGGACACAAGCTCCACTATGTTCATAGCAGCCTTATTTATAATAGCCAGAAGCTGGAAAGAACCCAGATGTCCCTCAACGGAGGAATGGATTCAGAAGATGTGGTATATTTACACAATGGAATACTACTCTGCAATTAAAAACAATGAATTCACGAAATCCCTAGGCAAATGGTCAGAACTTGAAAATATCATCCTTAGTGAGGTAACCCAATCACAAAAGAACACACATGGTATGCAGTCACTGATAAGGGGATATTAACCCAGAATCTTGGAATACCCTAGACACAATTCGCATATCAATAGATTTCCAAGAAGATGGAAGGAGAGACCCCTGGTCCTGGAAAGACTGGATGTAGGGGAATGCCAAGACAGAGAAGCGAGAGGAGGTTGAATGGGGAAAAGAGGGAGGGAAAGGGGCTTATGGACCTTTCGGGGAGGGAGGAAATGTGAAAGGGGAAATGATTTTGAATGTAAATAAAAAAAAACTTAGAAAATAAAAAAAAATTTAAAAAAAACCAAATACATGGGAAAAAAAAGAAATTACTCTTCCCTTCAGAGTTGCCTAACTATAACATTTCAATATCTACCATAGCATGCCTTTCATGTGGAATTCAGCACGCTCATTGATTTAAAATTCAGTTTTACATGGTTTAGAATGGACTCAGAACTTACATTGTTCTAAAATGGTGGGAAGTTTTGCTATTTCCTAACATGAAGTACACAAGTTTTGAGATTAATGATTACTGTAGCAAATATTGTTCAAAAACATAAAAGTAACTCACAAAATAGGGCTAATACATATTGTAGCCTAGGTATTTAAGATAAAATGCAAAACCAATACGAGCTTGGCTAACATATCTTGTTTTCCCTCTGAAATAGGAACAAATATTTGACTAGGTTCCAAGATTATTTAAATTCTCATAATAAGAAATACACATTCACATCTTCAGAATAAAATGAATTATAGAAAATAACTAGAGCAATGTTCTGGTGTGCATTAAGTCTTCCTCATCTAATTTCAAGTTAAAACACACCGCCTCCACTCTCTTCCTTGAATAATATTTCAGTTACAATTCATTGAACAAATCATCTGGTATACAAGTCAGTAAGTTTTAATTTTTTTTTAGAATCACAAAAGTCTGGAACTATGATTCTTACTAAAATGGACTAACCAAATTATCTGGCATAAACTCTTTTGCTTATAATATGACTAGTTTGTAATTCTTTCACTATGTACAAATATATATGAAAGTTAAAGCTTGTGAATTCATAGCTCAGCTTTGAAAATTATATAGGTAATTGTAAAACTGGCAAAAGAAAATGCACTGATCAAATTCTCTAAGAGTGGATTTCAGCTTAAAAATTGGAAAACGGAAAAATGTAAGGAAATTCTGGGATTATAGCTAAAACTCCAAATCATTTAATTTTGTGTGTGTGTGTGTGTGTGTGTGTGTGTGTGTTTGAATGTATATCACATGTGTGATTACCTGGCAAGACCCGAAAAGCCTATCTCATTCCCTAGAGCTGCAGTTACATACTGTTCTACCACCTGACTTTCAGTCCTCTGGAAGCGTAGGAAGTATTCCTAACCACTGCACAATACATAACATTAGGTCCCACAAATAAGTTTTATTATTCACCTACATATGTTAGACTCAGCCAGATATATTTAAAATTGTTACCCACAGGTCAGAAATGTGCTAGATTTTTGATCCGTGATGCTCACCTGATTGTGAGTACTTAGATAACTTTGTGACTCTATTCTGTCTTCACAGCAAATACACTGTCTCAGAAAAGGATAATTAATGAGAACAAAGCGTGGCTGTGATGACTAATCCTTCCAAGTGACATTTGATAACAATTGCTTAAACCTCATAGAAAGGCATTTGCCACACTCTATGAAATATATGGCATGGTTGAATTATTAAAAAAAAAATTGAAAGTTACAGACAGACTAGTTTTGGAGACTCAGACTTCCTGAGGACATAAAATACGAAGTTACATTGAAAGGCACACTTTCACATCTCCATGAGTCTCTTGCATTGTGTTCCACTTAATCTGCACTATGAAAACCCTTAAAGCACGACATCTAGAACCATGCTTACCACAATAATGTCTCCACAGTTCTGTGTTGAAGTCTTTTGACAACTAAGTCCCACGCTGTAATTAGAAAGTTGTCAGTATCTGATCCCAGGGTCATTTAAATCCTAGACTTCCAGGAGATTGGCACGGACTGATGATGAGGAAGTTTTAACAGACCTCGTACATTGATTAAGGAGAGCCTTTCTGAAAAAAGGCTGCCTTTGTGCTTCTTTTCCCCCTTTAATCCCTGCTGCCAAGACCTATAAAAGCTAACAGCCTTGATTTGTTACTTAAATCCTCAAACCCAAAATAAATTTTATATCTTGTCCCTATCTTTGACTTTTTTTCTAGTAGAAATACAGTCATTCTATTACATTCATTTATTTCCCACAGATTCATATATACTAGCATTTCATAACATATCAAACATGAAATTAATCAACATTTTTCTCCTACTCACCCTTAATATTTTTCCATGATTTTATAAGCTAATATTAAAAATAAATTAATATTGCATGTTTCAATTTCCTAGTCATTTAGAATTATTCCATTTTTATCTGTATATGCATATGTTCTGAAGTGTGTACTAGACTGAGAAAATATTATATGTTGATAAATAACACTCTTTGAAAGTTCATAAAAATATATTTATGTATATATATACAAGTATATATATGTATATATATTCTACCTATCTATCTATCTATCTATCTATCTATCTATCTATCTATCTATCTATCTATCTATCTATCTTCCATCCATCTATCATCTAATATCCCCTGTCTGTCTTCTGTCTGTCTGTCTGTCTGTCTGTCTGTCTGTCTATCTCTGTATCTGTCTATCCATCTGTCTATCTGTATGTCTATCTCTCTGTCTGTATATATGTTATATATATATATATATATATATATATATATATATATATATATATATACAATCATATATCTATCATCTACTATCCATCTATCGTCTATGTATTTATCATCACCTATAATCTATCTATCATCTATGTCTCATCTACTATGTTTGTATGTATGTATCTATCTATCATCATCTACTATCTATATATCTACGTATGTATCTATCATCTATCTATCTATCTATCTATCTATCTATCTATCTATCTATCTATCTATCTTCTGTTAATCTACTTTCTATCCACCTACTTACTTACCTTTCTAAATCAAAAATTAAAGAAATAGAGGAAGGAATGACCTTGGGAAAGAGCAAAGACTTGTAAATGCGAAGGATCAGAGGGAAGAGAGGAAGCTGAAAAGGGACATTAAGTTCAAAAAAATTAAAAAGTATCTTAAAAACAAGGAAAACTTGAAAAGGTATCCAGATGACAAACCTCCATGAAAATTCACAGAAGCCTTTGTGGTCAAATAGTTACGGTAGATGTAGATTGTTTTTCGTTGTTCATTTAGAAAATAGAATGGGCAAATGTTGCTTTTTCTGAAGTCAGGTGTTCAGACTTTGTGCTGTTTGTCTTTCTGTGCATACTTTTATCTCTAGGGGTGCTTAATGACATACATTTTCCCCTAAAATCATGTGCTTTTTAAATTAGGCTTATGTATGTTGGTGTGCCTGCTTGGTTGGCAATGCACCACTTCTATATCATGCTCACAGAAAGAAGAAAAGGTGTCTGGAACGAGAGTTACAGGCAGTTGTGTTTCCCAATGTCAGTTATGGAAACAGAACTCCGGTCTTCTGCAAGAGTTCTGAATTGCTGAGCCGTTGCTACTCTACATCTATACAACAAAATGTCTATGAAAGGATATGTGTTTTTATCATTCAGCTACATTAGTGATTAATGCAAGTATATCAAATCATTTTTGAAAAACACTGTCGTGTTGATAAGATGAATATGAACTCTTAACAAAAAGACCCCGGGAGCTCCCAAGACACTTAGCCACTAACAGGCAGCATACAGGAGCTGGTCCAAGGCCCCTGACACATATATAGCAGAGGAATGCTTGGTTTGGGCTCAGTGAGAGAAGACATGCCTAATCCTGGACAGACTTGAGGCCTCAGGGAGAGGGAAGGCCTGGTAGGAAGCATCCTCTTGGAGACAAGGGGGAGAGGAATGGGGATGAGGAACAGTGGGGGGTGGGGGGACTGAGAGGGGGAATTGCTGTATTTTAAATAATAATAGTAAATAATAATAATAATAATAATAATAATAATAATAATGGTTTAAGCAGGTAATTTTCAGTGATACAACCCTTTAACATCCCTGTGATGAAGCTTTCTGACTCTATTTACATGAGCTTTCTATAATGTTTAACCCTCAGTGTTTGGAGCCAGACAAGTCCAAGCCAACATTTCAATATTTTTCAAGACACATTTCAGCTGTTATAACATGGTATCTCAATTATTTAGAAACTAGAATTTCCTCAATAGATGAAACAAGAAAAATAACACAAAAAAGAAAAGAAAACTCAACACTACTGAGCTTTACTAGTATAGATTGAACTGAAGGCAGGAAACCGAGTGGCATCTCCTATATTACACTCCCTTTATTAAAAGACAGAGAAAACAGTATCACAACAAATTCCTTGACTTTTGAATCTTCAAAGTTTTCCATGCCCTCTTTCACAATGTTCCCCGATAAGATTCACCACGAGAGAATAGAGAGAATAAAGCTTATTTGATTATATTTAAACTATATTTCCAAAAGAAATATGTGTGTGTATTAATAAAATTTACTGTCAAGATGATTATTTTATTACTCAGCATTCATGAAAATAGACTAGATCTGTAAGATTTAGACATGTAGTTATTATATGAATATATTTTGGGTAAAATCACTCTGAAGAATAATTCTCGTGTGAAGAATACATTTCCTTCCTGTATGACCCATGATTTTAGTGATCAGAACCATTGTTACTATTAACATGACTTTGTCATTTTGGCAGGTAAAGTTACTGTATTATTATGCTTGCCTATCACTAAATTATTTATAAGAAATAATTTCTAATATTGTCGGGCATTTTAAGATGGAGATATAAGATTAGTCAATAGTCTGTGTACCTAGATGATTAATTCAGTGTGTGTTTGTGTGCGCATGCGCAATTAAGAATGGCAAATGCTACTCAGTTTTTCTTATGTAACCTGGAAGGAATAAAAGGAAAGGAAACCATAATCAGGATATATTATGTGAGACAAAAATAAAACTATTTTCAATAGATGGAAAATTTTTTAAAATTTTGAAAAAATATCAATCAAAATGTTAACCTAAACCTTTAGATTTTTTAAGCCATTAGAGACACTGTGAAGAAATGCTCATTTAATTAAAGCTATTCACAGGTTAGGTTCAATGAAAAGGAAATTACACAAACTAGATGAAATCAAGGCTTTAGAAATCAAGCAATGGATGTATTCACCTATAGGGCTGACTTTGCAAAATGACACCCACCTGATGCATTAGTGTGTGAGCTGTAGTTGAATTAGTGTGGATTCAAATTGTCCCTTTAACTCACCTCTAAAAGACATACTGTAATAATTGTGGAGAGCATCATAGATAATTCTCAAGAAACTAAAAATAGAAGTACAATAGAATCTACCTATTCAATGATTGGGTATAGATCCAAAGAATCCATTAAATGACATCTGCATACCCAACACAACCTATAACATTTTCTAGTCTCAACAGGTATCTACACTTGGGAGCCACATAAATTTACAGATATACATATAAACAATATATATATATGTGTGTGTGTGTGTGTGTGTGTGTGTGTGTGTGTGTTAAAGAATTCTGACATATCTGACATGGATATATATTAATACTACCATTCACCATATATAAACAAAAAACAAAGAAATAAACTGTTGTAGAATATGAGGGACACTTAACACCCCCTCCCTGAATAAGGAAACATTTTCTATATATGAGTATGTAATAGTCACATTAGTACAGAAATCAGGGAAAATCTAAGTATCCATCAATGTTGATGTATATATAATATGTGTTAGAAATATTCAATGGAGTATTATTACCAAAAAGATGAGCAGAGGTACTGCCACATGCCACTACATGGCTGGAATATGAGGATTCTATGACAGGTGAAGAATTACCACGACAAATATGATTTTCCATCTTTTTGTAAATCACATTAAGTATGATATTCATTAAAAGAATTACACCTCCTAATGGGAAGAACTAATCTGATCCAGTGATGTTACTGTGAATACAAATCCAACTAGATACGTTTCCCTCTTTTGATTAGAAGTTTCTGCTCTGGCACATATCTAAAGTTATACACGTTGATTTGTCCACAATTCGAGAGCACCACTTAATCACAATCATTTCCATTACCAATGTCACGCCACTATCCTCATCACCATTGCTTTACTACCCTGCTATCATCAGCACTGTCATCATGATTATTATTCTCCCAGGACTACTCTTACCCACATTGCCACCATTATTATCATCATCATGACAATCTCCACCCTTTATCTTCATGCTCACCATTACCACTACCTTCCCACTACAATCATCACTGTTACTATGACCATTATTACAACCACAATCATTATTGCAATTACCTTTCTACTATTAACAGCACCATTACGACACCTCGATCATGTCCACCAATATAATTACCAGCCTCCTTATTATCATCCTCAGTACCATTACTCTCTAGTACCATGGCCACCCTGATTATCATTTTACCATTATCAACCTACTATCATGGTCACTTTGTTAATTACTATAGAAAGAATACCTTGTTTAATATACAAATGGGTCATTTGTCAATTAAAAAAAACCTACGTCATATAGGAAAGGGTAGAATAGAAGGTAGGGCATCTAGGAGGCAGAAATGATTCTGGGATAGTGCCTGTACTGGCTGGTTTTGTGTGTCAACTTGACACAGGCTGGAGTTATCCCAGAGAAAGGAGTTTCACTTGGGGAAATGCCTCCATGAGATCCAACTGTGGGACATTTTCTCAATTAGTAATCAAGCGGGGAGGGCCCCTTGTGGGTGGTACCATCCCTGGGCTGGTATTCTTGGGTTCTATATGAGAGCACGCTGAGCAAGTCAGGGGAAGCAAGCCAGTTAGGAACATCCCTCCATGGCTTCTGCATCAGTTCCTGCTTCCTGACCTGCTTGAGTTCCAGTCCTGACCTCCTTTGGTGATAAACAGCAATTTGGAACTATAAGCTGAATAAACCCTTTCCTCCACAACTTGCTTCTTGGTCATGATGCTTGTGCAAGAATAGAATCCCTCACTAAGACAGTGCCTGAGGTTGGAGATTCACCTAGGGAAGAGGTGAAGAGATTGATACCTGAGCACAGATAACCAGCTACATGGCAAATGTAAATCAGGATAAATGGGTCATATTAAGTTATGATCTAGTTAACCATATGGCCAAAGTATTTGTAAATATATTTTGAGTGAGTCTTATTTCTGGGAGAGACTAAACTTTTACAAATGGCACCCAAGATGCATTGTTAATTGTTAATTGAAATTATAAATATTATGTTCTATGTATATTAATTAATTCTGGATATTAATATGGTGGCAATTATTACTTAACCGTCTTTTCCCCCCAAATAAACACACAGAGACCTTTTACTATTTCAAAGCCTTAGCCCTTAGGTTAGCTGACTCTCAACTAGCTCATCTAAGAACCTGACCAACTAGCCCATCTGGACATGTGGCTAGCTATTTCTTTCAGGCCTATGATCATGTCCATCTCATGACAAGTTTCCTGATGAAAGACCTCTTTCTTTTTCATTTTCCAAGAGTACCTTTCTCCTGCCCAAGAACACCCACCTTCCTCTTTCTGCCCAGGAAATTGGCCATCAGATTTTTATTAAAGCTAATCAGAGCATGCCTTAGGTAGGCGAGGAAGGGCAGACACATAATTCCAAACAGTGTACCCCATTAAATTACCATTATCCTCATACAATCATCATCATCAACATCATCATTGTCATCATTGCCATTACCGCCACACTATCAGCACCACCATGTGCAGTCCCTTACCAGAAGGGGTACCAAATGTACCAGGAAGCATATTCTTTAGCAAATAAAAGAAATTACAATCTTTTTAAACCGTTGCCTGCTTCACACCTTTCTACTAATATATCTAGAGGTACTGGAAAGTTAGGTTTACTGATCATCTCAAGTTACATTTATTTTACTTCTCTGTCCCAAAAGGTGGACTATTATGCTTTTGTATTATTTATCATATCCATAATGAAGGTTTCATAATGTGCATTTTATAATTCTTTTGTAATCATCTCTACACAGCCATATCATATAAACATATTTGAATTCCCAGTGCCTTCTCATTCTCTGGCCCAAAGCAACTAGTTAATAAAATACTCTGAATAGCAAATGAATACATTGTCATGATTGTCATTTATATTTATCTTTAGATAAGGAAAGCATCCTATATCTTATTTTTTGAGTAGTTTTTAATGTTTAAATATTATCAGCACAAAACTATGTTCACAGACTATGGAAATTATTAAAAATACTGGCTATTCTTAGTTTTTGTGATTAATGATATTGCTATACTTGAGAGTATTCTATAATTTTACCCAAACTTTCTCTAGGGTTAGTTTTATATTTAGCTAGTGCCTTTAATTTCACTGCCAAGTATCTTAAAATATGTTGCAAAAAGCTAATTTTAAATCTAGGACTGTCAGTCTCCCTAAGTTTATGATCAAGGGTTTTTCTAAGGGTCAATCAGGAGGACTAACATTGAGGAAAAGCAACTGCCTGTGGGGAACTAATTAAGCAAAAGAATGAAGCTCCAGAAGAAGGAAGACCAAAGTGTGGATGCTTCAGTCCTTCTGAGAAGGGTAACAAA
Source organism: Tokudaia tokunoshimensis (assembly GCA_036184795.1). Classification (NCBI taxonomy): domain Eukaryota; kingdom Metazoa; phylum Chordata; class Mammalia; order Rodentia; family Muridae; genus Tokudaia; species Tokudaia tokunoshimensis. Next base: position 46,991,084 of record BTHU01000007.1, read on the forward strand.
ATAATCACAGGAGGAAATATGGAGACAAAGTGTGGAACAGAGACTGAAGGAAAGGCCATCAAGAGACTGCCCCACCTGAGGATGCATCCTATATACAGTCACCAAATCCAGGGGATAACATCTGAAATTTAAATAAAGAAAATATCCAATAAAAAAAGGAAAAAGCAAACAAATGAACAGATAAAAAGAAAAGAAAGAAAATCTCTACCCTCTACCCTCCATCCTCTTTCCAACCCATGTTAGGCTCTGGACATCCTTATATCCTTTATTTGGAGTGTAATCAGTAGGACTTTGAAACATACTCCCTATTCTAGAATTTACTGTCTCTGTAACCTTAAGGAAAATGTAGAGCTCTTCTGAACAGTACTTAAATTAATGAAATAATGAAAAGTATACTGTATGTAGTATAATATGATGCTCCAATAGAAACACCATTCCTTAATTTGCTTGTGCTCACATAAAATAAGTTTTCAAGAGCTAGATAGATGGCCTGATAGTTCAGTGTATACATTTAGAGAAATTTTAATCCAGCAATATGACTACTCTGGTAAGGGATAACATCTAAAGACCTATGTCTGTGTGATCTGGCTGCAATATTGACATGCCCTTAGTACATACATTTAATCCCGAACAATGACATCTAATTGAGGGGCAGGCAAAGTGACAAATCACTGAAAGATTTGACAGAATGAGTTAGAGATAGGATATGCCCAACCCTCAAGAGAACAGATAGGAAAGAGAAGCTACTTAACAGCAGTGCAGGGAGAGAGGTGGAATTGAGTTCGGTTCATATTGGTGCTGTTCAGTTGAATATAGTCGATTTGAGCTTACGTAGTTCCATCCAATTCCTTTGAGTTGTGCAGTCAGTGCAGGTCAGTGCAGTTCAGAGGCAGTTTTTTCAAGCACAGCAAATCAATCAGAAGCTGAGAGAAACCAGTTTGTATCAGTGAGTTTGGAGAGGAGTTTGAGCCAGAATGGCTGAGTTGAACCAGCCAACCAAATTTCAGAAAGAACTTGAAAGAGTGAATTCATTCGGCAGTAAGACTCGGATGCTGAAATATTCTCAGTCTAGGTTAATTGATGAAGGTTGATCTGAAGTCTTCAAGATCTGAGATCCGAATATTAGATTGTACAGAGGCTAGAAGCTTCCAGGCGTAAGCCTAAGGTTAATTAGATAGACATACTCTGGCCATAGAATACCCAAGCCATGTATTTATAAACCTTGAGTATGGCTCTCATTTCATTACTTCATCTAAGGAAATAAAAGGACATTTATAATACCTCTTTCACAAAGACCTGAGTTTGGATCCCAGCTGACATACTGGGAAGGTCACAACCCTCACATCTCCATCTTCAAGGGATTGATTGCCCACTTCTGTCTCCTTCAAGTTCTGTAACTTTGCATGAGCATGCACAAACATACACAAACACACACACACACACACACACACACACACACACACACCCAATAATAAAATAAATAAAACTTTTAAAATAAAAGTTGAATATATTCAGATATGTGTGTGTGTAAATATGAATGTTGATTTGACTACATGAACATATATGTGTTATAATGAATTTATATGTGTAATGCATATCTAAAATATCTCCATATATTCCATGTCAGATATTTCAGATTTCATTTACATATAGATTTATGTTTGATTTATGTGTATGTCTGTTTACCTATGTGAATTTCATGACCCCCCAAATACAGATGCATGTGGAGACCAGAAAATAGTATCAAATAGCCTGGAACTTGATTTACAGGTGGTTGTAAGTTGCCTGATATGGGTGCTAGCAATTACACCCAGCATATCTGCAAGAACAGTAAGTACCCTTAACCTCTTATGTGTCTCTCCAGATCCATTTATTCATCCTTACTTCAGAGTACTAACAGAGATAAACATGAATGCTATATATCTGACATATTTTAGGATAGGTACAGAAATGTTCAAGAAAATTTCATTTATACCATCACTAGTAAATGTTCACTTTAAAGCTTATAAGCAAAAATCATAGGTTTTCTTCACTACACACACACACACACACACACACACACACACATACACACACACACAGGCTAATTGTTTAACAATGAGTTTTCTTAATCGATTCTAATTGACTTCCTATCAAGTGATAATATTTGAAAGTCTACAAATGACTACTCGAGCTCAACACTTTTTGCTAGAGATTTCATTGTGGGGAAATGGGTTGGCAATCCATCTGATGGAATGTCCAATTTGAAGGGTTCTCATTAGTATTCTGCTATTCTTGTTGTTTAAAAATAGTTAATGTTCAAACATTTGTTTTTGAATGAGCACTATGACAGTTTAATTAAAGTTTAAACTCTAGTAGCTATTGAAAATCATACATAATCCAATTACTTTTTATTCAATTAATTTAATAGCAAACCACTTTACTATAATTACTGTTAATCCTCCGTTTTTTTTCTTTTGCTGTTTATCAATGACCTATGAGATGTTTTAGAGGAAATCATATTGTGACATAATTACCAACAGTCCCAGCTGGAACTAATCATTAAGTAATATCCAATTACAAAGATTCCTCTATCTCAATATTAGTTTGAAACAGAGATGGTGAAAATTCATTTTAAAAACTTGATTTTTCCCCCTAACTGTCAAAAAATGAGGATTTCTAGGTTTATCAACGCCATCAACACAATATCTAAACTAGAAAAATTAGAATTAAACTGTTGTAGAAATAAGGAACTTGTAATAACATCTAACACTCAAACCAGGAGTAAAAGAACCATTTCATATAAAATCCAAGGAAAGAGAATTTCCATATAATGCATACATAATAGGGACAGGTTTGAGTATGACTTATCCCAATGTTTTGCAATACAAATATTTTAGATTTGTGATCTTTTAGGAGTTTAGACCATTTATCTATTTCATTAAGCATGTTGATATCAGTACCCAAGCTTCAACATAAACTCATTCACGCTTTACATATAAGTCGAACATGTAGTATAAAGACAAATTCTTGTGTGTGTGCTGTTTGTGTGCACATGTGCATGTGCTTATGTGTTATACAGCCATGTATAGCATATTCGTATCTGTAGAACCTCACATGTGTCTAAGGATTCTATTACATTTGAATGACTGAATGTGGAAATTAGAAGGCAACTTCCAGTGTTGTTCCTCAGGAATTTTCTATATTGTTTCTTGAAACAAGTATCATTATATCTAGTACTCACTTATTAAGATAGACTGTTTGGTCATTAAATGTCAAGGATCTGCCTGTGTGCTTCCACAGCCCTGGGATTAAAATTATGCCTCATGAGCCTAGCTTCTCTTCTTTTCACATGGACGTTGGGATCAAAGTCAAGTCTTCATTCTTGCATAGCAATGTTTTACTGATTGTGCAATTTCCCCAACTCCTAAAGGAAGTTTTAGAGTCATTTTTTAAGTGCTTCTACACATGAATGGAGATTCCTGATGTAGATTTTTCTATTTGTGGCACAGTGCTGGTAGCTTAAAATTTGGATCTGGGAAAATTTTTGAATTTATATTTTTCAGATTAGGAATTTATATATAAGAAAGTAAAAGACTGATCTAATACTTCTGTTTTTCCAAGATTGCATTTGCAGTGAAATACATAACAGCTTGCCATGTTGAAGAGTAATGCATGCTAATTTGTCAGGTTTATTAATAACAACTGTCAAAAATGTTGATTTATTTCTCTTTCATCTTTGTGTGCATTTATAATTCAAAGGAAATAAAGGCATAGATTATTTACAATTCTATTCTGCTGTTTTCTTTTTGTCTGACTATTGCTGCTTCTCTCAATTCCTCTAAAATCATATCCAAAGTTTCCAAGATGCCATGTCAAGGGTCATGATTTACTTTACCAATTTCTACTTTTGAACATTAGAATATGTCTGTATTTTATTTTTATTCTGTAAAAACATGGCTACTGTCCACCATTTTGTGTGTTTGATATATTTTCTTTAAATACAGAATGCTCTATCAAAGTATTTAAGAACTCTAATTCTTTATTAGATGTTGAAAATGATGCTTGGGAGAGGTTCTTCCAATTCTTTTTCACACAATACACCAGGAGTTCCAACCATCTAATTGCTAGTTAAGAATTTGATGTCTGATGAAATGTGTCTCTAGCATTGCTTGTTCATAACAGAAGCATCTAATTTCATCTTCATAATCTTCACATCATCTAACTTCATCATCTTCACATTATTTTCAGAGATACTTCTAAGTAAAACTTCTGCAAAATTATTTTGTAGAATAAACAACATTGAGACACAAATCCCAAGGTATTATAAAAACATCAGTCATTACTTCTACTGCTTCTATTTAAGATCAAGTTTAGTCCAGGACTAAGTTGATAAAGAAACCCATACTTAGGACACTACCAAGTTTATGACACATGGAAAAAAATAGAAATAGACAAATAGAAAAATTCAAGGAGATGTAATGCAATGCTGATAAACTTTATGTGGAACTTCTCAGGACACCACTCACACTTGGGTGAAATTCATCATGCATCTCAGCATAGAATTTATGATGTTATGTATGCATTTTTCCTATAGGGGGAGTTTAGTAGAAGGAACAAGAGTATTGTTATCATATCACCGAACCCATATATTCTGTAATAAAAAGAGATAAATTGGTCTATATCATTTTCTCAAATATTTAAATATATGGAACGCTGATCCATTAGAAGACAGTTAATCAAATAAATCACCAATCTAATGGTCATCCCCATTATTTTACTGGTAAAGTAATTGTCAATGTCCATATTCCTCCTCTTTACATTTTCCAGGCAAATAAAGATCATGTTTAAGTTATGGGACATGAATTCCTTTCATTTGTGACTCTTCATTTTGATACTGACATTTAACTGTCTTTTCTTCCGGGCTACCAAATTCTTGTCCCCTGTGTTCTGTTTGCCCACATTTTGATAATATTTAAAAACCCTGAAAACTTTGGTGAATCCCCATTCAGCTGGTTTTTCATTGTTTATATACTCTATTAGTTCCTGAGATCAGGAGAGTAGGGTTTAGCTTGGGCAGAATTGCATATAGACAGAGATATAGGAAGAGGGAGCTGCACTCAGGTGAGGGAGCATGATCCTAGCACACCCATTCCTATGAGAGAGAAGGTCAACAAGCTTGACTCGTGAGTCTCACAAAAGCAGTCACAGCTGCTTGGATAGAGATGATAATGACTGCTACATCCAGAGACATCTTTCCACAAGACTTAATGAGACAGAGACGGACACTGCATCCATTATGAGCTTAGATGTAGAAGGCAGCTCATATTTCTTGTTTACTCACATTCAATGACAACAATCAGCATTCTATGGACACATTGAACCTGATGTGGCACAGATAATAAGTCAAGCAACAAGACACATGCCAGGAAATAGCATTGAGCTGGTCTAACCCTTTAACATAAGGTTGCTTCACAATCCCACTACTGAAAGAGAAAGTTTTCTCATGTAAGGCATCAGAGAAGCCATTACTGAGGGTGTGACTTTCATGTCAGGAACTCAATAATGGAAGAGTATAAGACAAAATAATGGCTATACCACTCCTGGGCATATACCCAGAGGCTTTACCTGCATGCAATAAGGACACATGCTCCACTATGTTCATAGCAGCCTTATTTATAATAGCCAGAAGCTGGAAAGAACCCAGATGTCCCTCAACGGAGGAATGGATTCACAAGATGTGGTATATTTACACAATGGAATACTACTCTGCAATTAAAAACAATGAACTCACAAAATTCCTAGGCAAATGGTCAGAATTGGAAAATATCATCCTTAGTGAGGTAACCCAATCACAAAAGAACACACATGGTATGCAGTCACTGATAAGGGGATATTAACCCAGAATCTCAGAATACCCTAGACACAATTCGCATATCAATAGATTTCCAAGAAGATGGAAGGAGAGACCCCTGGTCCTGGAAAGACTGGATGTAGGGGAACGCCAGGACGGAGAAACGAGAGGGGATTGAATGGAGAAAAGAGGGAGGGAAGGGGGCTTATGGGACTTTCGGGGAGGGAGGAAATGGGAAAGGGGAAATGATTTGGAATATAAATAAAAAAAAACTTAGAAAATAAAAAAAAATGCTAAAAAAATATTGTGTTTTTAAAAAGAGCAATTATTGTTTTAGAGGATCACAGAGGGGGAAGAACGCAGGATGTTTTAGGTAGGTTTTGAAGTTTTTAATTGCCTTGAGCATTGAACAGCATTATTTCTAGGTGATAGCAAATTCTTCAAAAGCTGTAATATACAATTTACTCTGAATGTAAAGCAAGGCCATTTAAAAGTGCTGATTTTGCAAGGTAACTATGGCATTTCGGCACTGGCCTTATTAGAATGCCAACCTCTGTTGAATATTAGAAGCCAGGTGACAAACACCTGACACAATACATACTGGTAATAAATTAATTGGGAAAGCTGAGGCAGGAGGATTCCTGATGCTCGCTGAATAGATAATACAGCTTGATTGGTGAGTTTCAGGCTTGTGAGAGACCCTGTCCCACCAAATTAATGATAGTGCCTGCAGAATGATACCAAGGTCGTCCTTGCCTAAACAGACATTCATACACATGTTTGTGCATTGTCTCACATATATATAAGTACATATTCAGAGATTAAAATAATAAATCAGTAGAAGGTATCAATTAAAGGAGATTATATTATTGAATATTTGTTTATGAAAACATTTTGAGTAATACAGAGTTTTATATGGGAAGTGGTTGAATTGCTCAAGTCTATTCTACATGATAAGGCATACACAGTTGAATGACCCAAAGTGCATGTTTACAACTTAATAAAGGATGTCTATGTGAGCTGCAATGACTCTGATATTTCTGTGGGCTGAAGTCAGATCATTCAGCATTTTGCATTGTGTGGGCCTGTATGCAGGGCATTAGATATCTGCAGCCAGATTTTCTCACACTGAAAACTAGTAATGTCATTGATTGCCCAAACTTGCAAATGGTACTAATCCATTTCAGACAGTCTTCCATTAACTAAAACATATGATACAGGGCAAGGTTAATGTCAGTGGTGGGGAAGTATACTCTTTCCACAGAGGAAGGCAGAATTCATGGTTGACCTTGCCTAACTGAAGCTGAGGCTTATTGCTGGTGACTATAAATCTATAACCCCACAGGACAAACAGAGCTTGTCAGTACTGAGCATGCAAGAATAATCCAATTTAGGGACTTTAAAGATAATAATAGATATATTTATAAATATTGTAATCTTATATTCAATCAGGATGTTAAAATTCCAGAAAGTATTTAGGTTTTTAAATTTATTTTCCTAAGTATCATAACAAGTTATAAGTGGATTTGAAAATTAGCATGGAAAGTTGAAATCTTTTGATCTTTTTTTTTTGTTTTTTTTTGAAGTTCTTTTTTTTTTATTTTTTTAATTTACATTCCAAATCACTTCCCCTTTCCCGTTTTCTCCCTCCCCGAAAGTCCCATAAGCCCCCCTCCCTCCCTCTTTTCTCCATTCAACCCCCTCTCATTACTCTGTCCTGGCGTTCCCCTACATCCAGTCTTTCCAGGACCAGGGGTCTCTCCTTCCATCTTTTTAGAAATCTATTGATATGCTGATTGTGTCTAGGGTATTCTGAGATTCTGGGTCAATATCCCCTTATCAGTGACTGCATACCAAGTGTGTTCTTTTGTGATTGGGTTACCTCACTAAGGATGATATTTTCAAGTTCTGACCATTTGCCTAGGAATTTCGTGAATTCATTGTTTTTAATTGCAGAGTAGTATTCCATTGTGTAAATATACCACAACTTCTGAATCCATTCCTCCGTTGAGGGACATCTGGGTTCTTTCCAGCTTCTGGCTATTATAAATAAGGCTGCTATGAATATAGTGGAGCACGTGTCCTTATTGCATGCAGGTAAAGTCTCTGGGTATATGCCCAGGAGTGGTATAGCCGGATCCTCCGGGAGTGTCATGCCCAGTTTTCTGAGGAACCGCCAGACTGCTTTCCAGAGTGGTTGTACCAGCCTGCAATTCCACCAGCAGTGGAGGAGTGTTCCTCTTTCTCCACATCCTCGCCAACAACTGCTGTCTCCTGTGTTTTTGATCTTAGCCATCCTGACTGGTGTGAGATGGAATCTCAGGGTTGTTTTGATTTGCATTTCCCTAATGACTAAGGATGATGAACATCTCTTTAGGTGCTTCTCAGCCATTAGATATTCTTCAGGTGAGAACTCTTTGTGTAGCTCTGTACCCCATTTTTTAATAGGGTTACTTACCTCTCTGGAGTTTAACTTCTTGAGTTCTTTTTCAACAAATGGTGCTGGCTCAGCTGGAGGTCAACATGCAGAAGAATGCAAATTGACCCATCCTTATCTCCTTGCACTAAGCTCAATTCTAAGTGGATCAAAGATCTCCACATAAAACCAGACACACTGAAACTAATAGAAGGGAAACTAGGGAAGAACCTTGAACATATGGGCACAGGGGAGAATTTCCTGAACAGAACTCCAATAGCTTATGCTCTAAGATCAAGAATAGACGCCGGGCGGTGGTGGCGCACGCCTTTAATCCCAGCACTTGGGAGGCAGAGGCAGGAGGATTTCTGAGTTCGAGGCCAGCCTGGTCTACAAAGTGAGTTCCAGGACAGCCAGGGCTACACAGAGAAACCCTGTCTCGAAAAACCCAAAAAAAAAAAAAAAAAAAAAAATGGGACCTCATTAAATTACAAAGTTTTTGCAAGGCAAAAGACACCGTCAAAAAGACAAAGCGGCAACCAACTAACTGGGAAATGATCTTTACCAACCTTACATCCGACAGAGGGCTAATATCCAAGATATACAAAGAAATCTCTTGATCTGATTGGGATTGCAGTTACGATATGGATAAGTATTACATAGAATGATTAGGATATAGTGTTTAATGTAAATTAAATTCTCAATAAATACGATCTTTACTTGGAGTTAGAAATTTTTTTTTTATAAAAGCATAATGTCCACTCTCAATGAATGTTCAGATTTAAATCAGTCAAATTTTTATAACATGGCATATTTAAAATATAAATTTGGGCTGGGCAGTGGTTGCATATGGCTTTGATCCCAGAAGAGAGAGAAAGATTTCTGTGAGTTTCATGTTAGCCTGGTCTACAGAGTGAGTTCCAGGACTGCCAGAGATACATAGTCAAAACATATCTTGAAAAAAAAACAATAAATGACAGATAGATAGATCAATCTATAGATAGATGATAGCTAATTTGATATATTATGATTGACTTATAAATAGATGATATATAGATGATAAAAAGATGATAGAAGATAGACTGATAGATGATAGATAATTTGATAGATGATAGATGGATTGATAGATAAATTATAAATAGATGCTAGATTGATAGATGATAAAATGATATATATTTGTATATATATATAAGGAGAGAGAGAGAGAGAGAGAGAGAGAGAGAGAAGAGAGAGATGATTTTCATTAAATCGAAATCATCCTTAGCTTCTAATTCTAAACAGGAGGAACTGGTTCGTTTATGTGGGTGTCGACTATAGGTACATGCTTTAGTCAGAGAAAGAAAAGGATAAAACATAGAGGTTTGCCTAAAAGCAAAACAGTTTTAATGCCTAAAACATCCCATCGAGTTGACAATGGAATCATAGTTTAGATAAGAACCCTATCTTCTGAATTTCTTACGCACCAAGTAAGTTCCTCACTTTCCTGTTTTGTTTTGTTTTGTTTTGTTTGGATACCAGGAAGAACATTTATGAAGAAAAGTCATCTCTCATAGCCATGCTCAACAAGAGACAATTGTGCATCCTTCAATCATTAAGTGTAAGGAGAAATAACAAGGTGGAAAACAGTGGTTTAAGTGATGAAGAAAGATACATCATTCAAACAGTTCTATATCATACGTTCCCCTAGGTTCTAACTCAATTCAGATAACCCTCTGGGTCTTTTCAATAGCATATGAGAATCTCATATATATGGAATCCCAGGGTCTAGAAGACAGAATGTCCTTGTGTTCAGAAAAAGAGCACTAACAAACCAGGAAATTTAAACAGGCCTGCTTGTCTCCTCACCAGAAATGTTATATACCTGTTTCTGTCTGGAAAGAAAAGAATGGATGCAGTTAATAACTGCAATCTGCACTATCTGAATGGCCAGTCTGGACCTGAATCTCCTAGACTATTCTTATTATATCCCAGACTCTTCTTCCCAAGACCTTTATTCTGAGCATTGATTCTTAGTCAATAGAACCTGGTCCTTTAGAAAAGATCATATGTACTTTACAAAAGAGTTTACATGTAGTCAATCATACCCATTAGCTTTAATGCGGTAATTGTCACTAGAAAAGTTGTCTTTTCCATAGTTGTGTTTAAATATATCAAAAATAAATTACCCATGGTCAGACTCCAGAATTAGGAACCACCCACTCTGGCTGACTAAGTTGTGTTGAGCCAGATTCCCTTCTTTCCCCATTCCAATTGTTATTCTGCCTGCCATGGTATTTTTCAAGGCCCCCCACGCCAGGATAAAATGATTCCAGATTGATTTTTAAAGAACAATATCTTCAGAGTGCAAAATCTCTTTCTGCACACAGATAAACCCTGGACTGATTGGGAAAGCTTAAACCCAGGAAGACAAAATTTGGATGTTTTCTGGGAATATTGGGGGAAAATGTAGGTTACAACCAGGTAATCCTTTGTTCCCTGTTGAGCGATGTGATTGTAACAGCAGTTTCATTATTTACCATTAGGAAAGAGTAGAAGCAAAAATTTACCTTACGTTTGTATATACTTAGGTTTAAAGCACATAAATTATTTATGAGTTGAAGCTTAGCTTCAGATTCTTTTGGTAACCCACCTATGTACCAAAGAACAACCCGCAACAGTCCACAGCAAAACCCTTCTCTTCTTGATATGGAAATGTAACATCAAAATTGAATTTATCAAACATGAGGATTACTATTGATGTTGAAAAGAATTTACCTATCAAGATCAAATGAGACTCCTTTGGCTCTCCAAGTTCAACAACAACAAAAAGAAGCATGGTAAGGTAGAAGATGGACATACACTATCTGTTTTGGACAGACTGTATGTTAATGTTAATGTTAATGTTAATGTCATGTGTTATTTGGTCTGCTCTGTGGAGCTTCATTCCTGGCCCTAAAACGTGAATCTGCCTTTCAAACACTCAGGCTTCTTTCAGAAGTTATTGATTTGTCTAGTCTAATGTTGATAAGCCACAGAGCTTTCTAATCCAGACTCAGAATCATTTGAATTGAGAGTTATTGAAGATGCAACTTCTTCACCTGCTTCACTTTATAAGTCATATTATTATATATTCCTTTTCATACTCAGTGACTCACCACCTCCTCTCCAGTATAAAATACAAATTTGGAGAATAAATGTGTACTTTACATTGATTTTGATCAAACAACATTTGCCCTGGTTGGTCCTGGGTGGCGAGGTCACTGCAGCAATTATAAAACAGAATCCCCTAGCAGACCTTTCATCTACTTGTAATATAAAATCAATAACATCTAAACAGGACTGAGATGGCATTTTAATGCTTGCCAAAGAGCATTTAGACATCTGAGCTGCCTCAGATGTGGTTTCAATATCCATTTTGAAAACGGGGGCAAAGATGTTCTGTCTTATTTTAGCCTGAAAACCCACATATGCAATCAGGTAAGATAAGGATCTAATGGCTGTTGTAGGCTATGATAATAAATTTCAAGTGAACCCAGGCTCTTGCATGTGCTAATTAACTACAACATTCTATACATGTAAAAATTCTTAAGTAGATGTGGTATTTTGGTAACAACATTTAAACATATTAACTGAGATGGACTAAAGTAATACTACCTCAGTGAATATCTATCTTGTTCTCATGAAAAATTTAAAATTTGGAGTTTTTCAATACTCAGAGATGGCATTTGTAGCATTCAGTTTTAAATTTTGCAAATGATAATATTCTGTGCTATACCCTGTACAACATCAAGTTGTACTTGAGATTAAAATGCATTAATTAAATGAGTATCTTATCTATATTCATAACTAATTAAAGTCAAAAATATTTAAAAATGGATACCATTTCTTTTTTTTAAATCTTTTTAAAATTTAGTCAGAAATAAACACCATTAAGGTTCTCTGACTGATGAAGATATTCTTTCATTGCTGTTTAATAAATTCTCTGTATTAGGAATATGATCTTCACACAATGTTTAGGAAATATCTTCAAAACACACTTTGAAAGTTGTTCAAGCTGGTGACTGTTCATTGAATGAGATTAAACTAACACCATGGAATTCCTTCAGGAGGCACTTAGTTTTAATCAGTGGAATCAAAAGACTCAATTAATGTCTTACATCATGCAATATTTACACATTTTTTGTTAAGCGGGTCAGTTGTTAAACTAGGCCATTTCTGTCAATAATATTACTACATCACAAGTCTGTGAGTAGATATAAATCAGTCAGCTGCTGTTCAAAAGAGTCCCCAAAACATCTAAAGCCCTGGCACATTCCAGGCTGGAATAAAAGAACCTACTTTATAAAGCTCCCTCATTAGTTACTATTGACCTGTTGCCACAGTTATGAGATACATGCTGAATTACCTAAATAATGAATTATTCCCAATTCTGAATCTACTCAAATAAGAAAAAATACAGTTGATTCTTTCATACTACAAGGGCAATCACACTCCTAAATATTTACATGCACTAGATTTTCTATTTGTAAATTATACAAAATTTACAGAATGTAACGATGCACAGTTTCTTATAGTCTTAAAAACCTGTAGTTTACAAAGTTTTGGAAAGTATGTGAGAATATTAAAAATAGCTTATGAGCTATGAGGATGCCCCAAACTCTACTTTTTACAATGCAAACCTATAATATTAGTATCTGAATCAGAGTGAACACTATGCTAAATAAAATGAATTAATGTTTTCATTTGAAAAAAAATGAAGTTGATAGCTCTATCTGACCTCTTTGATCAGCAACTAGCTCTAATTATTTTGACTAATAGTATACAATAAGAAGGGTCATTTTTTATCGTGTTATTGAATGTTGCTATATTTTCAACTAAACGTTTCCATGAGTATTTTAAATTGTTTTTGGAAGCAATTAGCAAGTTAGCCATACCGACATAACTTTGATGTAATAATGTATGTCATACCACTTTAACTGTAATATTCTAGAGTAAGCCAGTTTCTATAATTCCTTGTTTCCTGTTTTGAAAACTACACCAGATAGCCTACCGTTTCCTCTTTTAAAGGCTGCATCTCAATCTAAACAGACACTTTGAGAATGGTGTCTGCAATATTGTGATTCTTACAAGAGTCTTTATTTTGTACAGTGAAATATATTCTAGCACATCATAATGAAATCAGTGTCCTGGAAATCACCTAATATGTATATAATAAAATGTTTCTCAATACCATATTGGGCAAGAAGAGACAAGAAACCTTATTACACAGTAATGTCAAATTACAGATGTCAATGTACTTCAAAACTTTGAATACAAGTTGTCCAAAGAATAATGTAGTAGGGAAAAACTAGACCTAGTTAAAAAGGTAATGATTCAAAATTTTCAATGAATTTTAGTAATTTGATCTCTATAATTATTCCTTCAATCTATGAAATGCTCTATAATATCAAATATAATAATATTTAGAATTGAGAACTCACATCTTAACAAAGTTTAGTGAGACTGATGACATAGATATGAAAGCAAATGATTCTTACTCAAAATATTTTTCATATGTATATATAAAATCTACAGATTTTATTTCATGTATCTCATAATTTAGACACATAGAAAACAGTTTTCTATATATAAAACCATAAAATTTCAACATTTTTCATGTTTTATTGGTTATTTTATTTATGTACAGTTGCAAGTTTCCCCTCCACAACTCCCTATCCTCTCCCCCCACCCACTGCTTCCATGAGGGTGCTCCTTCTCCAACCACCCACCCACTCCAGCCTCACCATCCAAGCAGTCTACTACCCTGGGACACCGAACTTCCACAGGACCAAGGGCCTCTCTTCCCATTGATGACCAGAAAAGGCCATCCTCTGCTACATATGCGGCTGGAGTCATGCGTCCCTCCATGTGTACTCCTTGGTTGGTGGCTTAGTCCCTGGGATCTTGGGGAATCAGGTTGGTTGATATTGTTGTTCTTCCTATGGGGTTGCAAACCCCTTCAGCTCCTTCAGTCCTTGCCCCAACTCCTCCATTAGGGTCCCTTCACACAGTCCCCTGAGAGGCTCTGCCAGAGCCTGACCAATACAGATGCAGATGTACACAGTCAGAAATTTCAACTTTTTAAATTTTTTTATTAGAACTGTGTAAATTCTGTTATCAACAATACACTCAAGCACAGAGGTAAACAGTCAAGTCAATATATAAAAGGTATTAGTGAATTTACAAAAATACATTGTAATGGGTAGTTTTTGCAGTTGAATTTCATTTTAGAGGGGTGTGCTATGTGGAAACAATTGCCAAAGTATACACTATGCTTTAGCAGCAGGAATGTTTGAGATGATGTGAGAAATCCTTACAAATATGAGTCTAAAAAATCATTGGAGATGTGTAATACTCCAAATTCTTCTATACCCTACCATATTTTGTATTCATTAAATATTTCCTGCTAAGATCTAGGCCAAATGCGAGTTCAGTTACTGAAAGAAAAATAAAGGATAAGGTGAATGCAATAATATATTTTCTGATCATTTCAGATGTACATGGAGGGTGATCTTAAATTTTCTATGATTATGTGTCCATTAAGCGAATGAAATCCACATGCCATTCTTGAAGTAAACAATATGGGAAACTGGTTCAGAGAATCTGATTTTGCGAACATTTCTAGGATCTCTGTCTTAACCAGTTATATGTGACATATCACGTTACTAAGTACTTGTCTCAAAAACAGCAAGCACATGTGTTCCAAGTTACCATGGGGCAGAGTCCAACTGTTCTGCTAGTTTTATGTCAGCTTGACACCAGCTAGAGTCCCTAAATTGGTTTTGATCACAGTCTTTTATCACAGCAATTTTTAAATCTAACCAGAACACCAACAATGAAATTTCTATTTGCTTTTAAAAATAAATAATATTTTAAGAGGTATTAAGGGTATGAGAGATTTCAAAAGTCCATTAAATTTCATTTGTGTGAAAATTGCATCACTATATATTGAAAACAAGCAAGATTTGATAACAAACCAAAATTGTACTGTCTTATTTTCACAGGAAAATCTTAAAAAACTAAAAGAGAAGATGTGCCTACCACAATTACACCCTAATATGGACACTTAGAGTTTCACATGGTACCCAAAAGGCAAGTTGAAAACTAAGGCATGGCATGTTTAATTTATAATGTTTAGAGAGTTTGTTTTTATTTTATTTTTATTAGTGTTTGCCTGAATGGCTGTGTATCATCAAATTCCTGAAGAGGCTGGAAGAAGGTGTCAGATCCCTTGGGGCTGAAATTATCAACTCTTGAAAGCCTCCATTTAGGACTAAGAATTGAATGGAAACTCTTACAGTTAAGCCATCTCTCCAGCTCCACATAAATGTTTTATAGAGTATTTTAATTGAAATCCAACAAATAATATAAAACATTCATAAAATAATTCTAAAGCATGGTTTAGGTATGTGTGTATATTTATCTGTGTTTTAAAGCACAGTGATCCAACAGTAAATACAGATGATTTTTATGAACTTTTGCTCATAAAAATAGAAAAATATATCTGTATAATGAAGCTAATTTTGACCAATGGTAATTAAGTGGCATATTCCTGGAATATTTTCAGATATCCTGAACTTCTATTTCATCAGTTTTCTCTGCTTCCTAGTTAAATGTATTTGGAAATATTTCAACAATGCTGGTTGTATTTAATCAAAGGATCTAGAAACTGGAAATATGAGTGCCTAGTCAATATTTATACAGTGATAAATGTTAATCAGGACTTATCCATGCAAGTAATTCTCCTTATCACAAGGAATCTTTCAGGACTTGACCTTCTAATAGAATTCACTAATCATGGCAAGATAGCAGAGTCCCCCTGAGACTATTCCTCACTCATTGAAAGAGCAGTAAAGAAGTTAACAGGACAGGGTAGAACTGGTTATGTTAGCTCAGTTGCTCACACAATTTGTTTGTGGCTTCTGATCTGCAGGTGTTTGCACACCTGTGTTTTGCTTTGTCCTTCAGGTTACCTTCTCTTGTCACCTGCAGGCTCAACAGTCAAACCTGCTTTTCATAAATTTTAGCTCTGTGGCCTCTCTCTGCCTAGTCATGTTTTCCTTTTTTGTTTGTAGTTTTGGCACAGTATGCCTAGCCTTGGAAGGCAGCTTTCACAAATGAGCCCTGTCAATTACTTGGCAGAAAATACATTAAGCCCTCTTTCCTCTTTGCAGATTATCTTGTTCGAACTGAGCATGCAAAAATCACACAGTTAAAACAACTTACTATAATAAAGGCATTAATAATATTGTCTCCCTTATCAATTATATTCTATGATTATGGATTAGGGTCTGGATTGCATTGTAGTCTTTTCAGAGTCTTAGGTCACTTGTACTATATACTTGTATTTGAATCTAATAAGAAAAATTAAAGGTATTCGAAAGTAAATTTAGTGCCATGATATGAAAAAGGCGAAGGAAGACAAAGTGATTAGTCACAATTTAACATCAGTTAAGGAAGATACACGAAGAAAAGAAATTACCAGAATCAAACTCCTTCTGTGACTTATTTTATGCTGAATTCCCTCATCTCTAAAACAGAAAGCCTGAAATTTTAGATGATGTCTAATGCTGCGTTGACTCCAAGAATCACACAACTGCATTTCATATAATACTTAGCTGTCATTCCGATGATAAACCCATTTCTATTGTTGAGTTGATCTTTTCTGCTTCAATCATAGATTCAGTGAGAAGAGCACAAAAGTGGGTTCAGTTACGTAATCATGACAATCATGTGTTCATGTAACTCACGATGATGTATCCCCAATGAGCATTAACTTGGAAAGACTGATTGAAAAATGGGCTTACTGGTATATTCTTGAACTACATTCTAAATACTTATATCCAGGGTCTGAGAAAATGGCTTAGTGTTTAAAGTCTTTGCTATTTTGAATGGGTTTAGTTCTCAGCACCTACATGAGGTTCACAAAAATCACCTATAACTCAAGATCTAGAGGATCCAATGTTCCGTGAAGACCTAAGAAGGTACCAGATATGTGCATAATACATAGACAAGAAGAAAACAAAACAAAACAAAATCCTAAGCACTTCATACAAACAAAATGAAATAAATAAATCTTTGAAAATTAAAAATAAGTAAAATCACTTACATTAGTGAAATTGAGAGAGAAAGGGAAGTAAATGGAAAGTCACCATTTAAAGTGTGTGGGGATTACCAACTAAAGGACAAGAAGGTATACCAATTTGACTTCATTTTGCCACCAAATAGAATGTCCAATGAGAGGAATGGGTTGAATATTGTTTTTTAATTGATTATTTTATTTATTTACATTTCAAATGTTATCCCCCTTCCTGGTTTCCTCTCCCCAAACCCTCTATCCCCTCCGCTATCCCCTGCTTCTATGAGGGTGCTCCCCCACCAGCCCATACATTCCTGCCTCACCACTCAAACATTCCCCTATGCTGGGGCATCAAAGATCCACAGAACCAAAGGGCTCCCTTCCTATTGATGCCAGGTAAGTCAATCCTCTGCTACATATGTAGCTGGAGTCATGGGTCCCTCCATATGTATTCTGGTTGGTGGTTTAGACCTTGGGAGCGCTGAGAGGTCTGGTTGGTTGGTACAGTTGTTCTTCCAATGGGGTTGCAAACACCCTTCAATTCCTTCAGTCCTTTTCTCATAGATCAGAAGAGTTAAAGTAGTAAAAATGGCCATCTTGCCAAAAGCTATCTACAGATTCAGTGCAATTCCCATTAAAATTCCAACTAAATTCTTCACAGAGATAGAACGAGCAATTGTCAAATTCATTTGGAACAACAAAAAAACCCAGAATAGGGAAAACTATTCTCAACAATAAGAACTTCTGGGGGAATCAACATCCCTGACCTCAAACTCCACTACTGAACAATAGTGATAAAAACCGCATGGTATTGGTATAAAGACAGACAGGTAGATCAGTGGAATAGAACTGAAGACCCAGAATTAAACCCACACACCTATGGTCACCTGATCTTTGAAAAAAAAGCCAAAACCATGGAATGAAAAAAAGACAGTATATTCAATAAATGGTGCTTGCTCAAGTGGCAGTAGGCATGTAGAAGAATGCAAATTGATCCATTCTTACCTCCTTGTACAAAGCTCAAGTTTAAGTGGATCAAGGACCTGCACAGAAAACTAGATACACTGAATCTAATAGAAGAGAAAATGGGAAAAAACTTTGAACACATCAACACAGGGGAAAATTTCCTGAACAGAACACCAATAACCCAGGATCTAAGATCAACTATAGGCAAATGGGATCTCATAAAATTGAAAAGCTTCTATAAGGCAAAGGACACTGTCATCGGGACAAAATAGCAACTTACAGATTGAGAAAAGATCTTGCCAATCCTACATCTGATAGAGGGCTAATATCTAATGTAACTGCCCACAGTTACATCGAATGGGTTACCTGGAAGGGAAGCTGGGGATGTACGGGAAGGCGGTGAAAAGAGATGAAGACCAAGACAACATTGCTGTTCAAGGTCTCAAAGTTTAATGGAGAACTCCAAATATATAGGCAGGGAAAACCCTTCCCCCAAAGGCTGGAAACTTCTCCACACGAGGCTAGTGCTTTTCAGGAAACTGCAGGTGCTTGAAAAACCAGGCTTCACCTTGGTCTGAGCACTCCAGCCCAGGTGGAGGGGATTATGGCTAACACAGGGGTTCCCGCTCAAAGGCTGAGAGAGGAGTTTCACATTGGCCAATGTCAAGTTCCTGCCAGGTGGCATGGCACCTCAATAAGGTTCTCTACAATCTAATAAATATAAAGAACTTAAGAAGTTAGATTCCAGAGAACCAAATAACCCTATTAAAAAATGGGGTGCAGAGCTAAATAAAAAATTCTGAACTGGGGAATAGGGAATGGTCAAGAAGCACCTAAAGAAATGTTCAATATCCTTAGTCATCAGGGAAATGCAAATCAAAACAACCCTGAGATTCCTTCTCACACCAGTCAGAATGGCTAAGATCAAAAACTCAGGTGACAGTAGATGCTGGGGAGGATGTGGAGAAAGAGGAATACTCCTGAAGTCATTGGTTTTAATAGCTAAGTTGTACTCCATTGTGTAAATGTACCACATTTTCTGTATCCATTCCTTTGTTTAGGGACATCTGGGATCTTTCTAGCTTCTGGCTATTATAAATAAAGCTGCTATGAACATAGTGGAGCATGTGTCCTTGTTATATGTTGGAGCTTATTTTGGATATATACCCAGGAGTGGTATAGCTGTGTCTTCAGGTAGTACTATGTCCAATTTTCTGAGGAACCACCAGACTGATTTCCAGAGTGATTGTATCAGCTTGCAATCCCACCAACAATGGAGGAGTGTTCCTCTTTCTCCACATCCTCACCAGCATCTGCTGTCACCTGAGTTTTTGATCAGAGGCCTCATGGTTTATCTTTCTTAAAAATTTCTACCAATGGTAACAACACAGTTGCCAAGCTCAGTAAAGAAAAGACTTTTGCTTAAAAAAAAAAAAGAGAGAGCAAAGAAAAAAAAAAGAAAGTGTTAGTGTTAATGACAATGGACAGTACATATTGCCAGGTATTTCTGAAGCTGTTGAAGGTTTTAGTACCTAAATGAATTCAAAGCATGGTTTGTCATATTTACCAGGTAATACAGATATTAAACATAATGTAGTATCCACTATTAGAAGAATGACCATCCATTAAAATGAATAACTTATTTGAGAAACTTGGCAAACTATAGAAGAAAACAATTTTCTTGGCTTCATTGAGCTTTAGAAATCACTATACGTTATAGACTTTAATCACTCTCATTCTTCACAGAGACAACTGCAAATTACTTTGGCCATCAAATAATCTTTCTTCTTTAAAATTTGAGATACACTACCAAGTCTGACACTTTTAACCACTAATGCAATGAGCTGGTAACGATAGACTTTTAAAAAATTAATTAAAATAAATAAATTAAATAAATCTTAGCTAAAGTCTAACCATTATTTCTCATTCTTTTAGCTATGTGTTTGATATCAGGTACAATTATTGATGTAGCACTATTATAAATAGGATTAAATTATACAATAAACTAGATAAAGTAAAGCTTTGAGATCTTCTGGGTAATTGTATACAACCTCAATTACCGTATTTAAATCCCTTCCCCTTCTTTGTACTTGAATTAATCACAATAAAAAATCTCTCTTCTTGAAGGTCTTAAGACCATTATTCTAGTCTTAGAAAGGGCCTTCACTATGCTTTTCTTAATATGAAAGAGGCAGATAAATCCTTTAAATTCCTATTTGTTTTATGAGAACGTACAAGAAAGCTATGATATTTCACCAGTAGCACTTATTATGCACATATGAAATTACTGACATTGTGTATTTGGTTATAAAGCATATGTCATTGAATTGCTTAGGATGTAAATGTAGTTAGGCTAAAGTATACACCATTTTAATTCCAGAATACTTTTATCAGCCTCATATGAAAAAAGTCTCAGTAAGCACTGCACTCAAGATATCATAAATACTGATGACTGCATTCATACTGAATTTCTGACCACCCAAATGGATGGACTCCTTTGAATGGAATTTGTTTCTGGACATCTCTATCTAATTTGTTCCTTTGTGAAGTATTAGAGGTTAACATTTTAGAAATCAAATGGGCAAAATCAAGTTATGTACTTATAGAACCATTGGTATTACAGAAAAGACTCTTGTCTTTTATATTCTGTCTCTCTGTCTCTGTCTGTCTCTCCCTGTCTCTGTCTCTTTCTGTCTCTCCTTCTGTCTCTCTCTCTCTGTCTGTCTTTCTGTCTCTCTGTCTCTCTCTCTCTCTCTCTCTCTCTCTAATTTCCATTTTTATTCTCTTAACTATACTTTTAAATTTATCTTTTAATTTGGTTTAGAATCACTGATTCTGATAGAATGTATTGTTTAATTTCTAAGTTTGTGAATTTTCTGAATTTCCTGTTGTTAACATACTGACTTACAGTTTTTAAAGCACAATCTATTTTACAAGTATATGAGTTTTGCATGTATGTATGTATTTATGTATGTATGTATGTATACCATGTGCATATCTTGTTTACAAAGAATACAGAAGAGGACATTGGATCCCCAAGAACTGGAATTACAGATGGTCAGGAGCCACTATATAGGTACTGATATTCAAACCTGGGTCCTCTGCAAGGGCATGAAATTCCTTTAAGCAGCCAGCCATCTCTTCTGTCCCTGATTTGAAATTATAAATTTAGGCAGGATAGTTGACATAATTTAACATATAGATTAAGCACTTTATCATTCTATAATGGCCTTCATTGTCTTTTATCATGTAGATCCTGAGGATTAAACTCAAGTTGTTAAGGCTGAACAGAAAATACCTTTACCTGGTGAGCCAATTCAATAATATTTTCTATTATTATTTTAAAAAATGTTTGTGAGGGGCTGGAGAAATGGCTCAGCAGTTAAGAGCACCGACTGCTTTTCCAGAGGTCCTGAGTTCAAATCCCAGCAACCACATGGTGGCTCAAACCATCTGTAATGAGATCTGATACCCTCTTCTGAAGTGTCTAAAGACAGCTACAGTGTACTTTCATATAATAAATAAATAAATCTTTAAAAAAATGTTTGTGAGTTCATAATATATTTGTGGTTTCTAGTTTCCATGAGGCATATGTGAAAGATGTGAAAGATCTTATAAATTCACTAATCTATTTTAAGCTACTACAATTTAGGTTTAGATGCAGAAACTCCATTCATTTAGCTATCCTCATATAAATTAATTATTGTTGTGATAATTACATATTTTGTGCATTATATATC
This sequence comes from Tokudaia tokunoshimensis, assembly GCA_036184795.1. Classification (NCBI taxonomy): domain Eukaryota; kingdom Metazoa; phylum Chordata; class Mammalia; order Rodentia; family Muridae; genus Tokudaia; species Tokudaia tokunoshimensis. The sequence continues at coordinate 47,013,136 of BTHU01000007.1, forward strand.
CATTAACAAATTACCACAGCTATAATTATTTTAATATGCTTATACTTGACTTTCATTCTCTAGTTAGAGATGACTTAAATTTCATTGTTTTAGGATTAGAATTTTCTGAGTATGAAGAAATTCCTTCAGAAATTAAGTAGCACAGACCTCATGGTGATGTCATTTATTTCTCATGATGATGTCATCTATGCCTCATTGGTGATGTCATCTATACCCATGGTGATGTCATCTATATTTACACAGTTTAGTCCTTATTGTTCTTTATTCCTAAAACCCAGACTTGCCAATATTCTTAGAGGGTCATTTTGCCACATTGCAAACACAAGTTGGCCTTTTCTCTGTGGCAGAAATGTTCCTTCATCTTTAGATGCTGACAGAAATTATAAACAGTTCTAAACATAAACTTATTGTGTTCTTTCCTATATAAACATACATAACTATGATGATCTTCATTTTATACATCATACATACTATTACATTAACAACAATAATAGAAAATAATTATACTACTATTCTCTAAAAGGAGTTATGTGAATGAGGTCCCCTCGTTCCTCCACCTCAAAAGAATATTTAATTTGGTTCTTAGATATATGTATATTTTTTACTCTGCATCAGGTCCTGGCTTATACACTTGGCACATAGTGGCAGAGTTAATCTTCTTTTTTCTCATGTTTTATGCCCCATTGCCTCTCTATGTTTTCAAATAGAGGACTTTTGAACTATTTATGTTAGAAAAGCCCAGTACATTGAAGGTAAACACCTTATTCAAGTTTCCTTATTCAAGTCTCCATCAAAGACAGACATTATGTTGTAAGTTCTCCTCAGAAGTTTCAGATTTGCCATTTCTAAGACTAAATCACCATTTCTTCCTTAAGTTATTCTCTTCTGTTCACTCACTGCAGTGAACACCTTGTTAAAGAATTTAAACAGGTTCTGTTTCTCCTGGGTCAGTATGACGCCATCAATCAAAACACGTTTTTCGGATTTTGTGGTTCCATTACAAATTCAATACTCTTTCAATCTTATGTAAGTATTTATGAGAAACTGTGTCCATAACTTCTAATATTCATTTGACAGCAAAATAGAATAAACTTATTTCCTATTTTTATTAAATAGTAATTAATTTATTTATTTACTTTTTATTAAATAGTAATTTATTTATTTGTGTTCATAAGCCTGTGTATAAAGAATTCATTTTCACTGTAGAGGAAGGAGTACATAGGCAGACACTTTTTTAACCAGTCTGTAACATTTTCACTGAATATAACCACTTGTGCTTTTCTTCTTTATATTTTGAGTTGACATCAATCAATCCCCTTTGCTTCACACCATCAGGTGAAGTCAGGTGAGTATTTCTTGAACATGAACCCTGAAATACTAGAAAAGTCAATCTGGTAAAAAAGATAATAGCTGATGAGTACCTGCCATACAACACAGATAACCTGGACAAAGTAATAATTTTTATCTCAGTCTGGATAGAGAGGGGTGGTGGTATATTTTAGTGTTCTGTTGAGAATGGAATTTAATTTAAAATTTGTGAATTGTTTATCTCCTGATATTCTAATGGAGTGTTTTCACACACTTGTTGGACATTAGCAAATGCAAATTGGAAAATGAAATTGCAAAGAAAGAGAAGTGATGTGGTATCAAGTCACTCTTACCTTCCCTGAGAGATTTTGATAATAAATCTGCCAACAATGCCATAGCTATTCTCTGGATCAAGATGCCACTTTGTATTGTTGCTTTAAAATTCTTTTTATCTTTACTTTTGAAGAATTTGAGTATGATGTGTCTTAGTAAGTGGATTTTTATACAACCTCCTATGTCTGGATGTTTATTTCTCAATATGCATCTTAGTAATACCCTGTCACTGTGTTCATTGAATGGGTTTACTTGTACATCTCTAGCTACTTTCCATTATCTATCTACATTCATGGATTCATTTGACAGCATCCCATAATTACTTCATTTTTTTCATTCAGTTTAATTCTTTTGTTTCTCTTATAACTCTTACTGGGTTATTTGAAATATCCTGACTTTTTTTCTGACTAAATCTGCTATTTGCGCTGTCTGTGGAACTATTCAACTTATTGTTCACCATTCCATTTTGTTAGAATTATTTTTCTTCTTAATTTTTCTTGTAACATACAGTATATAGTAAGATAATTATATAGAATAACATATAAGTCAGTTAATGTATCTATCTTTTGGGACAAATATTGACATTTTATTTTTTCTTCTAAGATGTCATGGTGTCTTGGTTACTCATAAGCCTCCACATGGAAAGTCAAAACACTGACTTTAGTCTTTAAATCCTGGCTTCTGTAGGATATCCTTGAGCAATCAGCCTACTCAGAATCTCTTGGTGGTTTGCAATATGTGACATTAGAAGGCCTAGGAGTATTAAAACCAAGATATTACAATGCTTAGTCTGCAAGGCGAATAGGTTTGCATTTGCTTCTGTAGGTCAAGGTCAGGATCAAGGGACCCATACAGTAGACTTGAGCAGGTATCAATCTGTGGGATCTGATTCTGTAATTGCAAATGCCAACATAAAAGGTGAGTTCTTGAGGATAACCTGATTCTGGGCTTGGTTTTGAGATGTGCATTGACTTTTAGGCCTGATCCTCTGATAGGCTTGATTCTTGGTTCATTGGAAAGCCTCTGGGAGTTTCCATGATATACGAATTTCACAGCAAGGCTTGAGTTGTATTTCTCAATATCTGATTAATAAGTTAATTAATTAGTTAATTAATATGGTAATTTATAACTTTATGGTTATAAAAATTACATGATAAATTTAGACATTTTTATCCTCTTACTTATTTTCCTCCCTATCCCACTGAAACCATTTCTCCCAGCAAGGACCATCCCTGTATTACTGTCTCCATTTAGTGTGACTAGCTGGATTTAATTTGAGTCTGTTGCCTTAGTGTAAGTAGAAAATTATTTACTGAAGCAAAGGACAGCTTTTGAATGGCTACACCACTGAAGAAAGTGTCCATTACTTGTCAATAATCCTTTAGACAAGAAAGGCAATGATGAAGTGTTGACTGACCCAAAGTCTATGTTCAATCCATAACAGCTGAAGTAAGTTCATGCATTTCATGTCTATGTCATATCTAAGAAACAACTTTTTGTTTCGCATCTCCTCAGTCTCTGCCTCTTTAGAATTTTCTCTTCTCTTGATGTAATTTTTTTCAAGAGCATCTCTGAGAAGAAAGAAAACATACCAATATTTTCAGTTCTCTATGTTGTAGATATCCTAATTACTAAATATTTTTTATTTCAATTTTAAAGTCACAGAATCATTGGCTGAACGTATTAAAAAACCTTTTTCCAGTTATTCTGTTTGTTATTGAAAGCATGCCACTAAATAACACTGCTGTCTGATGTCTTAGTTCCAGGCTTGAAGTGAAATACAGATTACAATTTATCCAGTGACTCCTACTGTTGTACCAAATGTGTGGCTTTTGTCAGTCGTCCAACTTATCAATTAGTACTACAGCTCTGAGGAGGGAACAAAGATCTTAAACAAAGGCTGCTCTTTAATCTGTGAGAATCCCCACACTGATTTCATGTACTGCCAAGTTTCACAGATTGACATCTTATTATAATCCTACATAGTGAAACAGTAATATTAACAAGAGTGGGATACTTTGACCTGGAAAAGAGATTAGTATAAATAGTCTCTTCACCTCAGTGAATATTGGTTATTGGGAAAGCTGGTATGATTACTATTGATACTATTAACTGAATTATTCATTTTAATAATTGAGGAATTCAAAGTAGAAGGTAAATACCTGAGGGAAATCTATTAATTTTGGACCACACCATCACTCTGCATACATTTGCAGTAACATAGATAGACATTCAACCACTATGTAAACTTTCTTCTCTGAATGCTATATCCTAATTTAAGTCTTACACTATTGTTTGACTTTTCCTGGGAAAATGTGTTTCAGTCATGACAGGGAACTGAGACAATCAAAAAAACAATTTTACCCAGACGTATCTTGGTAAAGCAGTGAAATAATTGGAGGATTTTGTTTTGTTTTGTTTTGTTTTGCTTTGTTTTTAACAAGAGTGCAATCAAGGGATTGCAGTTGTATAAAGAATTTGAAGCTAGCTAGCTGTATTACTGAAAATCCATCCCTATCATGGGTAGTCTTGTAAGTCTTATAAGGTTTTTCCTTCTCTCTAGAAGGGATTGTTTTAATTCTAGGGAAATAGTTATTGAACATCTAAGAAGACATATTATGATCAATTAAAATTTGAATTATTAATATGTTTGTGCTTTTATTGTGTAACTGCTGAATAAATATTACTAAATAAAATGAGAGTTATTAAAAAATATTGTGTTCACTGAACACTTAAGAAAGAATATGCTAACTTAAAAAGTAAATTAATAAATAATAATAATAGCAAATACAACTAGAGGTGGCCAGTAGTTAAGCAGTTGAATGCCAGATACTCTGAATCACAAGGCATAGCTTACTGCCTTTAGACTTAATCTGTCTCAGATGTAGATTCCATTCCTACTTTTTTGCAAATAAAGAAAATTGAACTTATGAAACTTAGAACTTGAATGCAATCCTCTCAGGATCTGTATTACCATGCCCAAGAGTTTCATTTAAAGTTCTTTAGTGACTGCAGTGCTAATTAATTTTAGAAGTAAATTTAACCTGAGTTTGAATAGATAGAATATAATGCTAAATTAACCCAGAAAAACCAAGAATAGTCCCAAAATTGGGACCTGAGCAAGGGAATAAATGAAGGCCCCAGGGTTTTTCTCTTGTCCTAAAATCGGGAACACCTGTGAAGGGAAAGATGTGGAGAGATAACCCAGTGTATTCTCTTTTGTGTGTCACACTGGTTCACATTAAGGACTCAATAATCAGCCCCGAGGATGCACTGTGTGTTATGTGCGTGGAAAAATGTGAGTCAAAATCAATGTCAAGAGGTCCAAACAGGGATCACAAATAGAGAAGCCTGGTGATGCTTACAAATAGAGAGCAAGAATTGATAGGATAATTGATGATCGAGTCCCGGAAGAGACAAACGTATAGGACATGGGGGGGGGGCGGGGGCAAAATTCTACTAACTTTCTGTGTGTTTTTTTCATATCACAATACTCGAAGAAGAGCAGTGAAAGTGATACGGATACAGTGATTGGAGTGAGGAAGGAAATAGAATGAAGGACCTGATATATAAAGATAATCTGATAAACAACAACGGCCACAGCAACAACAAGAAGCAACCACTACAACAACAATGAGAAACAATAACAACAGCAACAGCAAACGTTTAGAAGGGCATTGAAGATCATCCCTAAAATAAGTGTTGGATAGTCTAATAAAATTGGATGAACATCTGAAGACCAGTCTAGCACAAAAATCCCCAAACAGTGTATAACAATGTACATTTTAAAAAGTGTACATGTAGGATATACATGTGTGCCTACATATTGAGGGTTTTATTCATCCATGATGTAGGGGGAGTTCATGGAGTATAGAGGTAAATGTCTGACCTTCTCCTCTCTTTCCCTTCATGTTAACATTATAGACAGAATCTCCACCTGAGCCCAAAGCTCATATATTTACTAGTTTAACTAGCCAGTGACTCCAGATATCAAACAGCCTCAGTTCACCTGCGCTGAGTAGTTGCATTATATGTATGCCCCATCATTTCTGCCTTCAGTGGAGACTCAGATTCAAGTAATCATGCTTGTTCAGCAAACACTTTGCTCACTGAATCACCTTCTCAGCGCTCTGCCTTATATTTCTATGGTGGAAAATTTATGAATGCTTACAATTGACTTTAAATGCCCATATGTGCAGTCATGGGTAATATGTTGTATCATACACCAAGTTACAAAGTTGTTTGAACTATGCCACATGTCAATGGGAGAGATCAAGAGAGAAGCAGTAGGTTATGGCAAATGTGTTTATGAAATTCATGTATGAGCTCAAACCTTGGCTGTGACCCTCGGGTGTTTTGCAAACTCAGAAATACTAATTCAACCTCTAAGACTCAATTAGCCATAAAACATTAGAAAGGTCTAGTTGTCACTGTAGTCATCAGCATTATATAATATTGTCTTTATTATACCTAGTAGATTTTTTTTGTGCTACTATTCCTATAGGGGATGAAGTTACATTAGAATGTTTTATAAAGATTACATACGGACTATATATGGTGAAATCAATTTAATAATTGGAATACTTATCCTTTCAATATAGAATCATGTGGTAGTTTGGCACATGCTCAGATTCCAGTGCAGACTAATGTCTTAAATATTAACCTTGACTTTTGTTATCTGTACTTCTCTGAAAAAGGAATTAGCTTCTATGACACAGATTCCTTCTGTGCAACATGAAACCATCAATACTGTTGTGTCAGAGACTGCTAAGAATGCAAGATACTTTAATATCTGCGAAGTACTTTGGACAAAGCTTCAGACATAGTAACCATTGGCTATTGGTGGTTAGCGTTAATGCTTCAGAGACCACAAATGATGTCTATAGCAGAAGGAAAGTTGCTTCCATATTATATGATAGAACAGAAGTAGAATCTGTATTTCAAAACTAAGTTGCCTTGCTATTTTCTTTCACAAGCTCTTCATTGTGACCTGGTAGTAAATGGTTTAAAGCAGTAAGCTAAAAAGGATCTGGGGCCCAGGGCATGTTCTCTGAAATTCAGAGTGACTACCCAAAAGTTTGAAAAGAAAACTTGTTTGAATGATTTCAAAGGTTCTCTTCCATGTAAGAGTTAGGTTTGAACTTGTGACTGTGCTCATCTGTTTCAAAGACATTCGGTGATCTTTTTGAAAACTTTAGAATACTGAGAACTGTTTCCATTTGTCATTTTACCTCTTATTTATTTGAATAAGAGGTCACAGAAATGAAGATATCAATAAAAGGCAAAATACATATTAACCACTGTTGAATATTCCCATAGGAACATATTCATGACACAATATAGATCAACTGAAGCATATTTGTTATAATAAAATGATGCAATTTTTAACTATATGATAAAATATTACAATATTTACTCTTTCAAATGCTTTTTATTAATGTATGACTATGAATAAGTAATATGGTATATTAATTTTCTCCAATTGTAGACTGGTGTTCGATGTGTGAAAAATTTCATGCTTTTTTTTATCAGTTAAAAATATCAATAACAAATAAGAACACAGAAATTTGGACTTAACTATCACATCTTTTGTCTTAAATCTGTTGTGTTTGAAAAATTTCAGGGACCTTCTCGATATGAATAAGTGGATTTTAAAAGTAGAAAAATAAAAAGAAAATTCGTGAAGACTTCAGATGCTAGTTGAAAATGACTGAGATTACTTTAAAAAATTAAAAAGGAACAGATATCATGGTATGTTTACTGAATATGACATTCCTAACAATACTATAGTATAAAAACATTAGTCACAATGTAGTAAAACTGTTTGACAGAGCTGAACGTTGAAGGAAAAGTTCACTGTTGATTTTATTATTTGTAAACTAGAAAAATTTGGAAAACCTCTCAAATATGATAAAGCAAATTTCAAACGTTGTTAATTTAGCAAGAGGCGAACATGATTATCAGATGTTATTTTAACTTGAATAGTTAAAATGGGCGAAAGTGATGGATGGCGTTGTTAAAGTGTGAAAGCAAACTCTGTAGACTGTCTATGTCCTTGGGAGAGCACCATAGCCACGTCCTAAGCAAATCTGCTGACCAGACAAAATACATTTTCTTCTCACTTTGTTTTCTTCTCACTTTCAGCTAATCAAATCTGTCAGTGATTTTCTAAAAACAGCACATTACACAGACACACTGAGTTATTATCAGCTTTTCAGTGACTAAATGTCTTCCTTGAGATTCTAATATAAATATTTTATAACAGATGACAGGATCTTTAATCCATCACAGGAACAAATAACGACATTTAGAGAGAGTTTGAGGGAAAAAAAATATAGGATCAGCATAGTAGAGCTAAAAAGACACAAAGGAGAAAGAAGGACTTCGCATCTGGCAAATTTACTCTTATTTGTGTCCTCAGCATTGTGCAGTCTCGGGTGGTGTGCAGACTATTTTACTTTCACTCACTACAAAGTTGAAGAACAACGGATTAGCCACCTTCTCATGTTTTAACCAACAGAATTGCATCACATCAAGTCAATTACCCAACACTTGTATAATTTCATTTGGGAAAAACACCTTCGTGTAGAAATGTATTTAATCAGAGATTATAAAGTTTATTGTATGCTATTGTACATCAAGGTCTTAACATTTCTTCTTGTAAATGCATTTCAGTTTATGAATTACAGAATTTAAAAACATTTTCAGAGATATCGGAGACACTAGAGGTAGGCAGTGTACTGTGAGGTCAGGGATCTTGGTTTTAGAGATAATGATCTGCTTTAAAGTCCTTGCTTTACCTCCCATTAAAGTGGTATCATTTTGGAAGCAGCTTCCTTAGGTTTTGCATGTCATAAAATTCATGCATTGAGTGTATTTAATTCAATGGTTTCAACCAATATGTGTAGGTGTGAAACGCCATCACAATCCGGTTTCAAAATCTTTCCACCATGTTCCCTTAGTTTTAATTCTCTCTTAGCACAAATTCTTCTCCAAACATAGAAAACCACACATTGGCTGTTTGACTTTTAGGAGATGCATGCTTTAGGTCATATAAGAATATTTCCTCAGCTTCCTATTTGCCTTTGTGTTCTGAGTTTAACCAAAAGTTTAGCAACCAATTTGAATTCTACAATTTCCAAAACATGCCGGAGGTATTTTCCACAGATTTTTTTTCTGTACCTGATAAGCATTTATGTCATGATCTGAACATACATTTTATTTGTTGAATTGTTTTACTTCTACATCAATAAGTGCCACAAATACAAGCAGGACATTTCCATTTCATAGGAACTTTGCTTAAATGCTAAGGTTGAAACCCAGCCAACCTCTGACAGAACTCTTCATTTATTCTGCTGCTCAGTCTCCTATTATCACCACTGAGCAGCTCTTGGAAGTCTGGATCAGTTCAAGATTATCTGAAGAGTCTGAACAATGTTTCCTCCTAGAGAGTGAAATGATCATCTCATGTAACATTTCTCTGTTTCTGATTATGATAGAACGAAGCAACATTTACTTAATAGTACAAAACCACAATGGTATTTTGACATATAGATGAAACTTTTGTGCAAAATGTTATTGAAATGTTATTTATGTCCAATAGCTGACAAAAACGATGTTTGATAAAGTTCATGATAATAAAATACAATGAACTAGAGAACAATCAAACATATCATTGCCATAAAATAATTTATTACTGGCAGAAGATTCTCAGCAGTGTGGAACATGCATAGTAAGTCTAATATGATAATATATATCTGTGTTGAGGAAAATAATTTCCTTAGTTTTCATCCAAAAGATTACAGACTGGGGCCTGGTGAGATGACTCTGTGTTAAAGAGAACCTGCCGCTCTTCCAGAAGACCCTGCGTTAGTTCTCAGAACCCAGTTTTTGACTCAAAACTGCCTATAGCTCCAGTTCCAGGGAATCAAATGCCTTCTCTTCTGGCTTCCATGGGCACTGCCTGAACATGATGCACATACATACAACAGACAAAACACTCAGATACAGAAAATAAAAATTTAATAATGTTTAAATAGAAAGAATGCAGTATGATGCTAGAAATAGAGATAACCTCAGATAAGTTTATTTATACTTGAACATAAGACTCTTCCACTTACTAATTAAACAACTTCTGTATGTAGAATAACATAAACTCATTTATGCTGGTTAATAAACTATTGATAAGGGTTGTTGTTTTTGTCATAAAGTGCTTCCAATTAAAATTGGTTCAGAACTATTATCACCATTTTACTTTTACCATGAGTTAAAGAAAGGGACATAATTGTCCCTTTGGCTAGCATTGGCTAGGCTCCATTTTAGTAGTCTCTGAAAATCTTCAAACCTTTGGCAACTTTTAGTTTGTCACAACTTGTGCTCTCTTAGACAAAGCCTCATTCAGACCAGAGGTTTTAAAATAAAGTGTTTTGTAGAAAACATACCGGACTGAAATGGTCCCAACGAGGTGAATCGAGAAGAGAACCTATTTTCTAGATCATTTGATTTGTCTACATAGCAATCAATTTTTCATATGCCTAATGTACTTAGAGAAGACTTGTTTCAGCTTGTTAGTGACATGTGCAAGCTGAATTATCTGTCTATAATTTATTAATGAAATCAATACTTGGTCTGACATACTTCACTTAGAGAAAAGATTCCTGAGGTCACGCTGTGTCTCAAAAAGAAAGGTGATCCAGCTTGCTGATATTTCTGCACCAGGAAATGATTTGTTATGTGACAGTTTATTACCTGTCAGCACCTTAACAAGCTACCTCACGTCTGGCACTTCTACTGGCTTCAAAGAAAGTTAAACTGCATTATCTCTGTGAGAGTGTGTAAGGAGGCCAAGATACAGTATCTTCTGGCATAGAAAGCAATCAATGAGCCATATTTTAAAACAACTGTTCATAAAGAGAGGGATACTTACAGAGGGGAATCAGGTGCATGAACACAGAGAGCATGTTGATAATTGATGAATTGTCGGTGGTAAATATTTCACAAAATGATACATTAAAAGGGAGCTGTGGCATTTAACACAACATTCCACCTCCAGGAGCATTTGAGCACAATGGCATTCCTCATGAGGAATTACTCTAACTACAACTATGTGAATCTGCTCTAAGTAGAGTTATACTTGACTCCATCAACAACACAGCAGCTTCTTTAGAACCTATGCGCTGCTATCTATAGTTTATGTTTCCTTTCAGTGCATCAGAACTGCACCACAGCCTGGGAATCTGCAGATGGTGAAAGCTTTTACACCATTACAGTAGAAAGACGAAGACCAGAAACAATACGCAAGTGGTAGCATTTAGAAAGATGAGTGTGTAAAATAGTTTTTTAGAGAAAAATAATGCGTCGATAAATACCTCTTTAAATTGGCATCTTCCTCTGGTTATGCCTCAGTCCTTACAGATGAAATACAAACAACAAAGGCAATATTGTTTGCTTCAGATCAATATTTGAGGATTTACAAGTTCAGAATTTTTGAGAACTTTTAGCCTTTAGAACAGAGAAGCGAGAGGGGGTTGAATGGAGAACAGGAGGAGGGAAGAGGGCTTATGGGGAGGGAGGGAGGAACCAGGAAAGGGGAAATCATTGGGAATATAAATAAAAAAGCCGGGCGGTGGTGGCGCACGCCTTTAATCCTAGCACTTGGGAGGCAGAGGCAGGCGGATTTCTGAGTTCGAGGCCAGCCTGGTCTACAGAGCAAGTTCCAGGACAGCCAGGGCTACACAGAGAAACCCTGTCTCGAAAAAACCAAAAAAAAAAAAATACAGAAAATAAAAAAAAAGAAATTATCTGATATGATACCATGACAGTGCATATTTATAATCCCAGCACTTAGAAGGCTGGGACAGGAAGATCTCACAGCTAGCATAGCCTACACACTGAGACACTACTGAGATATGAAGTACATGCATACACACATATACATACCATGCTAGTCAAAGTTACATATTCATTAACCCTTTTAGGGCAACGGTTTGTATTTCCTTTGAGAACCACTGAGTATCTTAAAAGGCGCAGCACTTGGTTTTCAGAATCATTGTCAAGATTTTGTCTGTTCGGTTGTCTATTTTTAAGCCTTATTGAATTGTGATATACAAATCAAACAAATATTCAGTGTGTGCATTTTAATGAGTTTGGACATGTTCATATACCTGTTATAACAGTATATATATTTGTATATTTCACCTAGAGAAATATTCTTAAATTACTTAGCAGGATAGTTATCCCACTAATATATTTTTAAGTACCCAATACTGCATCATTACTGATGGCTGGGAGGTTGCAGAGCAGAACCCTGTAATGAGTTTATCTTGTTTATCTTCCAGGCAGAAACTCTATTCCTATTTACCAATAACTTCATTTGTCCCTCTTCTACTCCCTAGGACTGCCATTTATTTTCTGCTTTTATAAGTTTAGCTATTGAGTGATGAATCCTGAAATATTTTTTAATATTTAATTGGTTCATTTTGCTCGGCATATATTCATGTATGTTGCTGGGAAAAGTAGGCAAAGCTACCTTTTTCTTAACAGAATAATACTCTATTGGATATGTATAGCATTTTCTTTACTCTTTTCTCTATAACAGAATGTTGGGCTGTCTGGGGTGTGTGTGTTTGTGTGTGTGTGTGTGTGTGTGTGTGTGTGTGTGTGTGTGTGTGTGAGAGAGAGAGAGAGAGAGAGAGAGAGAGAGAGAGAGAGAGAGAGAGAAAGCATTAAGTAATACACATCTCTTTGAGAACTTAGATCCTTTGGATATATCCCTGAAAATGGAACTTGTAGATCATAGAATAGTGATGTTTTTTCAAAAGGTCCTTTGTAGTCTTCCATATTAGGGTTACCAACTCTACTTACCAAAGTGTGAAGATTTCTACCCCACATATTTACCTATATTTTTACATATAAATAAACCTATTAGTATATGTATGTTCGGGTATTGCATATTTTATATTTTTTATATATTTTATAATATTTATATTATATATTTAGGTATATTTATGTAATGTGGCATCTTGTTGGTCTAACTTGCTTTAATGAGCAAACTGCTGTGTGCGTATGTGTATGTGTGTGTATGTGTATATGTGTATGTGTTTATATGTATGTGTGTATTGTGTGTATGTGTGTGTATGTGTGTGTATGTGTATATGTGCATGTGTTTATATGTATGTGTATGTGTGTGTATGTGTGTATGTTTTATATGTTTATGTGTATATGTGTGTGTATGTGTGTGTAGTGTATGTGTGTATGTGAGTGTATGTGAGTGCATGTATGTGTGTGTATGTGTGTGTATGTGAGTGTATGTATGTCTATGTGTGTATGTGTATGTGTGTATGTGTGTGTATGTGTACGTGTGTGAATGTGTGTGCATGTGTGTGTTAATGTGTGTGTATGTGTGTGTGTGTATGTATGTGTATATGTGTGCTGGTCATATACATCTTCTATAAAAGGAATCTAAATTTTTTTATCTACTTTTTTTTATCAGATTGTGCTATTTTAGAACTGTTGAGTTGTAAACGACTCTTTTGTCTTAGATACTAATCCATTGTTAGATACATGGTTACATGGTTAGCAAATATCCTCAGTAGCTGCACAGTCTAGGTTTCTGTTTTATTGACCAGAGCTAGAATTTTGATCGAAAGCCTCTGAGACCTTGCAGGCCGTTTCATGCTCTTCAGTCTTTCTATGCTTCACCAATAAACAGTCTTCGTTCCCCTTTCTCCTCTGCCTTCTGCAGGGAATGCTAAGCCAAGCAGCTCCCAGCAGAGGGGAACCCACAGCTGCCTTACTGCTTGTCTTCACAGCCGTCAGAACTATGAGGAATAAACTAATATCCCAGAGTCACCCATTTCCAGATGTTAGCACGAATGAATACAGAGGGTTTCATGAGACTATTTGATAGTTTTTCTCCTATTTTTCCAACAAATATCTTTGGGATATTGATTTAATCATAGATTGTTTCTAGTAGTTTGGGCATTCTTATCAATATTTGTTCAATCTCTGTTCTTAAAATTGATCTTTTATTGTATGCTTGTCTCCTATAAGTCCTTTATTTATTTATTTATTTATTTATTTATTTATTTATTCAGTTAGTTAGTTAGTTAGTTTTTAATCAGGTTTTTGTTACTTAAAACAATTTTTAAATTTCAATATATTTTTTTCTCATTGTTCCCTTCACCAAGACCTTCCATATACTCTATTCAGATCAAAACAAAACAAAACAACTATACAACATAAAAAAGAAGATATAACAACACCCAGAAATAAAATTTAAAAAAAAAAACACCAAATGAAGCTCAGAAAAAAAATGAAATGAAACGAAACCAACCAACCAACAACAACAAAACGGTGGTGTCCATTATTCGCTGATTATCCTGAACCGGAGATCTGGCCTGGAATTGATGACACACAGGGTCATTCCATTGTAGAAAACTCTTTGCCCCTCTCCTAATAGAGGTATAAATGGTACACAGGTAAGCTGTTGATCTCTACCCTAGGAGCTAGGTTTTCACTCATATGACTAATAGGACATATATTATAACATAATAATATATAACAATGTGAATGAGAAATTATCACACTGAAATTGAACAGGACAAACCATTAGGAAGGAAAGACCCCAAGAGAAAACACAAGACTCAGAGACCTACTTGTTTATACACTCAGTCCTATAAAAATACTGCATGGAATCCATAGCATAGAGTACCCAGTGTAGAGCACCCAGTGTAGAGCACCCAGTGTAGAGCACCCAGTGTAGATCACCCAGTGTAGAGCACCCAGTGTAGAGCACCCAGTGTAGAGTACCCAGTGTAGAGTACCCAGTGTAGATCACCCAGTGTAGATCACCCAGTGTAGAGCACCCAGTGTAGAGCACCCAGTGTAGAGTACCCAGTGTAGAGTACCCAGTGTAGAGTACCCAGTGTAGATCACCCAGTGTAGAGTACCCAGTGTAGAGTATCCAGTGTAGAGCACCCAGTGTAGAGCACCCAGTGTAGAGTACCCAGTGTAGAGTACCCAGTGTAGATCACCCAGTGTAGAGTACCCAGTGTAGAGTACCCAGTGTAGATCACCCAGTGTAGAGCACCCAGTGTAGATCACCCAGTGTAGAGCACCCAGTGTAGATCACCCAGTGTAGAGTACCCAGTGTAGATCACCCAGTGTAGAGTACCCAGTGTAGAGTACCCAGTGTAGATCACCCAGTGTAGAGCTCACAGTGTAGAGCACCCAGTGTAGAGCATCCAGTGTAGAGCACCCAGCACCCAGTGTAGAGCACCCAGTGTAGATCACCCAGTGTAGAGTACCCAGTGTAGAGCACCCAGTGTAGAGCACCCAGTGTAGAGCACCCAGTGTAGATCACCCAGTGTAGAGTACCCAGTGTAGAGCACCCAGTGTAGAGCACCCAGTGTAGAGCACCCAGCACCCAGTGTAGAGCACCCAGTGTAGAGCACCCAGTGTAGAGTACCCAGTGTAGAGTACCCAGTGTAGAGCACCCAGTGTAGAGCACCCAGCACCCAGTGTAGAGCACCCAGTGTAGAGCACCCAGTGTAGAGTACCCAGTGTAGAGTACCCAGTATAGAGCACCCAGTGTAGAGCACCCAGCACCCAGTGTAGAGCACCCAGTGTAGACCTATACGTGCTCTGTGCTAGCTGCTTCTATCTCTGTGAGTTCAATTCTGCTTTGTGCACGTTGATTTAAAAGCTCTTTCTTTCCTGATGCCTTCCATCCCCTTATACTCTTTCTACCTCTTCTTCTACAAGGTTTCCTGGACTCCAAAGGGGAGGACTTAATGGAGTGTCCCCAGTTAGGGTTGGGTTTTCCAGGGTATCTCAATCTCTATAAAACATCTGTCTGTGGTTCTCTCTATTTGTTCCCACTAGCTGCAGCCTCTCAGTTGGTGGTTAAATAAGGTGCTGATCTGGGAGTTTAGCAGAATATCATTAGGAGTCATCGTGTTTAGTGACAACTTATTATAACTGAACTTGTTGCTTTTTTTGGCCAGTATTATTTGGTTTTGTCCTAGGTCTCAGGTTCTTAGCAAACAGTGTTAGATACGGGTTCCATCTCATGGAGGAGTGAGTCTTAAGTCAGATCAGCTATTGGTTGGCAATTCCTACAAGCACTGTGTCCCTGTTGCCCTAGCATATCTTGTAGGATGAATGCCATTGCAAATAAAGTGTTTGTGGCTGACATAGTGTTTATGTTTCTCTTTTCATAGTGTGTAAAGTACCTCCAAAGACTCTGGGACGTAATGGTGTAATCTCCAAGTGGCTACCAGTTCAGCATCTCCATGTTCTGTTTAATAAGCTGTTTGTCCAGCAATGAGGCCCTGTAAGTTTGTAGAGAACAACCTACAATCTTCCCAGCAGCCTGAGTAGTTTCAGAGTTTATCACTGTTTTATGTGTTTTATTATCTTACTATCACTTTTTTAATATAATTAAATTATTTAAATTTAGAGGGGAAAGCTGACATTGGGGATTTTCTGGTATTAACTTTTATATAATGAACTTCCCCTTGTTACCAATGTATAGGACATGGAAGCATAAGCCTTCTGCCCTCAGCAGCAGCACGCAGTTACTCAAAGAGTAATGTGATCACCTTTGTCAAAAATCAAAACTTGTAAATTAAATGCTGTTACTACGTTGGTCTGATTTTTTTGAATAATCTGAAGGAATAGTGGCGTTGCAGCATGCCACAGTTCCATGAAAACATGGAAGTTGATTTGGAATAACTTAACTGTTTGCTAAAATACAAAATGAATTGCTTCATATGAAATGTCAGAGATGAAAATTCTGAATATTCTTATTCAGATTCCAATAGAACTCCTATGTATTCCCCTAGTAGACTAACTAAATATGAACTGCAATATTCTCTCAAAATATTATAAAAATTGAAATAGTGACTGAATTTTTGCCTTTCTCAAGTATATTTACAAACATTTTGATTAAAGTGAGAAGCTATAAAAACAATATTAAATGTTTAGCCAACCTATTTTAAATACTTTATTCAAGATGCAGTTCTATTTTAAAAAGTAAACGCTTTAAATATCTTATAAGATATATTACCTTGTCAGCACATTTAAAATGCAATCACTATCATAGCTGACACCACTCATTTTGTTCTAATTAAAATGAAATATAAATCCACAAAAGCAATTTTGGTAATTGCCTGAGCAAAATAAATTATGACAAAATGAAAGTTTCAGTAGTATTTACCGTAAAGCTTGCTGTTCTGTAACCTTTCCTGTAAGATAACATGAAAATCACCATGACCCTATCCATGAGAAGAGAAAGACCCACTACAATGAACTCTAAAGCACTGTTTATCAAACTGGATTCATATTCCTATATCACTTCCATTGATGATTTTTAACTTAAGACCACCAAGGAAACAG
This sequence comes from Tokudaia tokunoshimensis, assembly GCA_036184795.1. Classification (NCBI taxonomy): domain Eukaryota; kingdom Metazoa; phylum Chordata; class Mammalia; order Rodentia; family Muridae; genus Tokudaia; species Tokudaia tokunoshimensis. The sequence continues at coordinate 47,030,176 of BTHU01000007.1, forward strand.
AAAGGAAAATGACTAATTCACTGTGTTTAAATAACTAGGTCATTTATTCATTCCCTCCCTTAAATTTACTCATACAACTTTCTTCCATTCATTCCATGTGTCCAGCATTACAGGCTTTAGGGAGTTCTTGATAAGTTCACCACCATCTACTTATTAGGACTGAAACAAAACATTTTCCTGAAAATGTTTACCTACCAAGAATTGCATTATTATACATTTGTCCTTAAAATGAATAAGAACATATGTGTACTTTGTGAATTAATATATATGGTTCTTTTTACTAATATTTTTACTTTATACTGGAAATAAAAGAGATTGCTTTACACATTTCAGGATTTTGGATATCAATAGCTAAGCATTTCCCATCATCAATATAGGAGTGTCTACAGATTTTAGCTTTAGACGTACATTTGATATTTTAAATAATCTTAATATTAAAAGACAGTCATGACTAGTTTTAAATGTAGGTATGTGGGGTTTGGTGTCTGCCTCACCTCTAGTGTGCCCAACCAACTCTGGCAAGCCATTCTGTGGAGGCAGAACACAGTCTATGATGAGGGTCCAAGATAAGGTTCTATGAAGGATGATGTGGTTCCTGGGGTCTTTTGTGCACTTAGATGCTGCTGCAGGCTATGGGAAGTTGGAAACCAGGCAGAGAACCTAAACTTTTCCTGTGTGCCAGGCAGGAAGGGGGAGGCTCAGGCCAGGTTGGGAAGGAATTCAGTATAGAATTCAGTATGGAATGGTTTGGAATGAGTCCCTAGAGTATGGAGGGACTGAGAGAGAGAAGACCTTTGCTGGGAGATTTAGTCTAGGCTCTTTACAGTTTTGGCCTTCACACACACACACACACACACACACACACACACACACACACAATCCCTGATGAAGGAAATGAACCTTGCTTGCCCAAACTGCTTTATTTGATGGCAGCAGATGGAAATGCATCCATCTTACTCTAGGTGAACCTGGGATTAAATAACTTTTGCAGGAAGAGATGACCAGGAAGTGAAGCTTGTTGGATAAACACTTGGGGGCCTAATACCTCATACCAGATGAGAAAGGAGTGAAGCCAAGACAAAGGTTCTGATCAAGGCCCAATGTTTATTGGATAATTCTGAATTTAAAGGGAAGAAGTCTGTCCCCCAGTATGCCAGGATCTGGTCAGGAAAACCGGTTCAGTTGCTCAGTGGGTAGCTGGCTCATTACAGGAAGCTGCAGATCTAGAAGAACAATAGATTTCACCTAGGTTGGAAAGCTCCACCCTAAGTGGGCAACTGTGGCAAAACAAGGTCTGCACACTTCTGCTCAAGACTGGGGTGAGGGCAGATATTCTCAGTTATGAGATTTACTGACGTTTTTGAATCTGCTTAGACCTTGCCAGTTATTCTGTCTGGTGGCACAGTTGCTCTTGCCCCATAATTCCCTGTCCGTAGCCCCGAGATGTAGCATGCCATGTTCCACCTGGGTCGTTCCTACTCCACCTGGCTGTCCCTACCTTGTTGCTGCTTTATGGTTTTGGCAAACCATTCAATTTCTGGCTATTCTTATCAGATATATAAAGCAATAAATCACCTTTGCATTAAATTTAAGGTAAAGTAGAATTACAGCCTATACAAATGATTAGCCTAATGCTTGATATATACTAACTACTCAATACATGTATTTATTTGCTCTCAAATGGCAGAGCACAAAACTACAGAATACAGAATAAAATTGAGTCCACAGCCAGCATATATTGTATTATACACTTAATCTATCTAAACCTGTGCCTATCTATATGTGTAGTGACATTTCTACATCCTATCATGTGTGATACTATATCCCAATTATAGAACAAAATACTGAATTATTATATAAATACACTTCAGAGCTAATGGAAAATATTTGGCAAATAACTCTCTTAATTATCTAAAGTATCTCTGTTATTATAAATACCAGAAGAAAAAGACTGTTTTGGAAAATAAATATATAGAATTGATTGATTGTCAATAATTAATATTTATAATCAATCCTGCAAATTAAATGTTATTTATAACGATTTAATTATAAATTATGAAGCATCCATGGATCAATGATACCTCTCTCAGTTTTTTGAAGAAAGTAATTCTATTACCAAGCCGCAAAATACGATTAATTTTAATGTAGGATTCAAGAACTTAAGTATTTTAATAAGGATAAGCACCTGAAAATGAAGCTAATGTATAGTTTATGTGTTATGCAATGACTTGGATCTTCAAAAATTAAAATAAAGCATCTAGCAATAGAAAAAATAGGCTATTTTAGCCAGTGTTCTCAATTTATGCCCACCAACTTTCTAGTGATCATAGCTATTATTTTAGCTTGGAATATAGTCTGCCAGAAATCACACCAGGTATGATTTCAATCATGTTTCTTAGTTTCTCCATCTAAACACTATGGAAATTGCATTCGCAAGCCTCTGTAGGAACTAAGATCTTATGATAACAATGACAAAGTTATCTGAGAAAAACAGATACCAATATCTTGTATTTGTCTAAGTAGAGATGAGAATATATTAAAATAATCTCTGGACAAAGGAAGGAAATAGAAGTCTCTGCGATTATTCATTGAACCGCAGTCTCCTTAATAGGCAATTCCAATTTCCCAGACAGACAAAGCAATTCCTAATGTGAGGTATGAAGATGTGAAGCTGATAACAGTAGTTGTAGATTTCATGGGGTACCAATAAGCGTAATTAATGGTATTAGGAAATGAATCAAATATATGTCAAGCTAGTCTTAAGTATTCTGAGTGAGGTAAAATAATCACTGTCTCTGCAAGGTTAACAGTATGCATATGATGTCAGGACTGACCACCTGGTACTGGATAATTGGATAATATGCTCTTCTATGGGGAAGACCATTTACCCTCCTCTTAGCACTTCTTAGTTGCTTGCAGTTCTCTGTCTAGGGCTATGGGCCCATGGGCTTTTCCCATTTCATCTTACCATGTCCTCTGCTGTCTTCATTGTTCAGGTTACATTAGTATATTTAGAAATACACACAAACATGTACATGCATGAAAATGTAATGCAAGTGAAGGAAAGGGATCATGAGTTATGGGGCTGTGAGCTGTGATAGACAGCCTAATCCCTGGTAGAGCTCAGGCTTAAAAATCCCAGTGACCAGTGACCCAGCAGGTGACTGTCACCTGCAAGGGACAGAAAGTATTTGGCCATGCCTCTTGGGACCCTGGCTCCTGTCACGTAGCTACAGCCTCCAAAAACTTGCCTCCCCTTCCATACAGAGGTCTGTAGCCATCAGCACCAAGTCCTCCCACATGCAGATAAGGTATCTCCAAGCTCTCATACCAAGCCAATGAAAAGTACCTGTTGTCAAACCTTGGCCCACCCCAAAACTATATATAAGAATCCTATCTAGAAGGAATGGAGGTGTGTGAGAACTACTCCATTTTCTGAGAGCTTCCCTTATAAGAGCTGTAACACAGCCACTTGGGAAGTGGTCTGCACTCCTGAAGTTACCCTTAAGCACTCCTCACTGGTTAGTCAGCCCCCTGCCTGGCCTGACTCAGCAGGACCCACATGGAGTAATTGCTATAGCAAAGGGAGACAGAGGTGGAGCCAGCTGCAGCAGCAGAGGCCAGGGAGCTGCCTCCCCCTTCCTGCTCACACTCCCCTTTGCCTGAACCCTTGCACCCAGCCAGGCCAGAGATCTCCACAGAAAACCTCCAGTACACAGGCCCACAATGAACTGTATAGAATGTAAGAGGATTGCTTGGGAAGCATTGGAGGAAGATAGGAGGAGAAGGAGGAGATGACATAGCCATATCGTAATTTCAAAAGTTCAAGCACTATCACCAAATTAACCCTGTCAGTTTTGAGCTATAATAACATGTCTGATCTATTTTAAAGAAAACCATCCATAAAAAATGTGGAGAAAAGTTTCTTCCCTTCTCTTTCCAAATTGCTCCAACAACACAGTTCACACCGTACACACACTAGGGCAAAATAAAAGACCACATGACAATGGGAGAGTGTCTTCTCAGAAATTTCTTTCATGCTTTTTGCTGAGTGGGATATTTTCTAATGTCAGATTTTCAGTCAGTGTTCTAGGACTAATGAGGACCTGTCGGGCTCTCTGCTCTCCTTCACCTCTCAATTTTAATGAATCCTGCCCTTATTTCTATGCAAGGCATTGTTAATATTTTTGCTGACCAATTTTTGCTAGAAAGGGGTTGGATACTAAAGTGTCAAACTAAAATTGGGTCTGATTTAATATTTTTAGACTACAGAAGGCCATTCCTTGTTGAGGAAACAGAAAACGAAGCTTTCTTATGGTGGAAAGATGGCTCCGTGGATAAGTTCAATTACTGTTCTTCCAGAGGTCCTAGGTTCATTTCACAGCTCTACAGGGCAACTGTAATAGCTGCAGCTCCAGAGTAGGCAATGTCTTCCTCTGGCCTCTGTGGTTCCTGCATACATGGAGGGATCCCTCCACACAGACACACGATTAAGAAAAATAAAATAAATCTATTTTAAAACTTAGTGTTTAGTAGAAACTTGAGGAAACAGGGACAAGAAGTAGATGCGTCTAGATGACTCTAACTGATTGGAGTTTAAGGACAGTACATAACATGCTATGTGTTTGCTTTAAATATGTTTTGTTAAAGATTAAACTTCAATGCATCAAATTAAAGAGCAGACTATTAAAACTTGCATTTCCCAGTTGAAACAATTGACTTAATTTTATATGGCAGCCTCATACAGTAACTATTCTGAGTGTTATTTGTGTTACAGCTTTCTTTTCTTTTCTTTCTTTTCTTTCCTTTTTTCTTTTCTTTTTCTCTCCTCTCTTCTTTTCTTTCTTATTTTAATGGATCATCTCCCTTAATTTTACAAATCACCAGTAAGTTTAATGCTGTCTCCATGTTCTACGTGGAGCTGTTCCTTGTGAAATACCCAATGCTAAGCAGAGACCCATCAAACACCTCTCTATTATTCATGATTATCTCTGACATCTCGCTAAACTTTCCATGTCAGCTCAGCTGTGAGCGCCTGACCAGGGAGACACCCTCCAAAAGGGAGGTTAAGCAGGAGAAGCATTACATCTTTCCTGCCTGAAATTAAATCATCATGTAAATGTAGAGGGGAACTTAAACATTCTGAGGTAGAACACAGAACACAAGACTCTGGTGTGTGTGTTTGAACATGTGCCAGAATAAATAGAAAAAGCACCTAGGGAACACATTCTACTTGGAGTCTCTCACACTCTAACTCTCACTGATGACTTTCTTTTTTCTTACTTGAGTTTCCAAGACTTTAACTTCTGAAATGTCAGTGTAATGAGCTTTAAAAAAGGAACTGCAAAAAAAAAATTTTTTTAATAAAACACCACTTAAAGTCCAGTCACTGTCTTGTCAGAACTCAGCAAGTGAGACTTTTCCAAGAACACCGAGTTCCAGTTCTTAAAAGAAAGAGAAATATGAGTAGAAATAATTTTCTATAGCTTTAGGATGTCCTTTATATGAAAAAAAGTTTACTCAGTAATTTATCTGAGTGGAGTATGTACCTGTGTATCTGTCCATGTGTGCCACAAAGCAAATATGTAAGTCAAAGAACAATTTTGGAAAATCTGTTCTCTCTTTACACTATTAGGTCCTGGGGATAGAACTTAATTTGTCAAGCTTAACAGCAAGTACCTTTACTCTGTCTGCCATCTTGATGGACATTTACACGATTCTGTCTATTTAAAATATCTTAATTGGTAAATAATAATGTTAGTATGGCACAGTACACATCGGTTAAATTATTGGAACATTTTAGACATGTTATTATTGAGTGAACCTTCTACTTTCTTCAGATTTAACTCCTGTTTCAAGATGATGATGATGATGATGATGATGATGAGGAGGAGGAGGAGGAGGATTTATTCTTTTTAACAGTCCAGTTTTTATCCCCCTCCCTCTGCCCTCTGATTGTTCCTCATCCTAAACTGTTCCTCCCCTGTCTCCACCCCCACTCCCACTCCACTAGACCTCCCCAATTCCTGGAGTCTCAAGTCTCTCAAGGGTTAGGTGCATCTTCTCTGGGGCCTTATATCAGCTGGTATTTGTTGCCTGGTTTGTGGTTCAGCATCTGAGTGCTCTCAGGTACAAGTTAGTTGTTGAGACTGCTGGTCTTTCTATGGGTTGCCCTCCCCCTCAGCTTCTTCTAGCTTTTCCCTAATTCAACCACAGGAATCCTGCCTTCAGTCCATTGGTTGGGTGTAAGTGTCTGGATCTGACTCTTTCAGCTGCTTGTTGGGCTTCTCAGAGGGCAGCCATCCTAGGCTCCTGCCTGGAAGCACACCATAGCATTAGTAATAGTGTCAGACCTTAGAAACTCCCCTTGAGCTGGATCCCAATTGGACCTGTCACTGGATCTCCTTTCTCTCAGGCTCTTCTCCATTTTTGTCCCTGAAATTCTTTTAGATGGATAATTCACAAAAGAGCAATCTTAAGTGGCTGAGAAGCACTTAAAGAAATGCTCAAAGTCCTTAGTAATCAGAGAAATGCAAATCAAAACCCTGAGATTCCACCTTACACCAATCAGAATGGATAAGATCAAAAACTCAGGTGACAGCACATGCTGGTGAGAATGTGAAGAAAGAGGAACACTCTTTTATTGCTGGTGGGATTGCAAACTGGTACAACTACTCTGGAAATTAATCTGGAGGTTCCTCATAAAATTGGAAATAATAAATCTACCTGAAGACCGAGCTATGCCACTCTTGGGCAGATACCCAAAAGATGCCCCACCATGCCATAGGGGCATGTGTTCCACTATGTTCATAGCTGTATAGTTTGTGATAGTCCGAAGCTGGAAACAACCCAGATGTCCCACGACAGAAGAATGGATACAGAAAATGTGGTTCATTTACACAATGGAATACTACTTAGCTATTAAGAACGAGGACATCCTGAGTTTTGCAGGCAAATGAATGGAACTAGAAAATATTGTCCTGAGTGAGGTAACTCAGACTCAAAAGAATAGGGAAACTACGGAAGAACCTTGAACATATGGGCACAGGGGAGAATTTCCTGAACAGAACTCCAATAGCTTATGCTCTAAGATCAAGAATAGACAAATGGGACCTCATTAAATTACAAAGTTTTTGCAAGGCAAAAGACACTGTCAAAAAGACAAAGCAGCAACCAACTAACTGGGAAATGATCTTTACCAACCTTACATCCGACAGAGGGCTAATATCCAAGATATACAAAGAACTCAAGAAGTTAAACTCCAGAGAGGCAAGTAACCCTATTAAAAAATGGGGTACAGAGCTACACAAAGAGTTCTCACCTGAAGAATATCTAATGGCTGAGAAGCACCTAAAGAGATGTTCATCATCCTTAGTCATTAGGGAAATGCAAATCAAAACAACCCTGAGATTCCATCTCACACTAGTCAGGATGGCTAAGATCAATAACACAGGAGACAGCAGTTGTTGGCGAGGATGTGGAGAAAGAGGAACACTCCTCCACTGCTGGTGGAATTGCAGGCTGGTACAACCACTCTGGAAAGCAGTCTGGCGGTTCCTCAGAAAACTGGGCATGACACTCCCGGAGGATCCGGCTATACCACTCCTGGGCATACACCCAGAGACTTTACCTGCATGCAATAAGGACACATGCTCCACTATATTCATAGCAGCCTTATTTATAATAGCCAGAAGCTGGAAAGAACCCAGATGTCCCTCAACGGAGGAATGGATTCAGAAGATGTGGTATATCTACACAATGGAATACTACTCTGCAATTAAAAACAATGAATTCACGAAATTCCTAGGCAAATGGTCAGAACTTGAAAATATCATCCTTAGTGAGGTAACCCAATCACAAAAGAACACACATGGTATGCAGTCACTGATAAGGGGATATTGACCCAGAATCTTGGAATACCCTAGACACAATCCGCGTATCAATAGATTTCTAAAAAGATGGAAGGAGAGACCCCTGGTCCTGGAAAGACTGGATGTAGGGGAACGCCAGGACAGAGTAACGAGAGGGGGTTGAATGGAGAAAAGAGGGAGGGAAGGGGGCTTATGGGACTTTCGGGGAGGGAGGAAACGGGAAAGGGGAAGTGATTTGGAATGTAAATTAAAAAAATAAAATAAAAAAAAACTTAGAAAAACAAAATAAAAAAAACCCCCCAAAAAATAAAAAAAAAGAATATGCATGGTATGTGCTCACTAATAAGTGGATATTAGCAAAAAAAAAATGTACAGAATACCTAAGATACAATCCACAGAACTCAAGTTTAACAAGCTGAATGACCCAAGTGAAGATATCTCAAACTCACTTGGGAGGGATAAGAAAGTGATCATGGGGGCAGAGAGAGGGAGCAATCTGGGTAGGAGAGGGGACAAGGGGAACATAATCAGGTATTGGGGTGGGGGGCAAACAGGACTGAAGCCCTGAAGGTCAGCAGAAAGAATAGAAACAGGCAACCTTGGGAGGTAGAAGGTGTCGGGACCCTCTAGAATGTGTCAGAGACCTGGAAGATGAGAGATTCTCAGACTAAAAGGGAGAAACCTTAGATGAGATGCCCTACAGTGAGGAGAGGGAACTTGTAGAGTCCACAACTTATGGAGGCATGGGGCTAACCATCCCACAGTCAAAAACTCTTAGACTTAGAATTGTTTTAGCCTTAACTCTTATCCAATATTATTTCCCATTTTAAGATCTTTTCCAGCACAACATAATACATTTAGTTTCTCAAACCATTCTGAGACTTTCTTAACTAACAGTTTTTCAGTACTTCCTGGTTTGATAGAATGTCACTCCACTAGGACTATCCTAATGATTCCTCCTATTTAGACTAGTGTTAACGGGTTCTAGTGAGAAAGATGTCAGACCTGCTGCAATGTCTGGGTGCGCAATATCAAGTGCACATATGATCCACATAAATACGCTGGTGGTTTTGTTAGCCTTTATCAGATGGCAAAGCTCACAATCGAAAGGCTTGTTCCCTGTACACTGTGAGTTCACACTTTCTTTCCATACCAGGGTCTTTGAAAGCAGATCACAGAGATTAGTGTACCTCTCAGAATGCCAGTTGGTATTTTAATATCAATATCTTCCTATGGTTTTGTTTCTCCAAACGAATTCACTCTCTAAATCAAAACCACAACAGTCAGTAAGTTTAACAACGCGTATATTTTTCTTCCTTGGAATTGAGCATTGTTTAGGCTTTTAAATTGATGAAAGCCACACTGATCCCAAGTTTCAACTGGTAATAGATTTAATATAGAGTGTATGAATACAGCAAGCAATTTGGATCAGCAAAGACAGTGTGCCTTACTGAAATGGGGATATATTGTTACAAATACTCTCCTGTGGGTGGAGCCATAAAAATACCAACTTTCAAGCTTTGTCTTCATCACTGACCTAATCACAAGCTTTTCCTTTCATTTTTAATCACTTCATACATATTTGTCTTTGTATTTCAGTATTTATCCTGATTGAACCATCTAGGACTTGTAACTCAAGAGCAATTGAATTAACTCTTAGATATAGAAACTCAGGGCAGCAATTGGCCAGAACCCTGCTATTATTAAATGACTATTGACCCTACCAGCATTTGTTGAAGATTGGGGGAAAATCACAAACGAAGCACAGAGACAATGCTTGCTATAATTTTGCACCAAACTCTAAGTCATTGTGGTTCACATCTTCATTGCCTCAGTTCTTGGGGTTCCTACAGCATTGAAGGATGTGACTCATTTCAAAGGAACTGAGTTACAGGATGGTGGTAAAAACTAATTAAATAAGCCTGGTTGATCCTGTTGGCTTCTCTCAGGTAGTCACTCTCGCCAGGTGTTCTCAGAAAATGTGTATTGTGTTAGAAGTGCATTTTCTTGCTTCTCTTCTCAAATGGGTGTCTTTTTCAGAGGGAATTATCAGTGCCAGAAGAGGCTAAGACAGATCTTTAGCATGTCACTGTGTCTCACGTTTTGCATAGCGTTTCATGGTTCACACTGTCTTGTGGTATCACAACCGAGGCAATTAGCCTGGAGGAAACAGAGTTAATGCTTCTCCTCTTTCCTCAATGTTGTGCCAAGGAAACACATTGATATTTTACTTTTATTTAATTTGAACCATTGTTTTCTTTTCTGTTCTCACAGTTCTTCATCTCTCTTCTTTCTTCTATTATATTCCAGAAACAAGCCACCCTTACATCCTAGCATCAGGGAATGAAATCTTTAGAAATATGTTTAAATACCCAGTAATACAGTGACAGTGACCTCCAGGAGAAAACCAGAGCAAAAAATTTACAGTTTGAGCTTCTTTGTCTTAATCTGAGATCAGAAAACAGTCCACACACCAAGACTGGTCCAGCCTCTGCCTTGCATAGCTGATATGCAGAGACTGTCTTTGGCATTACTCACATTGGAACAATGCTCACTGAGTGGATGAGATGCAAAAATATGTACCATGCAAATGTCATATTCTTAGAAATTTTCTTAGAAAATAGCCATGTTCTCAAATCTATTTTCCACAGCTGCTTTATGGTTCAAGGGCAAAGTTCTGACATTGCAATAAAGAGTCTGTGGTCTATCAACCCTAAACATTCATTTGTTGCTCTTTATGGAAAATGTTTCAAACCCCCAAGGTAAGGGTTTTATATTTGATCATTATTTTAACTCCGCTGCATATTTTCTCCCTTCAAAATATTGCCTCATGACTATGGACGTGACTATGTCTTGTGTTCTGCATTGCCTGTGCGCTCAGGCAGGGGCATGATAAAATATTTGTTTTCATCTTAAAAAGTCATTGTGTATGTAGGAAGGGGAGCCAAAGAGTCAGATGGTTACTGACATGCAAGACCTTTGAAAGCATAGAATGGAAATTAAGGAACACACTCAATTCTCAGGTGCTCCTAGAGTCAGTAACCAATTGAAGATTTATTAAAAAAAATGAATCAATCATTTGCTATCATTGCCCCAGTTGAAACAGAAGAAACTAACACTGGGGAATTATGACATGCTCATGTCCCACCAAGTAATAAATGAAAAACCCTACAGTCAAAAACAGGAAGACTGTTTTTAGCCATTCTGCTAGGCTAAGCAGAAATCCCCAAACCATAATTTGCTAGGTGTATGATGTTATAGAACAGGAGGGCTGCTCTCTGATATATATCATTATGATCTTGCATGCTCAGCTGGAATAATTACTGTAAAGTCTGTAGGGTTGAAAGTGAAGAAGGAATATCTAAGACATAAAGCTAACCAACAGGCACAGAGAACCCTTCTTCCAGGCATTTCCATGGTGTCTTTCCTTGTTGCACTGCTATTTTCTACTCTGTTGACATTGACTTACTTAAAGGTAAACCTAAATGAGCTGAAACTAGACCCTGGACATCGGAAAAGAAGACAGAGAAGATAAAATCAGAAACATCAGTCACAAAGCATGTTAGATATGTGCAGTTAGAAAACACAGGTTAACAGTGCACACTTAGACCTGGGACATATGCTATTTTACATTTAAAGAGGTGAAGAAACTTCTCAAAGAAGTTGAGACCAATGGGTATTGAAATTTGAACAAATGCCTATTTGCTAGACAAATTAGGGAAAACAACCAGGCAGAAGTAACTTAAATTCTGATTTCCAAATGGCAAAGACTAAGATGGCTAAAAATTGTTCAGAAGTTCCCATCACATAGATGGGACATTGGAATTCAGAGGTAAAGTCATCCCTAGTATAGCAGTGGATGTGGCCTATGAAGAACCAATGTCAGTGCACTGGCTGGTTTGTGTGCCAACTTGACACAAGCTGGAGTTATCACAGAAAAGGAGCCTCCTTTGAGGAAATGCCTCTATGAAATCCAGCTATAAGGCATTTTCTCAATTAGTGATCAAATGTGGGAGGGCCCATTGTGGGTGGTGCCTTCTAGGGCTGGTAGTCTTGAGTTCTATAAGAAAGCAAGCTGAGCAAACCAGGAGAAGAAAGCCAGTAAGTGAACATTCCTCCATGACCTCTGCATCACATCCTGCCTCCAAGTTCCTACCCTGTGTGAGTTCCAGTCCTGAATTCCTTTGGTGATGAATAACAATGTGGAAATATAAGTTGAATAAATCTATTTCTCCCCAACTTGCTTCTTGGTCATAATGTTTGTGCAGGAATAGAAACCCTAAGATAGTCAGAATGGATGAATTAGAATTCCATAACTTTTCTCAAATGAATAATTCAATTTTGGACAGAAGAGTGATACTTTCAAAATTTTCAAAATAACAATCAATAATTTGCATTCTGAAAGCTTGATGCATCTTAGAATAGAACTTCCATGGTGAACGATTTCAGTTCAAAGACCGTATGATATCCTGAACACATGGTGGTATATACATTCTTTCCTTAGGAGAACTCGAAAAAAAATACCCAGACACCCTGATGAAATTTCAACCACATAGTAATTAACACCTATTGGCATGGTGACAAAAACCTAGGAGGCAAACCTCTGTCCTGCCTGTAAGAGAGTTCCTAGATTGAGTTAATTGAGGTAGGAAGACCAATTCTAAATGTCAGTGGCTCCATCCCATGGGACAGGGACATGAATAAAGGGAACAAGCAAGATGAGTGGCGGTATTCATGGTTGTTTGCTCCCCAACTGTGGATGGCTAGCTGTTGCCTCCATGAAGTTACTGCCTCCACATCTTTGCTATCAGGAGGGATGTTCCCTTAAACTATGAGTCATTTAAAAACAAAAACTTCCCTGCTTTCATAAGTTGTTTTTATTGAGTATTTTGCAACAAAATGAGGAATGAGAGCAAAAGCAATATAGGCTGTCATGGACTGTATCCCTGACATTAAAGTCAGTCTTAGGTAGACAAGTAGAAAACACAGCAGAAATGGAAGCAAAAGTGTACCAGTGAAAGCAGGGCAGTAAAGAATAAGTCATTTTGAAATATATAAACCTTAAGTGATCAATATTTCATAGGAGTTACAAAATTCTTAAAACAGATGAAGATGTCTGAAAAGTACGTTTTTGGTTGGAAATTGTTGCTATCAAAATGTATCTTATTTACTTTTGAAATTTCTCTGTTTAATAAATATTGAGGTGGGGGGGGTTTGGAAAGTGCCATAGGTGCTATACAATTGTGTAGTGGATTGAATATAATTAAACTAAACTGTCATTGGACCCAGAATAGATAGTGCTTTAGAGCATCTCCTTTAGTTATAGGAGGCACAATTCTTTTATGTCCCTTATTCTGAACTACACAAGAAAATTGTGTGTGTGTGTGTGTGTGTGTGTGTGTGTGTGTGCGGGGGTGGGGGTGTCTTCCAATTTTGATGATGAGATATAAATGTAAGTATATCCTAAGCATCACAAAAACAGCCCAATGAAAATTCATTTAAAACAATATACCACCTCAAAATTGCTAGCCATTTAAGATTTATTTTACAGACTCCAAATGCTTATGAAGAAAAATGAATACATCTGTGAATAAAATTGAATGTAGAATGAGTCTGATCAGTTTTAGAAGCAGAGCTTGTGATTTATGTTTCATGGAAGGTAGAAGATTTATCATCAATGAGTGTCTGTTGCTCATGATATGTAGCATGTACTGTGCCTAAGTGTTGGAATATGAAAATAATTACTGCTTATCACATTAGCTATCACCCCAAGACTAACGGTAATGTGTACAAGGCATCAAAGAGTGCAGCCAGCTTAGAGAATTCTGTTTTAAAGGACTATAGATCACATAAGCAGGATGACAAGGAAAAGAGGAACAGGATAGGTAAATTATTCACATTTTTCAGTTGCTTGTTCTGTGATGAGGAGGCTTGAAAATTCTCATTCCTGAGACCCTGAAAGGTGTTTTATACTGATCTGTCGTATTTTTGTATATTCAACAACTTTTGGACTGTAGTAAAATTCACAGAATATAGAATTCAACAGTGTAAACTCTGGAATTGAGAGGAACTTAATACATTGATTCTGCAGCAATCTGCAGTATCTCAGTTTTTAGATTTCTTCTCTCCAAAATGGAATCCTCTCCCATTACCAGGATCACTCCCTGCTGATCCCCCTCTTAGCACTTACCGATGTGTATTCATTTCTCTTTTGTATCTATGGACTGGATATTTCTAGATGCTTCAAACAGAACTGAATTGAAAGATGTGAACTGCTCTTCCTGGGTTTTTTACCTTACTATCATGTTTTCAAAGATAGACTCCTTTTCTATGTGCATCTCTTCTTTGTTACTTTTTATGGTTGAAATATTCTGATTACAAATGAATATGGGGATAAACCCTACAGTGAAGTTATCTCATAAAATGGTTTCACAGAGATTCATTTGTTAATTTTTATTTCATTTCCAATAATTCCATACATGTATGCTGTATATCTTGATATTCACGACTTTTTTTCCACTTCTGTTTCTTCCAGGAACCTCCATCACATCTCTATCTCTCCTTCATGTCATCCTTTTACAATTTTTTCTCTAATATTTAATCACTGACTCTGATTAGTGCTGCCTATGTGTGTGGCTTTAAGATCATCTACTAGAGGATGTGGAAAAAGCACTCTTCTAGAAAAAATGTGAATTGCCTTCCTTAAGGAGCAATCAGCTACCCAAGCTCCTCAGCTAGGGGTGATGCCTCTGGAGTCCATTCTCCTCCATTCATAACTGAAATTTCTAACTGGCTTGTGTTTTGTGTTGGTGGCCATGGCCTCTGTGAGTTCCAGTGTGCAGCAGCCTTGTCAAGTCTAGAAGAAATTACTTCACAGAACTGCTTGTCATCTTCAAACTGTAATATGTGTTCCACTCTGTCCTCTACAGAGTTCTCCATACTTTTGGGGCATGACAGTTCGGTTGTCATGAATCTAGTTCAACATTCACAGTCTTCTATTCTCTGGACTTTGAATAGTGATTGTCTGCAATGATAATTTCTTCCTTCAATGAGATGTTTCTCTTGTGAAGGTTGGATGGAGCACAAATCTACAAACAAATATTTTGAAAACGTCGTGGCCACATGGCCAATTAGGGAAGACAACAACAACAACAACAACAACCACTACTAACAGATTGTTCCCTTGAGTTCTGACTTTACCAGCCTTGGGTTTTGACATTGCATATGTGACAAGTCATGAATTCCATTCGGTATCGCAGGCCTCAAATCCAGTCAAGGCAATACTTGATTTCCCTGCATAGTCTTGCAACTCTATAATACTACTATACTATACTATAATGCATTTTAATCCAGCAACATTGCTACTTGGCAACCAACATGGTACACAGTCACATCCAGAGACCTTCTGTGATCTGGCTGGAATGGCACACCTTTAATCCTTCTAGCTGGAATACAGACAGGTCCTTAGTACATACCTTTAATCCCTAACAGTGGAGGTAAACTTGGTTTGTAGAAAAAAGCAGTGATGTTTGAAAGTGACTTTTAATTGAGGGGCAAAGTGATGAATCAGAGAAATATTTGACAGAATGAGTCAGAGATGGGATATGCCCAACTCTCAAAGAGACAGGAAAGAAAAGAAGTTTAAAAGAGCTGCAGAAACAGGAGAGAGAGAGAGAGAGAGAGAGAGAGAGAGAGAGAGAGAGAGAGAGAGAGAGAGAGAGAGAGAGAGAGAGAGAGAGAGAAGGCATGTTTAATTTTTATCAGGACAGGTTTACAGAGACAGGTCACAGGTGAAGACAACAGAAAAGTAGAACAAATTGCTGAAGTTAGCTTCAAGCCAAGCAGAACATTTCAGTCAGAAGCTGAGAGAAACCAGTTTCAATCATTCAGAATGGAGAGGAGTTTGAATCAGAACAGCTGACTTGAAGCAGACAACCAGAGCTCAGAAAGAACTAGAAAGGATGAGCTTATTCAGCAGTAGGCCTCTGAGACAACAATTAGATCTGGTGAATAAATGTTAACTTAGAAAATATAGTTTTTGCCTCCAGATAATAGTCTTAATATCTTTTCTGCACCAGAAACCATCATAGCAATTTGAAGCACTGTGAAAGCTACCCAGTGGCAAGAGTTTCCTTGTCAATTCAAGGCTGACTATTTGTGTGTGTGTGTGTGTGTGTGTGTGTGTGTGTGTGTGTGTTCTCTAACCAAAGGGTCTAGTGGCTTCATTAACAAGATCTTAGCTCTGATGGGCAACTAAGAGCAGTAGTGATGGCCTAAATTGGTTTTGGTGTTTGTAAGGATTCTCTATCCAATAACTCATAGGAAAATTCTCCATGAGAGGCACTGAGATGTTAATTGAAACACGTCTATACTGGTAATAAGTTAGTTTGCTATCACACACACATACACATATTCGTGAGACACTGTCATTTGAAAGTGTCTAATGGTCCTCAGAGCTTATTTTGTACTATGACAGACTGACTTGGCTGGCATGATGAACACCTTATCTGTCGAATGGAAGATCTGGATTTTATTCTCTAGGAAACAGTGGTCTTGTCTGCTACTCATTGGAGCCTACCGTTTTCATTAATTGTTCATCATCCAAAGACAGTTATGAGTTAAAATTATTTTATTTTATTTTCTAGGCTTACTGCTTTTATTTATCATTATATATACACATACATTTGACCTGTTTGCTATCTATTCACTGACAACCTATCTGTCTGTCTGTCTGTCTGTCTGTCTGTCTGTCTGTCTGTCTGTCTATCTATCTATCTATCTATCTATCTATCTATCTATCTATCTATCTATCTATCTATCTATCTATTTATCTCTAACATCTACCTCTTCATATATCTGTCCATAGTAATACTCTATTTTTATGCCTATGTTTGTGTTAATAATAACAGAGTAGCATTAATAATTAATAAACAATGAGGGTCCAGGATTATGATGATATTTTTTATTCTGACATTGAGTCAGAAACTTGGTCTACTTTCCATCTGTTGCTATCTTCTCTGTCGATTTGGAGCCTGGAAAAGAAGATTATAAAGTACTGTGAAGTAAGCTTTTATTTGCCCTACTTTCAGGTATCATAAGTACTTCTGTTCCCATTCAGTGTGTTAGAATCCCACAACTTTCTCTTCTCTTTGTAGAAAAAGCAAGTGGCAGATTAAATCTAGCTGTGTGGCTTCCAAGTAAATAAAACATGTAGGTGTGTTTAGTCAATATCTCCCAGGTCAGCAGTATTACTTGTGTTTAAGATGAACCCAATGTACATAATTGTGATCATTCCAGAGGTGGATAGGCTGTGATGATGACCAGTTTGTCACTGCCACAATGAAAATGTACACTCCCTAGGGAAATGTAATGAATTTTTCACAATGACTGATGGTGACTTTGTCTATACAGGAGTCAATAAGTTAGGATCAGATACCTAGAGCAATTTTTGAAGAATAATGACTTATATGGCTTTATGGGCATTAATTATTCTCATAAAATTGGGTTAAATATTTTTGTAGAAATTCTTTTCATTATGCACTTAATCAGGTTAAAGAATTTTTCAGGACTGTTAGAGTTAGTGTTTAATATGTTCTGAGTATGTCCCCTAAGGATTTATGTATTGAAATTTAATCCCCATTATTAAGGGGGACTGAGATCCCATGATTATATTCTGGTTGTTTCAAAAGAAGAAAGAGGAAGAGAGCAGAGGTAACACACATCAAAACCTCCTTGACTCTGGCTGTTTGATCCTCTGCAGGACTCTACGAACAGAAAGGTTATCAATGGATACTGCACTTTCCCCTCAATGTAAACCATGTGCCCAGATAAACCATCTCATAGCTTCCTCAAATGATAGTATTTTATAAAAATGTTATTATATATTTTAATTATTCTGAAATTTGATTTATTCTTTAAAAATGTAATGAAAGAATTCCAGAAATATGTATGTGAATTGAGTAGTTTTTAATATGCTTGTGTGCCATGCTATTTTTGAAAATTTTATTTTAAGAAAATGTGAACAAAGATGTACATTAGTTTCATAGTTACTTTTACAAGGATTAGACTAACAAAATATCATTAGTCAGGCTAATTAAGAAAAGTGTTAAAGCTCTTGTGAATGAGTGTTATATTTGTCAAAACATAATCTGAACAAAAATTAAATAAATTTAATTTTGTTAACTTCAAAATGGCATTAAAAGCAACTCCCACAATAAATTTCTATTGTACCAAATGAATAAGTCATATGCCAATGTTAAAAAATTTATATAATTTATATAAATTAGCATATATGTATTATATATATATATATATATATATCATTATATTATATTTGGAAAAATCCTTTTTTGTCATACAGTTCATACCAGACATTTTGAGATTGCTTTTTGAAGTTTTCAATTAAACTTCATCTTTAGAAACTGTTGAGAAAACAACAATTGTTAAGAACAGGGAAAAGTTTTATATCCTGATAGCCCATTTCCCTTATTGTCAGATTAGCATGAATGAAGATTGATGTGTTGTTAAGACTTTCTATTTCATGTAGACATCACTATCAGTTTTACTTAATAGCCCCACTTATGTCCTGTTTGGCCTTCAATTTTCTTTACTTCTTCTGACCCTTAGTGTTCTTCCTAACTCTGACAGATCTCCACCCCCTCCAGAATTTCTCTTATTGTTCATAATTCTGGGGATTGGGTAAATATTTAGTATTTTCTGGATACTTCTCTGGTATTGAGTTTTCTAGTAATTTAATTGTATCTAGTGAATAAACCTTGTGATATTTCTATTCTTTAAAATTTATTAAAATTTATGATCTGACCACAACGTGAACCAATGTTAAAGTTCTATTATACTTTGAAGAATGTGTAGTATTTTGGGTTGAAGAAAATATTTAATAAAATCCAGTTAATTTTTTTGGGGGGGAGGAGGCTTCATGTAATCTCATGCTTTTATGATTTGAAAGCACATTGGAATTATCATGCAGATCTACAAAATTGACTATAACATTATTTTTAGTTACCCTCATTTTTCTGCATAATCTTTGTTCTGACATTGACTTCTTCAAAAATTAGTATAATCTTTGCAGAACCATAAAAATTCATGTAAATACAGTATATGCATATCTTTCTAACACATTATTAAATTGCTTATTTTTATGACAAGTCTTTAAAGACAGTGTGTATTTTGTGTATGCAATAGTCTAATAACCTGTTTGTAGTGATTCCATAATTATCCATATTTAATATAATTATGATTTTTAACCATTGTTTAAATTGCTATAGTCCTTGTCTTCTCTGTATCCTTTATTTCTATCATTTTCAAACTTCCTTGAGTACAGGGAGCTTTTATTTTCAAATAACTTCCAAAAATATTTTGTAATAAATTTTAATTAATTATACATTGAAGAAGTTTAATGATTATTATTGGGAGCTGAGTTGTTCAGACTTAGATGCATAGAGATCTGAATATGACATAGCCATAGTCATTCTCCCACCTAGATTGAAAAATATCACTACTATTTGGATAATCCAATAATTTATTTTTATATGTTCATGCTGACACTAAAAAAAACAAATTTTTACTAAATTAGTAGCAGGAATGCGCCCCCCCTTCCAAGTTTCAATGCAACCCAATTCTAGAAGCAATGGTTTTAGATATATTATTTTCTTTTCCTTAGCCAATCTTATATCCCTATTGTTGAACTGAAATACATTTTTGAGGCTCTATTTGTATATCTAATGCCAAACTGTGAATGCCTAATAATAAACCACACTATGTGTTTGTTTACTGTGTTACTATGCAGCTGTTTCCAGTCATTTAGGAGCACTGTGAATATAGAAGAACAAAAGACCAACAATGGCATGTCCTTCTCCCAGCCCACGACCTGTTAATATCACTGAGCCAAAGTGCATAATTAGCTACTGTAAACAGTCTCTACTATAATGATTAGCACTCCATCTTCCCAACAAAAGCAGTCTGTATATCCATCCACACTGGTAACTGTGTTATACTAGGCACTCTCATCATTTTATCTGCAATTTCCTGAAGGGTTTGATTAGATTAAACAATACAGTGAACAGATTTGTAGATGCTTGTTTGAGGTTGAATCACCTATTAGAAATAAAATTGATATGTTATTTAACACAGGGTCACCTAGCCAATGAAAACTATAGGCGTACCAAAAAACGTGAAACATGGCAAATGATGCCTCATAATTATAATGATGTGTTTGATCATGATGTGATATCAAAATAAGACAAGTAATTGAACCTTACTTTCAGGAAGAAGACAGAAGGTTATTTGCATTCTTACTAGAACAAGGGAGATATAGATAGAAGGAAATAATATAAAGTGTATGCAATGGCTGGAAGAGATTTATACATTTCAGTTCCAACAGACCTCATTAATCATAGGATTTTTATTATGCACCAATGTACAAAGATTCTATGACTGTAGCTTTGGATGGAGTTAAAAAGTTGGACCTGATATTAATCATGCAGGTCACTCTTGAAGCTTCTTGTGTTTTTATCTTGTCTTGTTATGAAGGAATTTTGTCCTTAATCATCTCCTTAAGGATAACAAGCAAACTGACTTGGAAATTAAATGTGATGCCTCCCTCCAAACCCAAGGACATGGTTCCTTATTGCATAGTGTATTAAGGATAATATCTTACTCTGACTCAAAAGCCAGGCTTGCTGACTACATATTATAAAGAATTTAATTTTCTGTCTTAGGATTTCCATTGCTATAAAGAGACACCGTGACCAAGGCAGCTATTATAAAAGACATTTGATTCAGGCAGGATTCAGGTTCAGACATTCAGTCCATTATGATCAAGGCAGGAAGCATGGCAGATATGATGGGGGAGGAACTGAGAGTTCTACATTGATCAGACTACAGCCAGAAAAGGACTGTCCTCAAGGCAGCTATGTGGAGAGTCTCAATGCCTACCTCCACAGTGACACATTTCCTCCAAGGGCACACAGATTCCAACAAGGGCACACCTCTTTTTATTTTCTTAACTTTTATTTTATTTAATCTTTTTTTTTTACAATTCAAATTTTATTCCCCTCCAGGTCCACCCTCTGACTGTTCCCCATTCTATACCTCCTCCCTGCCATCCTGTCTCCACAAGGATGTCTCCACCCCACACCAACCCCAACAGACCTCTAAACTCCCTGGGGTTTCCAATCTCTTGAGGGTTAGGTGCATCTTCTCTGGCTGAATCCAAACTTGGCAGTCCTCTGCTGTGTATGTGTTGGAAGCCGGATATCTGCGGGCATATGCTATCTAGTTGGTGATCCAGTGTTTGAGCGATCTGGGGGTCCAGGTTAATTGAGACTGCTGGAGGATTGCCTTCTTCCTCAGCTTCTTCCAGCTTTTCTCTAATTCAACCACAGGGGTCCATAGCTTCTGTTCATTGGTTGGGTGTAAATATCTGCATCTGACTCTTTCAGCTGCTTGTTTGGTCTTTCAGAGGGCAGTCATGATAGGTCTAGATTTGTGAGCAGCTGCATAGCCTCAGTAATAGTGTCAGGCCTTGGGGCCTCCCCTTGAGATGGATCCCACTTTGGGCCTGTCACTGGAACTCCATTCCTTCAGGCTCTTCTCCAGTTTTGTCCCTGAGGTTCTTTCAGACAGGAGCAATTATGGGTCAGAGTTTTGACTGTAGGATGGCACCGCCATCTCTCACCTGGTGCCCTGTCTTTCTGCTGGAGGTGGGTACTATAAGTTCCCTCTCCCCACTGTAAGGCATTTCATTTAAGGTCCTTCCCTTTGAGTTCTGAGAGTCTTTCACCTATCAGGTCTCTGGTACATTCTGGAGGGTCCCCTCAACCTCTTACCTCCCAAGGTTGCCTGTTTCCATTCTTTCTGCTGGCCCTCAGGGCTTCAGTTCTTTTCCCTCAGCCAATACCAGATCAGGGTCCCCCTTTCCCACCCAACTCCCATCCACTTTCACTCCCAGGTCCCTCCTTCTCTCCCTACTTGTGATTACTTTCTTCTCCCACCCAAGTGGGACTGAGGCGTCCTCACTTGGGCCCTTCTGCTTATTGACGTTTTTGAGTTCTGTGAACTGTATCTTGGGTATTCTGTACTTTTTTGGCTAATATCCACATATTAGTGAGTACATGCCAGGCATGCAGGACACACCTCTCAATAACATCATTACCACATGAATCTCCCAGGACCAAACCTATTCAAAATACCACTTCCTAAGCATGGGCCTTCTTTATTGTAATGCAGCACATGAGAGAGAAAGAGCACAAACAAGGCTCTTTCTGTGTCATCCTGTGAGAACAGGAACTTAGAGAGGCACAGTAAAAGGACTGAGAGAATGGCTACTGTAATTCCTTTCAGTAATAAAGTAGACTTCATCTATGGTCTAGGAGTTCTAATTTTCCAAATGTGTCCATGAAAATGTGGTGGGTTGATTTTTATTACCATGTCAATAAGGTAAAATTCTGGGATTTTTATATTCCCTTATCATTAGTGCTCTATTGTAGGAGACTTTTAGGAGTAGTGATACACAAAGAGGAAGAATAAAGGTGTCCCATTTGAGGCCACTGGAAATATTAACATTCACAGGATAGGCAAGATATACCTAGTTCTATAGATGTGTTTCAAAACAAAGACCTCCATGAGAATGATTTTTCCAGGGGGTATATTGTACTTTCTATACCCTGCCATCATGATAATTTTTTAAACAAAATTGTTTCCTATCCTCTGGTAGACAAACTATCATGAACAGAAATCCCTTTTCATCTTCAAACCATTTCCATGTTACAACTAAAAAGAGAGTAATTAATGACAGAGGGACGATAAAATAGAAACATCCTATTTGTGCTTTATGGTCAGATATGGTAGTGAGTAAATAAATGTGAGTAGTGAGGCTGTAATAATGGTTTACATTTCATAAGGCTTATTTCTTGAGATACTGCATGATACATACGAATTTGGTGTTAAGAAAAACTAGATCATTAAAATAGCAGATTTTAGGAAAATAATAAAACAACAACAACAGGGATTTGCAAGGAATCAAATATGCCATCTTGATTCTGAGAGTGAACACTTTAGAATAGACACCGCTGTCTTATAGATGAGGCTCAGAAAGATTAAATAAATGTATTGAAGTGATTTCTCACCTAAGGAAACCAAAATGAGGCTTCAATGTTATTGTGTTTCCATTTTTATACTATGTCATTAATGCGTGATTTATTTTTCCTTTAGTTAGGTTAAGGGCGGAATGCAAACGCTTGCTTAGAAGTGCTTTTGCAGCCCAGCATTGCACAGCTTAGCCAGACCCACAAATGTTTCAGCTTTACCACTGCCTGTGGGTCTCTGCTTCCTATATAACAAATATAAACACACAAAACAAGTAACAAGGAAAAAGAGCCAACTTCAATGAAGCTTAAAGAACTGAACTCAGGAGGATGTTCTAGGGCAAGATGGTGGAGAAGATGCTGCCTCTATGTGAAATGATGTAAGTGACGAATCAGGGAAGCAAACATTACATTCTGACCCACAGAGATGCAGTGAGCCAGGAAAGGGCAAAGTATGAATAGTCCAACAGAAAACTGTGCAGTTCCAAAACGACCAAGCGAAAGTAGCAGTTGGAACATGGCTTCATCTACGTGGCTCTCAATGAGAAGGAAACAGAAGTTAAGGTACCACTCGGGAAGCAAGACTGACAGTCGTACACACAGGACAGCAAGCCTCTAGTTTTCTGCAAAGCTTCAAATTCAGTAGGGGATTTTTGAAGGTAAAGGTTAAGGCTGAGAGACTGAGCAGCTTATGGGCAGATAAAATCTACTTTATTCACTCCAAATGAAGGCTATGAGGCAGGTAGATGTTAGCAGGTATCTACACAAAAGCACTCTCTGTCTCTATCTTTGTCTCTGTCTCTGTCTCTGTCTCTCTCTCTCTCTCTCTCTCTCTCTCTCTCTCTCACACACACACACACACACACACACACACACACAATAGAAAGGGGAGAGAAAGATAGAGGAAGGAGAGAAACACATACATAAAGAAACAAAGACCTACATGCACACAGAGACAAACAGACACACACACACACACACACACACACACTGAAAACAGGAAGAAAAAGTGTTTATGGTAAGAAAACAGAGTGCCACAGAGGTAGAGATGTTGTAAAGTGAATAAGGAAGAAGCATGAACAAAGTGTGTACGTGACTGTGTATGAAAATGCTACAGAAAAAACCACTATTTTGTAAGCAAAATTAAACAATGAATAGATGCAAATTCGGGGGAGGGGAGAACTGATGATCTCAGCTCAACTTATAAGTGACTCCCTAGAGATTTCATAAACGATTAGCTTTTCTGTAAGTGTTGTATAGGAGAAATGTAGATACAGTATATCTGATTTCCTACTGTTTTACAGTTTGGATTTTGATATTCGGTTCTTTCAAATAATTATAATTCTTTCTGCACTGTCTTCTTCAATCACTATTAAACTTATAAGAATAAGGCCTATGAATAATCCATGTTTCCTTTCCTAGATGTTAATATGGTGTTTATCAGGAAACATCTGGTAAATATTCATCAAATTAATGGATGAGAAAATAATCATATATGAAACACATTTTAAAATATGAAGATAAATTTTTAGAGAATAGAAAAATAGGAAAGTGTTTAATGACATTAAAGGTATTAAGTGGAAACCACAAGAAGGAATTGTTTCCATAACCAGAAAACTTGGAGTAATTTCAAAGTTTAAGAATAAATCTAATTTAAGATTGTTTAAAGACAGTTTAACATTTTTAAAAATTCAGAAGTAAAGACTTAGTAATTTTTATTGTGTGCCTAAAGAATATGATATGCACTTTTATTCATATACTGATGAATATCAAAATTTTAGAATAGTCTTGGGGTGGGGTATGGGCCCGAGAAGATATTTAGTGGTTAAGAACATGCTCTGCTCTTACGAAGACCCAATATTGGTTCTCAGCACCCACATTAGGCATCACCTGTGTTTCCAGCTCCTGGAAATCTAACATCGCTGGCCAGTAT
The DNA here is from genome assembly GCA_036184795.1 of Tokudaia tokunoshimensis. Lineage (NCBI taxonomy): Eukaryota > Metazoa > Chordata > Mammalia > Rodentia > Muridae > Tokudaia > Tokudaia tokunoshimensis. The sequence goes on from BTHU01000007.1 coordinate 47,055,084, forward strand.
ACTTACCTTAACTCACATTCACAGACACACCACAAATATATATAACTAAAAAATAAAATAAAATAAAATAAATAAATAAAATTAACTCTCTAACAAGTTTTATAAATGTTTAGTTTTTTACCTTTATAATAAAATCTTCCAAATTTTTATTCACTACCATTTATACCATGTTGCCGTGTAAATAATTGTCATTGTAGCAGATTGGAGTTCCTATAATTAATGTAAAATTAATATGCTTTACTGGGGGCAGGCTTAGTTTGTGCATTGTGTAAGGTTTATCACACACATTTGTTATTTACATGCTGATTTCTTTGCCCTCATATCTTGTTTAAAACTAGAAATAGCATTGTATCGCTTATGTCAAGAAACTCCTGTCTCAAGTTTGTGTAGATAATGCTTACCATTTATTCTCTGCCTTGTTGGTAAAAGCTGATCAGTCAGTGACTGGGCAGAAGAGAGATTAGTGTAGAACTTCTGCCAGCCAGAGTGTGGGAGAGATTTATCTGCGATGAGGAGGAGGGGAGACATCATCAGAAAACACACCTGAAGCCTGGAGATCCAGACCAATACTAAAATGCAATTATCTTGGTGACTTTGTCTTAGAGGTACTGCCAGATGAGTTTAGAAGATTACAATAGATCAAGAATTGCCCAGGTATTGTGAATATACATATACATATACATATACATACAAACATATAATATACATACATACATATATATATATATATGAAATGTCATGATCAAAAGCAACCTAAGGAAGAATGAGTTTATTTGGATTGCGGTTTCAAAGAAAGAGTCCATGGTTCTTGGGAGGACATGACAGAGTAGGAATCTGAGAGCTCACATCTTCAATAGCAACCATAAATTACAGAACAAATTGGAAGAATGATGTATATATAAAGATGCAAAGCATGAACCTGTGCTATACTATGAGATTCCATCAACAACACCACGAAGCAGGAACTAAGCTCTCAAGTACATGGAACATTTCTCTCACATTCCACATGGTAGTTCCCATTGGCTCCTATGAGAGCAGTAGACATTTAGTAAAATCTAAGAGGCATTTTAGTCTCTGATGTTTTAAATGCCCTTTCAAAGTCCAAAGTTTCTTCTGGAACTCAAGGGGATCTCTTACTTGTGGCCCCATTTACAATAAGAAGTAAATTACATACTTCCAGCATGCAGAGACAAATAATATACATCCCTATTCCAAAGAGGGCATAGTAAAGAAATACTAGACCAAAGCAAAACTAATTCCCAGAAAGCTAAATAAAAAATTCTGGGTGTCCCTCTCCAGTTTCAATGAGCTTACATGTCTCTGCCACTATGGGGTTGCTACTAGCTACACATTTCTCTCCCTTAGACTAAACATATTTTTGACTGTTGATTTCCAGTTCCTCCATTCTGTCTGTTACTTACTTGTCTGTCTGTTACTTACTTGTTTGTTTTATGGGTGTGTGTGTGTGTGTGTGTGTGTGTGTGTGTGTGTGTATGGATTTGTTATTTTAGCTTTGTACCATAATTTAGGGTCAAGTATTGTGATACCCCAACACAGTCTACAAAGAAATGCATTACTTTGACTATTCATGATCATTTTTTTCTATGTAAATTCTTGCATTATTATTTCCAGTTCTATAAGTAGGTCATTGGAATTTTGGTGGGACATGCATTGAGTCTGTAGGTTTCTTTCTCAAATACAGCCATATATACAATGTTAACTATGACAGTCCAGGTACATAGGAACTCTTTCCATTATCTATTATCTTCCTATGTTTCCTTTTGTTGTTGTTATTGGGAAGTGTCACAATACCATGTGTGCTCTTATAAAAGTAGTAAATTAATAAATAGGATCAAGATTTATAATAGTTATGCAATAAATAAGTGTAAGTAAATTTTCTCAGTTGAATGAACAAGAAATATATGAAATATATATTTATATTAGATTATTATTCTTTTAATAATTTAATTAATGAGACAAGTAATAAATGCTAAGTGAAATAGGCTAGTGAGAGAGGAAACACTGTGCAAGGTTAAAATAATGTGTGCTTAGAGTAATCAAAACCTTAGATTGTAAAGTGGTGGTTTGTTGGATCTAGATGTGGGAAGTTAAAAATGAATTACTGCTTAGTGAGTGTAGAATTTCAGTTGTGCCAGACTAAATGAATTATAGAAACGGAGGATGGTGGATGGTTCTTCAACATTATAATTACGTATAATATTACTGAAATGGAATTTTTGCAAAAGATGTATACTAATTTTGCACAAATTTGCCAAGATGACTAATTGGGGAGGAGGTGGTTTTTGTTTTGCTTTTTTAAAAAACAGATTTAGTAATTTTATTTTGTATGCTTATTTGTGTACCACACATGTGCAGTGCGTACAGAGATCAGAAGAGGGTATTGGATCCTGTGGACTTGGCATTACAGAGGGTTGTAAGCCAACATGTGGGAACTCGAAACCAAACCCCTGTCTTCTATATAGCATCAGGTGCTCTAAACTACTGAGACATATTTCCAGCCCTAAAATGCTAATTTTGACAGCTTATTTTTTAAAAATTGGGAAAGTATGAGAAAATCTTGAAAACATTTATTTGTAGTACAACCAACATTCAGGGAAAACTCTCAGCTGTGTAAAACTTCTTATTAAAAAAAGTTATTTTGGTCTTGTAAAATATTGCTTAGTTTGAATTTTGAAATATTTCTTTCTCAATTGACACCAGTTGAAGAATAACAGGATTTCGACTTGTGCCTGATTCCTGTTGGTCAAATTTGTTCTGCGAAAATGAAAGAGAAATTTATTAAAAAGCCATGTACCCAGGAAATATCTTTCAGGAGATGTTTTCCCTTTGAAAAAGATTTGAAAGCTTGTGTGTCTTTTATCTGTTGATAATAGTAAAATAATTCACATTTATTCATGCACAAATGGCTTTTAAGGACGCTGAATACCAAGAAGCACAAGTTTGAGAGGCAACATTGCTATTAACGTTGCTATTCTTTGAAACACAATATAGAAATTCTGCCACCTTAACAATCAGCCCCGGAATACTTCCAAATCTCATTGATTTTCATCAGGAATGGCTGCATGAACACCCAGAGGCCATTGCTTATGTAGAAACATTGAAGTAAATAACAATGATATTAGCCCCTTTACCACTCAGAAATCCACTCACATTATAAAACTTCCAAATGCTTACTAAGCCTGTGATTTCTGAACAAGGTGTTATGTTTTCCCTTTGTTGAATTGTTTTTGAATTTTAATTTCGGACTTCTAGCTGTTCTATTTCAGAATCACACTCGGAAACGCTTCCAAGGCAATATCTTCTATTCCTTTACTTCTTTCTAGGCAAATTGATCAGTCGTGTTTTGAGGACTGGCTGTGTGCCCAGTTTCCACAAATGCCAAAGTCTTCTGTGCACCAAGTTAATTAAAATTGACTGCTTGTTTTAGGCAGAAGAAACAGGCAGCATGCCGGATGCCTCGAAAGACTGATTGAACAATTTAAGCAAACAGAATAACTTGCCTTCCAGCTGAAGAATAAAAATACTTTATTATGTTGCTTTAGCTCAAATAAAAAGCCTTTGTAATGTTATTTTTTAATTGAAAATCATGAAATATATACCTGTATGAAAATGAAAATGCTGCATTAGTTTTAGAAAACAATAAAAATATGATTTTCACAAAATATATTAGGTTTTAGGGTGACCAATATTTTTAAAAAAAATATTTGCTGCCGTTCCAAGCATATGATAATATTTTTCCATCTGCCCATTCTAAAAGTCTCTCCAATATTGAATAAATATTTGTATATATGCATATACATGTTATTAGTTATCACATTTGTATTTTAGAGCCAGTGTAGTGGTAAACAGTGTGAGTGCATGTATGCACACGCATGTGTCTGTATGTGTGACCAATCATTGTGTAACAGTAAAGGAGAAAATAATTAACCGGAATAATATTTTAATGTAGTAAATTTGCATTATATTTGAATTTTAAATAACATACTTTCAAAGTACTTAACAGAAATCGCTATTCTATTGTCCTAAGATACCTAAAAGTTTCAGTATTAAGTATATGATCTTAACATTAGTTGTGGGCTGAGATTGAACTCTATAAACAAACCTAAGTCACATTTTAGGTTTGCTTGTAAGGTTGCTAACACACACTGAGAGTACCAGCACTTTTCGATACTCCCTGTAACTGAAAGATATACTGATATACTTATTTTGCAGGTGATTCTCACTGTCTAGCCACAGGTTCTAGACATATGTTTTATCTTTTGGAGTAGTTTTTCAATACAGTGAAAAAGTGGTTGATTACCGCTATGATATTCCTGCAACTATTGCACAAGTGGCCACGTCTTGTCAAGCCTGTCATTACTGTACCTCACAGAGTTTACACCCAGCTAATGCTGATGATTGCTTTGCTCATTGATTAGCATACATATCCCCTTTGATCACTATGAAAGCTATCCAGGAATAGTCCATCTTCCATGTCAGTCCCAGCTATATTTCATATTCTTTGACTTAAGCTTATGTTACCTTCACTAAGAGGCTCTTAAGGAAACATTGTTGAGCCAACATGGCTGGCAATATCTATGGATTTGTGGAGCATTACTGACCAACAACTGCAAAACTGCAAAACCAACAACTGCAAAGCGAGGAACCGATTTCTAAATCTGTTCTATCTTTTCTCAGACAGATTTGTTCAATACAACAGATGTAAATGCTAAATACAAAACCATAAAATCTTTTAAACAAAAACACGTCCTTAAGACCCAAGGTTAGGCAAAGAGCTTCTAGACAAGACCCTCAAGCACCATTTGTAAAACTGAGCAAACATTTGAGCCTGACAAAAACTGGAAATGTTTTGGTGGTAATTTGTCAAAAAGAAAAAAAATAGGCAAAGTATAAAAACGAAAGGCTCTGTAGATTTTCAGAAGATACATGAAGACCTCTCATACACACACCCTGCACAACATCACCCCACCTCTCTCCTGTACCCTGAACAACTGATCCTTCCAATGTCATGTGTCTTTTTTTTAACCCAGTGAGTCCATTTACTGCCCACTGTGTGTATGTGTAGGGCTGTTACTGTAGCATGAATAACTCCCTGGCAGTGACAGAATTTCGTGAGTCCTTCCCCAGTCCAGGGATGGGATTTTAGCATGCTTGATATTGCCCAGGTCTTATGTACGCTGTCACAGTTGTTGAGAATTCATGTGTGAAACAGTACTGTCATGTCTGCCAAATCCTGTATGCCCGCACTCATATGCTACCTGTAACTCTTCAAACCTTTACACCCTCTCTTCCAGGATGATCCCTGAGACTTAGGTAGAGGAGGTGTGGTATAGCTGTTTTATATAGCAAACCACAATTCTCTAATTCTCTGTATAATTGGCCTCTATATTAATTGCAATTTACTTTTAAAAAGAACCTTCTCTGACAAGGGTTGGCAAATGTGCTGATTTACTGGTAAAAAGGGGGTATATGTGATCAGGGTGTGTCTTAATCAAGGTTTCTATTCCTACACAAACATCATGATCAAGAAAGCAAGTTGGGAAGGAAAGGGTTTATTCACCTTACACTTTCCACATTGCTGTTGATCACCAAAGGAAGTCTGGACTGGAACTCAAGCAAGTCAGGAAACAGGAGCTGATGTGGAGGCCATGGAGGGATGTTACTTACTGACTTGCTTCCTCTGGCTTGCTCAGCTTGGTTTCTTATAAAACCCAAGACTCCAGCCCAGAGATGGCACCACCCACGAGGGACCTTCCCCTCTTGACCACTAATTGAGAAAATGTCCAACACCTGGATCTCATAGAGGCATTTCCTCAAGGGAGGCTCCTTTCTCTGAGATAACTCCCATTAATGGAAAAAAAGATTAAAAAAAAAATCAATCTCACTAGCAATGAGCGAAATGCAAGCAACAAATAATAACAATAACAACAAAAAGATGAAAAGCAAGAGAACTTGGGTTAGCGTATAACTCCGCCCATTTAGTAGAATAATTGTCCTCATCCGTGTTTTACCATAGGTCCTATGACCTAATCAGTCACCAGCTCTTCATCCCAGGGAGCAGTCAGACACTCTGTCTTGGGAAATGGGTTTGAAATGCAGTTTGGAAGTCGTGGCCTACTCCCAGACCACCCATGCCACTATTGTTCCAATAGAAATATCTTACTGGAAAAGTCTGTTCTCCCAGGGTTTACAACTGGCTAAGACTATAGATTCTCCCTCACCATGCTCACAGCTGACTAATACCATAGATCTTTTTTCCCATCCCTCAGTTGTGTGTATACCAACTTGCAATATTATGAGAGCTAGCCACTAGGGATGGAGCTTCCTTCTTAGTACTAGTCTGATTTTCCAGTCTCTATAGTCATAGTATATGGTGCCTACTGTCATTGTCCTATAGATCATGAAACAATACAGGAGATCACCATTGTTTTCTTTACCCTCTAGAACTTGATGGCAGGACCTATTGCTGAAATCACTGCATACTTGGTAATTCCCTTAAAAACTAAATATACTCATGTATCATTTGCCTCATACTTCAACTTGATATCAAAGGAAAGAACAGCTACTCCCATTCAGAATCCTAAATAGGAATGTACCAATCAATACAAAATAATTATCGAATACATTTATTTGTTAAATATAGATTTTCAACTCTGTCATCCTCTTTATGGTATTTATCTAGGGAAATGTGATATGTGAATCTTTCTAGTGTTACCCTTCCCCTTGACCCTTACCATCTTACCAGTTCTTTGGGGGTTGGTGTTTTATCTACTCCCATATTGCCCTACCTGCTCTCCTTCAAATACATCAACTTTTCCATCAATTGCTATTATTTGCATAACTCTGTGTATGTGTGTGTGTGTGAGTGTTTGTGTGTGTGTGTGTGTGTATGTGTGTGTATTCCTTATTCCTAAATGTAACCTGTTCAGTCCACAAGATATATGTATCTTTACAGGGCTATTTGTCACTGAACAACCCTTGATAAGATCTTCCCTGGGGAGTATTCTCCTGTTCTCAGCTTTCCTCAGTTACCCATAGTTCTTTGTGTGAAACAGAGGCCTTTTGGGCTTTTACCACCCAGTTCAGTATGTGCACTAGTGTCTTCCTTATTCTGCTCCTGTTTGTCACATTTGGGTCATCATATTGGTGAGACTTTATGGATATAGCATCTGATGATACTAGGAGACGAAATAGCACAATAAATTCTGAATCCTCTGGCTTTTCCTGTCTCTCTGTCCTTCCTACTCAATGCCCCTTGGCTTCAGATTGAGCAGTGTTTTGTAAATGGATCCATCTCAGGAACCCTGCTTAGTGGTTTGTTGTGGATTTCTGAAGTGATCTCTGACTCTTGCAAGGAGGAATTTTCTCAATGAGGAGTCAAGACCGCAGACCTCAAACTGTGTGAATGAGGAAAAACGCTGGTAGATTGCATTAGAAATTATGCTGGTTTAGTAAATTCGTGGTTTTAGATTATCCTATAATAATCATGAATTCACAGGCACATTGTTGTTAACTAAGTTTCTAGTACCAAGCATAGTATCCTTCTTGTTGACAGGTTTTAAGTCCAATGAGAGACATAGTGGTTACTGTTAAGGAATGTATGCCTTTACATAGCACATAGGGGTTTTGTGCTATGCTGGGTTTTGTGATTCATAGGTGTCTCAGCTGAGTAAGACTGCTGGGTGACTCTTCTTTGGAAGCTTGCATGGCAGTTCCTAGAACTGTGAAAGCTAGTTCTCAGGGAAGACACCATCAGGTCGGTATCAACGAAGGGGACTCTGGATCCTGGTTCTCAAGCATGGTATCTTCAGCAATAAGTATTTCACTTCATCCTTTGTCAGGTAACCAAGGATAAAAGAAATGGGATGTGATATTTGAAAGTCTCTTAGACAGCCCCAGCTAACAACTGTAAATAGGGCTCCTCAGTTCTGGTATTGGAATATTTTAGCATGGTCTTTAGCTCTTGGCGGGAGCACCATCAGCCCAGATGAGAAAAGTTCATTAAAACTAAATATATACTGAATTATGTGTGTTATGTTCCCATGACAAACTGCTGCAGTTTTACACTCCAATGTATCCTCAGACTAATCTTATATGACCAGTAATTTACACAACAGTAAATTAAAGTTGAATGTGATTGAATTTCTCCTATTTGAGAGGATTTTATTACTTTACATTGATAAAGAATGAAGTCTACATATGTATTTAGTTTTGTGTGCGTGTGTTGGTTGTTGATTTACATATTTATTATAAAAATTTTATACAACACTCTATTTGAGGAAAAAAATTCTTTAACAGTCAATGGAAAATGTCACTTTTTTCAAATAAGAATAACTTAAAAATATTTTCTGTATTAATCATTTCAGCCACGCCTTTCTACAAAACATTAAATACAGATGAGTTAGAACCCTGTCTGCTGTGCTGAAATATATGTTACAGTGTACGGAGCCCTGTAAGAGCTGGTGTGTATGTGCTGGATGTGTATTCTAGCATTTTTTCTTTTATAAAAGAAAAATATCCTAATCATATTATTTGTAGGGAAAATATTCTCCTGGAAATTTGATATTAGCTTCTCACTACTGATGTTTATCATCGACAGCAAGAAAAATCTCCTTTATAATTTATATTCCAGACACTTTATCTGTGAGGGTCTCTGAGAGCAGCAAGATCAACATAGTCATAGTCATAACTCAGTAGCTGGCATTGGTTCAAACTTCAAGAATCGACACCATGCTGTTTATTCTAGGGAAATTTAAACACAGCCCAGTTTGAATTTCTTTTTCCTGGTGACAATTATCTTTACCCTGTGTTCACATTAAAGCTGGATACACGACTAGCGTTGAAACTCTTTGTAAAGAACATTGTTACCTCCATAGGATTGGATCTGGTCTCTCATACAGTTATTGCAAAGGTCACTAGGCTACAAGCCAACCAGCATTCTGGGCAGAAAATAGTTTATAAATATTTCCCTTTGAAGAGGCATCCCTGCATTTTAACATTCCTGGTTTCCATAGTGCTTACCTGTGGGCGCAAGAAAATCAGTACCTCCTATGCTTGTCAGAAAGAGGGTTATGCAAGAGCCAGGGCTAGTGTTTGATTCCACGGAATTACCTTATTCAAGGCCAATTCAGGAGAACATGGATCTGTCCAAATTGTTGTGTTTTCCCTCTTGAGTACAAGAAAATACTTGGATAATATTGCTTCTAGTGGTCCCTGGTATCAATAATTTACCTTCAGTCCACATTCTTGTAACCATAGTTTGTTACCTCATACTCCCACTCTTTGCAACTGAAGCCTTCCCGTCAGTCTGTCGTTCTTCAGTGTCCTAAGCATCTGCTGCACAAGCAATGCTTCCAATTACACCTGACCGTCTCCGAAGCACGCACAGTCACTCACCTCTTCACCGCTGCCCCTGTGACTCGCTAGAACAGGCTGTTCAATAGATGCTTGCTGACATTTCTCCAGGTGACACTCACCTCAGACAGAGCATGTCTTCCAACTGCTTTGCCATTAGGCATCACCTTCCCTACTAAGCTCTGCCCAGTTCCTCCAGTCTTCTCCCTGGCTTCCAATAATGTTCGGAAACACACGTTTCCAAGGACCAGGTACTGTAACTTTCTTTTTAAACCTTTAAATTACTGTAAGATAACACCCCACAATCAGGTTTCCATTCATGTCTATTAATTAATATGTGATGTACATATATGTGTATTAACTATATAGTGCTTCCTCTTACATACCGCTGGGTAGCAATTTCTCCTGAATTGAAATATTCCTTCCTTGAGGAAAGCACCTTAAGAATCTCGAAGTTCTATAAAGAGTCACATTATAAAGGAGACAATGCAAAACTCTCAAGGAGTCTCTGAAACCAGATACACAGAACCACTCCCTTCACACGGTTATGCTAGCAATAAAGACCCTCGTGGGGGAGAGCTCATCCCCGAAAGCTGTAGGCAAGGTGTGCAGACAGCAGTAGACACTCAGTGTTGATGAGTTGTTACCTTTTCTGTGGTGTGCATTTGATGTTGCGGCTGCCTTTGTGTCGATTACTCTCCTTTAAGTAAATCCTTACTCATACTCCTGTAAGTAGCCCCAATAAACCCAGTATTCATGAAGTTAGAATTTAATCATATTTTTATATTGATCTATCATTGGTTTCTGCAACTGGAATAAATAGATGCTTGCTCAGGTTGTCTCAGAAATAGTAGTATCTCCCTGTCTTTCTCTCTGTGTCTCTTTCTTTCTCTCTGTCTCTGTCTCTTTGTCTCTCTCTCTCTCTCTCTCTCTCACACACACACACACACACACACACTATATATATATATATATATATATATATATGAATACACACATACATTATATATACATATAGAGTATCATATTTTATATATGAATATGTATGAATATGGATATATATAATTGTTAAGATGTTTAATACTAAATAATAAATTCTAATTACTATTAAGGTATTTTTTTTCCTTTTTTCTCTTTGTTTTTTTGCTTACTTTTCTTTCTGTCTTTTTGTTGTTCAGAGGGTCTGGCTCTGCTTCCTTGGCTAACTGAAAACATGTTACACTACGCAGATCAAACTGGTCTTGAACTCACAGAGTTTTCCACTTGACTCTGCCTGCCTAGCTGTAGGATTGACGGCATGGACAACCAATTACCAGATAGCCCATCACTTTTTAAATCAAGACAAAAAAAAAAACCTCGTAATTGATACTTGTCAAAGAGTTGTGTTTCAATTATGCTAACTTCTATAAAATATATTATTTATGCCATCATGTTATGTATTATAAGAAATGTGCCATATAATGAATTTACAATTTCAATATAATTTCCCTCCTATAAAACCCAAATTTATCAAAGCACAAACTCGGTCTGATTACTTGGTGATCAATCAGAAGGACCTTTTGATTATTTAATCTACATTCATTCCTTCAATGTAAACTTGACTAATGATGATTTTATTGAAACATCACTCATTTTGGTACATTTCAGATGTGAAATAACATCTGAAAAACTAATCCAACATAGGACAAAATTAATTAACATAAAATAGATAAAAATCACTGTCATGTGTGAATACATTCTAATGAAGTTCTGTATATAACCAAGATTATTTATTGAAAATTGTTTCCAGCATATTAAATTATCATTGACGTGGGATAAATGCTAAACCACCTGTGCATTAAAATTTGGATCTTTCACCTAAATTAAGAGAGATTCCTTTACAAGGAGTAGAATTGTGTGGTATGCACTCACTGGTAAGTGGATATTAGCCCAGAAGCTCAGAATACCCAAGATACAACTCACAGAACAAATGAAGTTCAAGAAGAAGGAAGACCAAAGTATGGATACTTTGGAACTTCTTAGAAGAAGAAACAAAATACCCATGGGGGGAGATACAGAGACAAAGTGTGGAGCAGATACTGCCCCACCTGGGGATCCATCCCTTATGCAGTCACCAAACCCAGACACTATTGTGGATGCAAACAAGTGCTTGCTGACAGGAACATGATAAAGCTGTCTCCTGAGAGACTCTGCCAGTACCTGACAAATACAGAGGTGGATGCTCTCAGCCAACCATTGGACTGAGCACAAGGTCCCCAATAGAGGCGCTAGAGAAAGGACACAAGGAGCTGAAGGAGCTTGCAGCCCCATAGGAGGAACAGCAATATGAACCAACCAGTAACCCCAGAGCTCCCAGGGACTAAACCACCAACCAAAGAGTACACATGGAGGGACCCATGGCTCCAGATGCATATGCAGCAGGGGATGGCCTTGTTGGACATCAAAGGGAGAAGAGGCCCTTGGTCCTGAGAAGACTTAATGCCCCAGTATAGGGGAATGCCAGGACAGAGAAGCAGGAGTGGGTGGGCTGGTGAGCAGCGGAAGTGGGGATGGGATAGAGAGTTTTCAGAGGGGAAACCAGGAAAGGGGATAACATTTGAAATGTAAATAAAGAAAATATCTAATAAAGAAAAAAGAAAGGAGAAAAAATAAAGTAAGTTTAATACAAAAACAAAAAAAAAGAAGATAAATAGATCACAGTGATTATATTAATTTACATGGCTTTGATCAGTACCTGTTTCTGACTGGGACCTGTATGGTATAATTGGAAGAAGGGAACTAATTGTCAGCTTACATTGGCTGCTCACCACTGTTCATTATGGATACAATGTGGCTCGGTGGCTCAGTTTCTTCTTGCCTTGGCTTTTCTGCCATGACGGCCGGCAGCTTTGAGCTGTGAGCTAGCACAAAGCTCTTCTTCTTGTCAGAGTGTTTTACAACAGCAGGAAAAGAAAAGACACTCTTTTTGGAATTCTTCAGGTTCTGTGTGATTAGGTTAAGAACAATGGAGTATATTAGTGTTCATATGGCAACTCATATAATGTATTCCCTTTATTTAAAATGTAATAAAATATATAATTTTTCAAGTATTCATTTACCAACATGTGGTGTTTTCCCAGAATAATGGGAAATGATGATTACATAAGTATTTCCCAAGGTTGAGAACATAGATTTTTAATGGTTTGGTCCCATTGCCCTCTGAAGACAAATGAAAGATTACAGTTGATCTGAATATGGGAGATAAAAGTTCTGTTTCCTTTTGAAATTTAGAGTGTGGTGTTACAAAAGAGGTTGATTTGAATTTCAAATATTTTAAAAGGGAATTTCTATGAATAAGTATAGAGAACTCATTGTATTTGGGAGCAAATTATGATCAGTACTCTGAGGGAGCAATCAAGTTTATATACTAAGAGACAAGGCTAAAAATATTTTAACTCCAGATAGGGAAGAGCCATGGAAATCATTACAGAGCATTGAAGTTATATAATGACCATAGACATGCATTATGTAAAGACATGATGTTGCTATGTAGAACAATAAGAGGGCATTAAGAACAAATCTGAAACAAAGGGTATGTAAAGTGAAAAGAAAAATAAAGATGGAAGTAGGACTAAGCACGTCCTCTCCCACTGAGGCCACACAGGACAGCCCACCTAGGGAAAGGGATCCAAAGGCTGGCAACAGAGTCAGAGACAGCCCCTACTTCAATTGTTAGGGGACACACATGAAGACCAAGCTGTACATCTGCTACAAATATGTAGAAGTCCTAGGTGCAGCTCATGCTCTTTGGTTGGTAGATCAATATGCCAGAAGAGGTTGGTACTCATGGAGGATTTCCCCTTTTCTTAGGAGAAGGGAAGTGGGTAATCTAGGAGGAGCTTGTGAGAGGGGGCTTGAAGGGGAAGAGGGAAGAGGACTGTGATCAGTATGTACAGTGAATAAAGATGTTAATGAAAAAAATGGAAGATATATAAAGAACTAATAGAAAATGAAATCTGAAAATTGTATTTTTTCTAGTTGGCTATATTCTAAGAATTATAAATCGATGAGAAATACATGAGAGGGAAATGAAATAGACAATATTATTTGAAGCATGGCCATGATAAAAACAGCAAATGTGCTCATGAAAATGATAATAAAAGCAATGGCTTCACTGACATTCTCTTGTGGTTTTTATGTCTTCTTGGTATTCTCTAGGTACTGCATCTGTGCCCATGAAGTCTCAAGGCTGACTATCCACAATGATTTTAGCATGTACAAAGTTTCTTTGCTAGGGATGCTTTATTGGTCAATGTTGTCTTCCATGCTAGCATCAGGCCATAATGACGAGCACTGGGCAAAGGAATTCTCTTTGCACAATGAGTTCCAGAACATGTATTGCAGCTTCATTAATGTGAAGACAACCTAGTAATTCATGTTCTACAAGAGTTGAGTGTAGCTTCTAAGGTTCTCTGCAGGCTGCTGACCAAATCTTGCAACTCAAGACCAGTAAGTCTATCCAGCTGATACTGTTCCTGAGTAACTCTGAGCACATAAATGGCACTACGGTATATTCTAATGATAGATTAACTAATATGATACTAAACCCTCTATAGGCATACATTATTTGACTCTGTCTAGTCCCTGACAGAGCATAACTTCTATCAGTGTGTGAAGTATACAGTCTCAACAGCCCAATACAACAGAGGGTTATGTGTGTCACAGGGAATCTATTCTGTGGCTTGCTCAACTTGGAACAGAAGAGAACCAAAATCACAATCACAATCGTTTTTGTGTCATGGCCAGCTGGTCACCACCATCCAAAACTGGATAGGTTAGGATGTCCATAAGATCATCTTCTTCCTGGATGTCCATAAGTTTAAATTTTATCGTTAATTGTGATGTAGACATTGATTAGAACCTATTCAGCAACAATATTGTCTACCAGGATTCATTAATCAAACTGCAAATGATCATTCTGGCACCATCCAGATCTTTACTCCTATGTGTAGCCTAGTTCTGTTCCTCTGCCATGGCCTTCCTCTTCATGTTCTAGTTGTTAAGGATCAATAAAAATAAGCAGAACAATTCAGGGTCCTCTATTACTCAGACTAATTTTTTTCTCAATAGAGAAGCATTTATTAAACAGCTATGAATATGCCATATGAGTTGATTCAGTTTAGCTTGGTAAATGTATATCCTCTTACTAGCGTGACTAAACTAAACTAAGCCTTTGAAAATAAATTTATCCTTGAATTTCCTGTCTGATTTCAACACAGACAATGGCACATTTTGTTGATTTTGACCTTGTGTTCAAGTAAACTTTTTCTTTGGGGTATACTTAGTACACTGTGCCTCTCTTATTTAAAGTCTGTGCTTTGTTTTCTTTGAAGTTCTCTAAGTATTTTGTGTAATAGAATGTTGCAGTTAGATGAATCTCTATGAATATGGTCTTTTAGTCTAGGCCGGGTAACAATGGAAGAGTTTCTCTAAAGGCTGGTAAGCCTTCTGAACTCCTTGTCCTTTCATTTTGTTCTGAAATGGATCCTAGAACATAGCTTCCTTTAGTAAATTCCCTGAAGAGAAGTGTTTGCTGTGACTTATAATGAATGAAAGAGTTTTTATTAAGTATCATAAATTTCCATTTTAGTGTGTGTGTATGTGTGTGTGTGTGTGTGTGCAAGTACTTGTGTGTGTATATATGTTTCAAAGCGTCTGTGTGAATATGCAAGTGTGTGCATGTGTGTGGACATTTGTGTGTGTGTGTGTGTGTGTGTGTGTGTGTGTGTGTGTGTGACAGAGAGACAGAGAGACAAAGAGACAGAGAGAGAGAGAGAGAGAGAGACAGAGACAGAGACAGAAACAGAGACAGAGAGACTAAGAATTTAAGAACTGATCTTCCTTTGAAATTCTTGGAAGGTAATTTCCTCACTGAGAGGCATTGTTTTTCAGCTTTGGTGTTACAGAACCTTGCCCAATGAGGGGTATATTTACAAAATACTATGAAATGAGGATCAAAGAAGAGGGCAATGAGAATTTAGTAACCTTTCATTTCCATTAGAAGAACCTACAAAAACTTGATGAAAAACCATTTAACATAGGTATCAATTACTAGGAGGGGAAAAAAAACTGCATTAGGTCTAGAGTGCTTGAAAAACTAGATTTCAGCAGAATCCATTTACACTCCTCAAAGTGACACTGACTCCATTAGAGGCCAAGTGTAAGGAAATGATCAAGCTTAACAGAAGGGCTTAAAGAGCCATAAGTCAAGAGGGGCTTGAAAGGGAGGGAATTATTAAGGTTAAGCGTAGAAAGAAAAGGAGGTGAGAAACCTTGACAGGGCAGCAAGATAGTTATCACCGCTTTAAGGTAAAAATCATTACTTTAGAAGAGGAGTTTAATTTGTTCCTAAATAAAACAAGATTGATTTTCTTTTTCATTTTTTGGGTTTTATTTTCCTATTGAAATTCGAAGCTGAGGATCTAGGTTTGTTTGAAGGTTAAAAATACTAAGGCCCCGAAAATGGCTGGAAATAGAAATTCATAATTTTATTTTCTTCTTGAAGCCATTAACACTGGAAAGTACAAGTCTGCAAACAATATTCCATTTGATGTGTGTTGGGTAATTCATAATTAATGTTTGTAAGGTAGAGAATTGTATAAAACAGGAACTAATAGAACAGAGGTCTGTTTGAGGAGCTGAGGATCCCAAGCAAGTCTGCTCGATTTATTTATCTTACTAATGCTAATGAATATTGATAATAGCCAGATGATGCTAAGACGATCTTCGGATGTGTTATTTTTTATCTTCCTCTCAAAGACATTAAGTGACTTTGAAGGTGAGAATGAAACATTGGATAGCTCTGTTCTAATTAACGAAGAATGGCTGTAGTTACCTTTGGTAAACTCTAATCTTCAGTCAGATGGGACTGAAACCCATCTGACGGTGTAACACACACAGAAAAACACAAGCACATCAGACAAACACTAAGTCAGCAAAACCTATGTAGTTTATGGACTTTTCTCTTACTTCAGAAATGACTTGTAACCCCTAGAAGATTTTATTTCCTGAAGTTTAAAATAAAATATCATATATTACTTAATAGCTTGGGACTAGAATGAGGACATTTAAGAATAGAAAATGCAAATATAAACTGAATAGAATTTATTAATATAAACATTAGTTATGCATTCTTTGGTCAAGTACTATCGTTTCTAAGTGTGTAGAAGTTTTATTTCTAATAATGAATGTTTTACCACACAGTGATATTATATTACAGATGGTTTAAACTATTCTTTAAGGGAGACTGCAATCCACGAATTATTTTTTAATTACCTACTGCTACCATAACTGTAAAAAGTTTAATAATTTTGTAAATAATGCATTAAGCCCATTGCAAAGTCGCCTCGCCAAATCTCTCCAACTGTTTAAAAACTACATGTGCGAAAATCAATAAATCTTTGACCTTTCCTGATTGAATTACCAGTCCTTAGCACAGCTTTAACATTTGGAGTGTGTATTCTTCAGCTGTGCTCTACATCCATTTCAGACAGTGTAAGACTACACTGAAGGCATGGCCATTCGTGTGGAAATGCCAGTTCCATCACCATAAATGGAAGCGTCTCTCCTATGAAAGCTATAAACAAGCAGGACTTCTGCCTTAATTATCAAATGCAACTTCTTAAGGATGCTGCTCCACCAAGGCTGCAGATGTTCCCTGAATCTCAGAGACAGTACTGTAGCCCACACAATATACAGTCAGACAGCAAGTAACTTGTGGAATATAGAAATCAACATTCTTTATTACACTTACAGATGATGTTTCTTAGAGAATTGTAACCACTGGGCATTCTTTTTCTGTGAAATTTTAAATCATTATTAAACTTTTTTTTTCCTCATCTGTCCTGGGAGTCCTATATTATACATTCCTCCAACATATGGCCGGTGAAAATTCTACTCAATATTCAACAATTTCTTTTCAATCTTGGAGCTCTTCATTTCTATTCCTATCAATAAAGCTAAAGCTCTTGATTAATAAAAAAAAATACTTATAATTAATAATGAAGTAATTGGCTAATTAGCATGAGATTTTATGACCCATGATTCTTCTTCTTTGACACTTATGGCTTATGAGTGTTGACTTTGAGATTCATTCTGCCTACTCCACATATCTTCTTTCCATTTTTTTCTGTTGAACACTGCTACTTCTCAACTAGTAAAAATATAGGTGCTGAAAAGACCTCCCACACTTGTGATTGTCAAAATCAACACTGTAAAAATTTCCCTTCTACCGAAAGGATCTACAGATGCAACGCAATTCCCATCAAATCCAATGACAATTCTTCACAGAAACTGATAAAAGGAACATAAATCATATGGAAACACAACAGATAAACAATAGCAGAAACAATCCTGATGAGTAACAACAAGGATGTGGAGTTACACCGCATAGCTATAGTAATAAAACAGCATGACACTGACTGGAAGACACCTATACATCCCAATCAGTGGGAGAGAATTGAAGAACCACACATAAGCCCAAATCTCTATAGCCAAGTTATTTTTGAAAAAGGCTAAAAAAAATAAATGTTGGAAAGAAGATATCATTCTCAACAAGTGTTTCTGATCAACCTTGGTATAGCTTTCTATAGAAACAACAGACTTGGATTCTTACTTTCTCTCTGTAGAAAACTCAACACCAAATTAATAGAGCACGTCGACGTAAGACCTGTGCCTCTGAACCCGACAGAGTAGAATATGCTTGAACATGTAAATGTAGATAAGGACAAGAATTTTTTGGACAGGACCATGATAATGGAGACCTTCGTAGCAACAACTGACAAATGGACCTTAATGAAACTAAAACTCTATATCCGCAAAGGCACAATCAATCATTCATGCAAACAACAAGCTTAGATAGTGTTAAAAATTCTTTACTAGCTACATATCTGACAGAGTGTTATTATCCGCAATATGTAAAGAACAAAAGAGCTAAGAATCAAGAAAAAGAACAATTAAAAATGGGATATGGCTCTAAAGAGAGCATTCTCGAGAGACAAAAGTACAAATGTCTTAGTACCTCACTTTTTTTTTTTTTATTTTATTTTATTTTTTTAATTTACATTCCAAATCACTTCCCCTTTCCCGTTTCCTCCCTCCCCGAAAGTCCCATAAGCCCCCTTCCCTCCCTCTTTTCTCCGTTCAACCCCTTCTCATTACTCTGTCCTGGTGTTCCCCTACATCCAGTCTTTCCAGGACCAGGGGTCTCTCCTTCCATCTTTTTAGAAATCTATTGATATGCTGATTGTGTCTAGGGTATTCTGAGATTCTGGGTCAATATCCCCTTATCAGTGACTGCATACCATGTGTGATCTTTTGTGATTGGGTTACCTCACTAAGGATGATATTTTCAAGTTCTGACCATTTGCCTAGGAATTTCGTGAATTCATTGTTTTTAATTGCAGAGTAGTATTCCATTGTGTAAATATACCACATCTTCTGAATCCATTCCTCCGTTGAGGGACATCTGGGTTCTTTCCAGCTTCTGGCTATTATAAATAAGGCTGCTATGAATATAGTGGAGCATGTGTCCTTATTGCATGCAGGTAAAGTCTCTGGGTATATGCCCAGGAGTGGTATAGCCGGATCCTCCGGAAGTGTCATGCCCAGTTTTCTGAGGAGCCGCCAGACTGGTTTCCAGAGTGGTTGTACCAGCTTGCAATTCCACCAGCAGTGGAGGAGTGTTCCTCTTTCTCCACATCCTCGCCAACAACTGCTGTCTCCTGTGTTTTTGATCTTAGCCATCCTGACTGGTGTGAGATGGAATCTCAGGGTTGTTTTGATTTGCATTTCCCTAATGACTAAGGATGATGAACATCTCTTTAGGTGCTTCTCAGCCATTAGATATTCTTCAGGTGAGAACTCTTTGTGTAGCTCTGTACCCCATTTTTTAATAGGGTTACTTGCCTCTCTGGAGTTTAACTTCTTGAGTTCTTTGTATATCTTGTATATTAGCCCTCTGTCGGATGTAAGGTTGTGTCAAGTAGGCTTCATCCCAGGGATGCAGGGATGGTTCAATATAAGGAAATCCATCAATGTAATCCACTACATAAACAATCTCAAAGAAAAAAACCACATGGTCATCTCATTAGATGCTGAGAAAGCATTTGACAAAATTCAGCATCCTTTCATGCTAAAGGTCTTGGAAAGATCAGGAATTCAAGGCCCATATCTAAACATAGTAAAAGCAATTTACAGCAAACCAGTAGCCAGCATCAATCTAAACGGAGAGAAACTTGAAGCAATCCCACTAAAATCAGGGACTAGACAAGGCTGCCCTCTCTCTCCATATCTTTTCAATATAGTACTTGAAGTTCTAGCTAGAGCAATTAGACAACAAAAAGAGGTCAAAGGGATACAAATTGGAAAGGAAGAAGTCAAACTATCACTATTTGCAGACGATATGATAGTATACATAAGCGACCCAAAGAACTCCACCAGAGAACTCCTACAGCTGATAAACGACTTCAGCAAAGTGGCCGGATATAAAATCAACTCAAGCAAGTCAGAAGCCTTCCTATACTCAAAGGATAAGCAGGCTGAGAAAGAAGTAAGAGAAATAATACCCTTTACGATAGCCACAAACCATATTAAGTATCTTGGCGTGACGCTAACCAAACAAGTGAAAGATCTGTATGACAAGAACTTCAAGTCTCTGAAGAAAGAAATTGAAGACCTCAGAAGATGGAAAAATCTGCCATGCTCATGGATTGGCAGGATTAATATAGTAAAAATGAGCATCTTACCAAAAGTAATACACAGATTCAATGCAATCCCCATCAAAATCCCAACTCAATTCTTCATAGAGTTAGAAAGAGCAATTCAAAAATTCATCTGGAATAACAGAAAACCCAGAATAGCTAAAACTATTCTCAAGAGTAAAAGAACCTCTGGGGGAATCAGCATCCCGGACCTCAAGCTGTACTACAGAGCAATAGTGTTAAAAACTGCATGGTATTGGTACAGTAACAGACATGTAGATCAATGGAACAGAATTGAAGACCCAGAAATGAATCCACACTCCTATGGTCACTTGATCTTTGACAAAGGAGCTAAAACCATCCAGTGGAAAAAAGATAGCCTTTTCAACAAATGGTGCTGGCTCAGCTGGAGGTCAACATGCAGAAGAATGCAAATTGACCCATCCTTATCTCCTTGCACTAAGCTCAATTCTAAGTGGATCAAAGATCTCCACATAAAACCAGACACACTGAAACTAATAGAAGGGAAACTAGGGAAGAACCTTGAACATATGGGCACAGGGGAGAATTTCCTGAACAGAACTCCAATAGCTTATGCTCTAAGATCAAGAATAGACAAATGGGACCTCATTAAATTACAAAGTTTTTGCAAGGCAAAAGACACCGTCAAAAAGACAAAGCGGCAACCAACTAACTGGGAAATGATCTTTACCAACAGTACCTCACTTTCTTAAGCTAGTTTGTTTTCCAGTGTTTCCAGTAGAGTTTTCAAGATTTCTCCATTCTGATCAAAACTACAAATTCTACTATTTAAATACAAGAAGGCATCTATCAGATATATTGAAATATTACTAAATGTAGACTTCAAATAATGTATTATATATCACATTTCTATATGTAACTATATTTGAATGTTTTGTTTATGTTGGATTATTCCAGCCATTGTTTAATTATGCCTACAGGATATCCTCATAGCTTCCCTTAACTCTAAATCATATGCCATTAAAATTCTAGCTAATTAATATCCTTCAAACTTCAGAAAGAATTATTCATGATTCTCTGTCAATATTTTTGTTTATATGTATTCTAAAAGTGTAAATTTGGCCTCTGCCATGAATACTTTATTATTTTTTCTTAAATATTTTAAATGCTACAGATATAGACTTTCCCATTAGTACTTAACTCTATCTCATCCATCAAATTTTTAACAGCCCACCATATTCTTTAATTCTAAAATTTATATTCTCTGCCCCTTTGCTGACCTATTATAGTTGCTGGAATTCTTATCATTAAAGAATAGATACTTTGCAATTAGCCTCTAGTATATGAGTGTTGCTGCTACATGCTTAATGATTCTTGTTGTTGTCGTCAATGGTTACAAATAAATATGTATCCACATATCCTTCCTTCATTAACAAAACAGGAATTTGAAATTCATTTATATCATCTAATTTACTAAGCATCATGATTTAGTTTGTCATATGTTAAATGTTCTGGGAACACTTACATTAGACAACAAAATATCTAGTACACATCTTCTCTCATAAGTATATGTTATATAATTTATTGAGTAGCTATATGCAAGAATTGTTGGAAGTAGAGTTACTATTACCCAACATGACTGTGGTTTAATAGGACCTGTGAACTACTAATTTAGTCTTGCATTAGAGTATTAAACTGTGTATTTAAAGCACTCAAATTTTTAAAAATCTTATAAAAATATTTTTATATAATCACTTTCTCAATCTCATACAGGTGTAAGTCTTAACTTGAATTACATTTGGTGAATATACATAGCTACATATAGATAGATATAGTATGAAAACCACATCACAATAAAATTTGATCAGATGTTATGAGGATAGAAGTATTTTGATACAGAAATCTTATATCATATTAATCTATTTGATATTAACAAGTTGAAGAATCAACGAAAAATAATACATAAGAAGTAAATTTGATGGTACATAAATTATATGAAGAAATAGAGTGTTTCTAATGACTTGCATGAAAAGTGTGGCAGAATCTTGACTGACTGAACAAGGCTACACATGCAGATTGTGCCATCTAAGTTCTCTTATAAACTCAGGTAGATAAATCCCTGCACAAAAACCTTGCCCAAAAGCAAGAGCTATGGAGTTGTATCTAGCATCTCATATATATCACAAAGCTAAAATCTGGAGGCATGAAGTCTTCAGACAAGAAAATCCCTCCATGTGGAAGGATACACTAACTTCACTTGTTAGATTCATGAGCCTCATAGCCCTCAACTCAACTGGGTTTTTTTTAATAAATAAAATAAAAGACAGTACAAAGTTCTAGAAACCATAATTTCTCAATCACAAGAGAAAGAAAGACAAGGAGAAGAAGAAGGAAAAGGAAGTAGTGGCAGAAGAGGAGGAGGACGATGATGAAGAAGTACAATATCTTCTGAGTCACTGCAGCGATCATTTGGATTATTATTTTAATCTTCAATTTTTAAAATTTATGTTATAGTTATTTTGTTTGCATTTATCATTTCTACTGCCATTATACAGCTGTGTTATAACTTTTATCTCAGTTGTAAAGGATTTTACATGTGTCTTTCTCTAAACGTTAGACACTATTTCCTCTACTCTTTCTTATACCGCTAACACACGTTTCCTCCACATTCTTATTTGACTAAAAAATAAACAGATTTTCAAGTACAAACATTTATACTCTAAAGAGTCATGAACAGAAAAAATGCTTCACCTATCAAGAGTCTAGTTTCCAAAAATGCAAAACAAAACAAAGAAACAATCCTTCCTCAACTCTATAACTAAATACTGCTACTCTTAGCCCTAAAATATATCCACAAAGCATGTTCTCTTCAGGTGTCTGGACCTTATTGGAGGCACAAGTGAAGGGCAAGTGTCTCTCCTGCAGGTACTCATGAAGCAAAAATGTCAATGAATATGACTGCAACTTCAAAGCTTGAAGAAACTAATGTGTCTTGGGTATTCTGAGCTTCTGGGCTAATATCCGCTTATCAGTGAGTGCATACCCCATCAAGAAACTAATCCATGGGGGTAGAAGTAGTTAAGAGAAAGCCCAAGGTTTTAGATAATTTATTCAATGAAATCAAAGATGAGAATTTCCCTAAAACTAAAAAATAAACAGATTTTCAAGTACAAACATTTATACTCTAAACAGTCATGAACAGAAAAAAATGCCTCACCTGTGAAGAGTCTAGTTTCCAAAAATGCAAAACAAAACAAAGAAACCAAGAACAAACAAAAATTAAAAGTTCTGTGGGAAAACAAAATAATGCCAACTCAAATACAGAAGCATCAAAATATACCAGATCTTCCATTCACAACTCTAACAGTGATTGTAGATGATTATTTCAATTACAGAAAGTGATTGGCAGCCAAGATCGCTATATTCAGCAATAGCAAAGACATCTCTTAGCTTTGAGAATGAAACAAGTGTATTGTAAGAAAAGTGTGGGTTGAGACAATACACAACAACCAACCCAACACTGTAGAAAATGCTTCAAGAAATACTATACATAGAGGGATAGGATAGACAATTTCATCTATGAAACCCCAGACATGGGTCCCATAATAGAAATCATCGAAGAAGGAAAAGCAAGGGAGGAATACATCAGAGTCATAACAGCAAAACAGAAAGACGCTGATACTAAGAGGATGAGAAGAATTATCAATGATCAATCCAAACTAAACAAAAAAGTAAAACAATATTAAATGCGAATGGTATTAATTCACCTATTAAATTATTCAGACTAATTGAGTAGTTTAAAAGTTGGATCGAAGTATCTATTATCTCTAATAAGCATGTAACTATCAGACACATAAAACAACTGGGAGTAAATGAATAAAAAGTAGACTACCAACCAAAATGGTTCTTGAGCTGCTCTCTAAATTTGTTTTCAAATTCTTTTATTAATGATATTAAGATTCTCAAGGGAAAGCCAGATTTCCCTACTACCCCTAGTGATGCTTCAGGTCTCATTTGCATTTTAGATTTACAATGGCTTTTTCTAAAACTTATTCACTTCTTTTTTTCCCTCTTTTTGTTTTTTAGATATATTCTTTATTTACATTCCAAATGATTTCCCCTTTCCTGGTTCCCCCCTCTCTGAAAGTCCCATAAGCCCTCTTCCCTCCCCCTGTTCCCCAATCAACCCCCTCCCGCTTCCCTGTCCTGGTCCCCTACACATCTGCATCAAGCCTTTCCAGGACCAGGGGCCTCTCCTTCCTTCTTCTTGGGCATCATTTGATATGTGAATTGTGTCTTGGGTATTCCGAGCTTCTGGGCTAATATCCACTTATCAGTGACTGTATACCATGTGTGTTATTTTGTGATTGGTTTACCTCACTTAGGATGATATTTAACAGTTCCAAACATTTGCCAAAGAATTTCATTAATTCGTTGTTTTTAATTGCTGAGTAGTATTCCATTGTGTAAATATACCAAATTTTCTGTGTCCATTCCTCCGTTGAGGGATATCTGGGTTCTTTCCAGCTTCTGGCTATTATAAAAAAGGCTGCTATGAACATAGTGGAGCATGTGTCCTTATTGCATGCTGGGGAATCCTCTGGGTATATCGGCCCATTCTTATCTCCTTGTACTAAGGTCAAGTCCAAGTGGATCAAGGACCTCCACATAAAACCAGACACACTGAAACTAATAGAAAAGAAACTGGGGAAGAGCCTTGAGCATATGGGCACAGGGGAAAATTTCCTGAGCAGATCACCAATAGCTTATGCTCTAAGTTCAAGAATTGACAAATGGGACCTCATAAAATTACAAAGTTTCTGTAAGGCAAAGGACGCTGTCAATTGGACAAAACGGCAACCAACAAATTGGGAAAAGATCTTTACCAACCCTACATCCAACAGAGGGCTAATATATATACAAAGAAATCAAGAACTTAGACTCCAGAGAGCCAAATAACCTTATTAAAAAAATGGGGTACAGAGCTAAACAAAGAATTTTCACCTCAGGAACATCGTATGGCTGAGAAGCACCTAAGGAAATGTTCAACATCCTTAGTCATTAGGAAAATGCAAATCAAAGCAACCCTGAGATTTCACCTCACACCAGTCAGAATGGCTAAGATAAAAAACTCAGGAGACAGCAGGTGTTGGCGAGAATGTGGAGAAAGAGGAACACTCTTCCACTGCTGGTGAGATTGCAAGAAGGTACAACCACTCTGGAAATCAGTCTGGCAGTTCCTCAGAAAACTGGGCATGGTACTATTGGAGGACCCAGTTATACTTATTCACTTCTAACTACTACTCTTAATATAACTATAACTAGTGTGGAAGGTTAATGTATCTATCCTCATTTTGTGATTGTACTTTATATGAAAGAAGAAAAATAAAATTTTCCTTAACTTTTCCACTTGATAAAATTTCTGTTTCAGGAGCAGGAAAACACTGTGGGAGACGATATCTACCATAGATGAAGACAATTGTCTATTTGGTCTAAGATGCATGTTTATCAAAAGCAATCAACTGGTAGCCACTGGGCAGGTGTGCTGTGTAATGACATTAATAGATTAGCAATGTATTTATCCTGCAGGAGAACCTCATACCATTTTGGAAGATTTCATCTTGTCAGTGAGTTGGACCATAATTTCACTGATTAATTATACATAACTTTTGTCCTCTCATTAAACCTACATCTTATTCCAGTATCCTAAAGATGGGCTTAGGGTCACAGAACTCTTATTTGCTTCTGTCCAAAATGTTCCCAAATGAATAACATTCCCTTGACTGTTTTCCATCATTCTTTTCTTTGACTGAACAGCATATAATCTTTTGTCTACTCTGTTGATGTTATTAGTATGTAGGCTTTTGCATCGAAAAAGTACAAATATCTATATCATACAGCTTCTAATACAGATTATTATGAGTTTTATTTTTTATTTTCTCTTCCTTTAGTATTGTCATGTTTTTTAACATTAAATTGTAATGTAGACATCCAGCATAGTCAACAAAAAATATAGCTTTATTAGCTGTACAGCATATTTATTTTAAGGAAAAGCACATTATGCCATAGAATGTTACAGGTATTTTCATCTCACAAAACTAAAATTGAATACTCATTTAAAATTCATTTCCCACTCACACAGCCCTTGTCCTTACATTTTCAAATTCTGCTTTATTAAAATTGAGTGCTATATGTAGATACATTAAATCATATAATATTAATAGTTTCCAAGATTCAGGATTTCACTCATATCGTAATTGTGACATTCAATGTGAATTCATGTGTTTATTTATATATTTTGTTTCAACAATGATAGCTGAACAAATTGTACAAAATGTAAAGGTTAGAAAACCACTCACTTGATTATACACTTTTAATAGCATCCTTGACATCTACATAACATTCAGTATAATTGATATGGGATTACTTAATAATTTCATTAGGTTTCTATTTTCAAATTAACAAGATTGAAGGTCACTGAAAATGGTTCTTCCCTTATAATCAGATTTACATGCTACCTTTTTTTGTCTGTAAACATATTGCGTTTTTTAAGGAGAGAAAACAGAAATTTACCCCTCTGAATGCAATATATCACATAGAACAAGATTACACAAAATGGAGAAGGTAGACAATAGAGCTTTTTTTTTTTTTTGGTAGACAATTCCTCCTGATAAACATGGCTATTTTTATAGATTTCATTATTACTATTTTCTCTTTAATTCTTTTTAATCTATGCTGTTTCATGATTTTGGTCAAATGAACAGTATATAAGTTCTATCTCTAGGCATGTGGAGGGTAACTGTATTAGTTAGGGTTTTACTGCTGTGAACAGACACCATCACCAATGCAAGTTTTATAAAAGACATTTACTTGGGACTGTCTTACAGGTTCAGAGGTTCAGTCCATTGTCATCAAAGCAGAAGCAAGGCAGCATCCAGGCAGGCATGGTGCAGGAGGAGCTGAGGGTTCTACACCTTTATCCAAAGGAAGCCAGGAACAGACTGGAATCCGCAGGCATCTAGGAGGAAGATCTCTATGCCCAACCCCACAGTGACATACTTCCTCCAACAAGGGAACACTTTCTAGTAGTGCCACTCCCTGGAACAAGCATATACAAACCATCACATTCCACTCCCTGGCCCCCATAGGCTTGTTAACATATAAATCTATGGGGGGGGCATACCTAAACTTAGCATAATGCAAAACACATTTAGTCCAACTTCAAAAGTCCCCATAGTCTCAACAGTGTTGAAAGTCCAAAGTTCAAGGTCTCTTCTGAGATTCATTCAATCACTTAACTGTAATCCCCAAAGCAACACAGGAAACCAGCTGGGCAAACTCCAAACTCTGCATCTCCATGTCTGATGGCAAAGCAGTCTTCAGATCCTCAATTCCTTTTCATCTTTGTTGACTGCAACAAGGTTCTTTCTCCGGGGCTAGTTCTACTTCCTGTTAGCAGCTTTCCTGGCAGGCATCCTGTGGCTCTGGCATCTTTAATATCTTGGGGTCCCCAAGTCAACTTCAGCTTCATAGCTTCTTGTTCCAATGTCTGAGATCCACACATGATCTTCTGTGCCTCTCCAAAGGGCTGGTGTCACTTCTCCAGCTCTGCTCTCTGTAGCACTCTAAGTTCAAGTTGATCCATTCCGCTGCCACTGCTGTTCTTGACGGTCATTCCATGGTACTGGCATCTCCAATATGCTGGGGTCTTCCTCAACAACTAGGTTTTACCAAAGCCCCTCATAGGCTCTCTTCATGGTACCAAGCCCTTCAGTCCTGGGCTGTCAACTCCAACTAAGGCTGCATTTTCACCAATGGCTTTCCATGACATCTCACAGTGCCAAGTCTCAGCTGTTCCTCATGATACCTTCATGCCTTCAAAACCACTACCACCTGGGTGACTCTTACACATTACCAAGTCTAGCCACAGCATGAGGTACAACCTTGACTATATATCTAGAATACAGCTTCTTTGTGTGCTCTTAGAAAATACTTGCCAGAAGATTGTACCTCAATGATGCTGGTCTCTTTTTAATCACCGCTAATTTCTTAGCTCCAGCTAACCAGCATTAACTGTCCCAGTAGTCTCCTTCTTCTCTTGAATATAAAGCCAGAGACATGGCTAAAGCTGCTGAGTTCTGTTGCTTGCAGGAGCTGGAACACTGGCCCCCTTGTTCTATTTCATTATCACTAGCTTCCTTTATTCTAACTCCTTCACTTATTAAGCTTGGCTGTCCAGAATCTTGCTCCATAGACTGACTTTGAATTCAGAGATTTGCATGCCTGTCTCCTAAGCACTGGGAATAAAGGTGTGATCCACCAAACCTGGATTTAAGTTTTTCTTCACCTAGAATTTGCTCTGTTCTAGACTGGTCTTGAACTAAGAGATTTGCTTATCTTTGCCTCCTGGGATTAAAGGCTTGTACTACCAAACCTGGACCCAAATTTAGCTTGGTGGAATCTTGCTCCAAGGTCACTACTTTACTCAAGTTACTCCCTTAATTCAATTTAATATCCTTGAATTCAGCTCCATTTCATTTCTTTGAGCTCCTTTAATACTCAATCTATATATTTTGTACTTTTCCTTTCTCAGCTTGCTATGTTTGTTCAAAATGCTCTTCATCAGACTTAACCAAAGAACAAAGTCTCTGTTGGCCTTTTTTGAGACTTCCTTTTGTCAATGCAATTAATATAATTCTCTTTACCTTAACCTTAGGCAGTTACTTCAGAAAATGACAAAAAGCAGCCATGTTCTTCACCAAAACATCACAAAAACTGTCTATCAGCCACATATTAAAGTTCTTCTCCACTGAAACCTCTTGGGCCACCAGGCCTACACAGTTCAAATGACCATCAGCACCACTGTCTTCCATATTCCTACTAGGTTGGCTCATTAAGCCCCACTTAAAGCATTCCATGACTTTCCAAATCCAAAGTTCCCAAACTGACATTCTTCCAAACAAAAGCATGGTTAGGCCTATCACAGCAATAACCCACTCCCATTACCAACTTCTGTATTAGTCAGGGTTCTCTAGAGTCACAGAATGTATGGGTAGTCTCTATATAGTTAGGGAATTTGCTGATGACTTACAGCTTGTAGTCCAACTTCCCAAGAATGGTCAGCAGTAGTTGTGGTTGGAAGTCCAAGGATCTAGTAGTTGCTCAGTCCCCCAAGGCAAGCAGGCCAGGAAGAGTCAGAGTAAATCTTCCTTCTTCCAATGTCCTTATATAGGTCTCCAGCAGAGGTTGTGGCCCAGATTAAAGGCATGTGCCCCCATGCCCTTAATCCCAGATGTCTTTGAATTCAGAGATCTCCTTGTCTTAATCTTCTGGAATTCATAGGCACTATGCTTCAAGATGTCCATGCCAAGATCCAAGTCAGAAACTTGTATCTCTGAGCCTCCAGATTAGGATCATAGGTGAGCCTTCCAATTCTTGATTAGTTCATTCCAGATATAGTCAAGTTGACAACCAGGAATAGCCACTACAGTGACTTTCTAGGAAGATTACAGGATTATTAGATCTAGTATAATGATTTCTCACAAAGAGGAAAGCCAGATGATAATACTCTTACTTATGAATTAATTCAAGGGGACCTATCAATTAGCTGGTGAGTAGGTGGTTGATGGTAGTTGTTTCTTCTAAAGGTATTAGATAGGTGAAAGCTTTCATAAAGGCACACTCGATTCTCTGACTAATCTCTCTTGTCATTCCCTATAGTATTTTGTATGCCAAGATCATTTTGGCAATTATGCTTGCTCATGCTTTGAGCCCAGTTTTTCTATATAGTGGTCATTGGCCATGGTCCACACTCCTATAGAATATGCCCTCCACAATGATTCTTCTACCCAAATTTGCTCTCAAGATTAGATATTACTTCGTAATAAACTACCTGCCTTTTTCATGATGCTCTATGTGTCTTAACTGAACTCTTTCAATGAATAAAAGCAATGCAGAAGGGAGATTGGAGCAACATCCCAGAAACAATTTGATTTGAACTTTTTGACAATGACAAGCTAAAGTCCCTGTTTCCTGGGCTACGATTTCATGTCATCAATAACAAATTTTTCATAACTATTTATGCGTGATGATTTCGCACATGTGTGAAGGTCAAAGGTTGACAGAGTCTCCCTCTCTCTCTCTCTCTCTCTCTCTCTCTCCCATTCTCTTTTCCCTACCTTCCTCCTTTTCCTCCCCTCCCCCTTCCTCCCCTCCCATCATCTCTCCTCCATCTCCAGAGTCTCTCACTGAATCTGGAACACTTGCTGTTTTGCCTGGACTGGCCACCATTGAGTCACATTGATCTACCTTTATCTGTTCCTCATGATTTGGGTAACATATGTAAACCATCATGCTGGCTTTTAAATGACTACAGCTGTTCTGAACAGCTCTTTCTATGTGTGGATAAAACGTTTTATTGACTGATCCATCACCATATCCCACTAATGCTTTATTTTTAATGAATTTCCTTTAAATACCTAGACACACAAAACTTTTATTGTTTAAGCTTTGCTATATATGGGTTATCTCTTTCATGAATATTTTCCTATATTGTTTAGCAAATACTTGCTCATCTCTTTCATTGTATTCTACATGGTAGCAGCTTTGGAGATTTATAAAAATATTACATTGACTCCGTTCTTTTTATATATTTTAAAACACTTATTATTCATGTAAGGAATGTTCACTTTATTCCAATCATTCAGCTTATTTTACATCTTTCTCTCTGTCACATACATCGTGAAGATAGCAATAAAAACTACACATTATCATATTCGAAGAAGCTAACAATGTAACTACTCGTTGAATGATTAATGAATAATTTGAATATTGGATGAATTAAATAATAAATGAGATTGAGACAAGCCAGTCCCAGTTTTAAATAAACTGTACTTATATTACAGTAAAACACATTTTCTTGTACTAATCTATTAAGATATAAAATATGAAGAATGAATTTATGTGACAATGTCTGAGGTGTTAGAGAATACCATTTGAGTAAATGTATGCAGTTAAGTAGAAGCACAAATCACAAGAACTTTCATTCTATGAACATTCAATCTAATTAGGAATTCATCCCTAATGTAAGAGTGAGATGATGTGTTCACAAATTATTGATATCTACCTCTAATTCCTTAGGTTTTCTGAAACAAATGTTTATATGGCAGATGAATTTAAGTACTAGTACCACATTGTAGAAGCAAGTATACATTCTCATTTATTTGGCAGAGGTCTAAGCTTCTTTCAGAAATGGACCCTTGATCATTTCCACGTTTATGTTTCCTATACTTTCAGTCACTTGTAACTTTCATTCACCCTACTGACTTCCCAAGAACAAATTTCGCCTATACATTCCACATGGATAGCTCAGCTGACCTTTTGCCCAGTCTTCCTTATATTGATTAGTTCTTCTTTATGCTTCCTCTGTTCTTCAGAATGTTTTCCATTGCTATTCTCATGCTACCTACTTTAGAAATAATCTTTCAAGATATTCACTTCACCTACTTTAAGTATATGCATGTGAGCCTGAATATATGTATGTGCACTGCATGTTTGTAGAAAATTGCTGATGTCAGAAGAGGGCATCTGATCTCTTGGAAGCATTATTACAGATGGTTTTCAGCAGCAATGTAGGTGCAAGGAATACAACCTGGATTTTCTAAGAACAGCAGCAAGTGGCATCTCTCCTGCCCCATCCATGCTTATTGTAAACAGCACAAGTCACTGGGCATCTCACCTGTGTTCCACTTACAGATCTGTCATAGGTTCATGTACATTCTTAGTTAATCATTAATAATTGCCCACCATGAATCAGAAACGCATGTCGAAACACAACTGGAATACAGTCAACTCCATAAACCATGGATTTCAGAAAGAAAAGTCACTTAGGTTTCTATGTTTTGGAGCCATTTACTTCATTGATCTCTGCTTTCCAGTCTTTGCGTGATAAGGTCAGGGCACCAGAAAAAGGACTGACAAAGCGAGCTGACTCTAGAGTGTACTGGGGTACCTCCTTTGATATTCATAGCAGTTGCTTCTAAATGGTGACATACAGCAGTTATTTTGAAGATAAATAGCTGCTTGGAAAATCATTTCTTTCATAGAGCACCGACATGGGATGCAATGGGAATTCTAAGTTAGGCATAGAACACAAAAGAGGCTCAAGGGTTGTAGGAACTTCATGCCAAAAGATATGGCAATTAAGTTAATGTGAAAGTCTGACATGAAAAAGTGTGAGTCTATCCCTACTTGCTATGCTATGGGTTGAGGCAAAGGAGTAACATGTGTGTACATGTCTGCATTGTTCAGAGAATACCCTGAATGTGTGTAGTGTACACTCTATGCAGCAACTTCTGTTTGGTTTCAACACTGAACACTTCAAGGTCTGGTAAAGGGGTGGGATATCTAGAAGAAATTATTTACTTCAGGAATGACTTGACCTTACAACCATTGCTAATATGGGGGCTGTTGTGATGCATTTTTTGTTTTGGAGCTTAAAAAATTGTTTGCTCAAAACAATTTTTCTATGTTCTCTCCATGTATACATTTGAGTAAGTAACCAAATTATATATAACAAAATAAGATTCCTTATATATAAAAAAGTAAGATTCCTTTTGTTATATATTATAAAAACACCAAATGATAAGAAGATAAAAGCCAGAGACAACTAGAAAATAACTCTTTTGAAATCAAAATACCTTGCAAAGTAAGAATATTGTTACTTCACAAGGAGAAAAACTTTAATATTCCAAGTCATTTGACTCTCATGCTATTATATTGTCTAAATTTGATAGGATACAGGAGACAAACACTGACATCACAGAATTAAAGATTTCTTTATTCTTATAAATTTATTATTATTTTTATGCTTGTATATTGTCTAACAGGATATGTTTATGCCCATGTGCATGTAAGTGCCTGCAGAGGCCAGAAGACAGCATTGCATCCCTGATACCCAGGCTTATAGGTGGTGGTGGGCCACTTGATAGGGGGGCTGGGAAGTAGTCTGTGTTTCTGTACAAAACCAGTCAGTATTCTTAAACACAAAGAGGTCTCTCCAGTTGCTAGCTACTTTAATAATAACATTTGGATTAAAAAATATTAATCTAAGAGGAAGTGTTAAAGAAGACAATGCATGTATATACCATGGAGTGTTGCCATATAGGAACATTACAAAATATGTACATTATAATTTATGACAAGAGAGTCTTATTTATTTCATACATTCTTTCTTAAAGAAGTCAATAGCTCTTTCCACTTAGGAGTGACCAGTCTCAGATGTCTGTGATCGTGCAGCAGATATATCTGATGATTATCTTGTGTCCTGAAAACCTCATAGTCATGTTCTCTGTTCTAAGTTAAAATAGAGGAATTTACTTGGAAGTCTGTTATGTGCAAGCTACAATTCACCATTTCAAAACTTTAGCAAAATTTCTTGGGATAAAAGGCATACTATCCTAAACTTAGTACAATGATGAACAACATACAGGGTTGTCCTCATTCTGGGTGTCATGAACACTACATCATCACAAGAGATGATGTTTGGATACAGAACTTTGGAAATCTCTTTTTCTTAAACAGGTATGGTACAGTTCTTGATGCTCTTTGACCCTAAACATGAGCAGAGAGTCATTAAGTTCATTTCTGAAAATGTACTCAGCTCAGATTTGGCATTCCAGAGATCGTATTTTTTAAAAAAGCACAAAACTTCAATTTTCTGCTTATCACTTAAAAATAATTATATATTATATATATAATTATAATTATCATATTAATATATAATTAATATCTATATGATATATATTACATATGATAATTATATATAATTATTATCTATATGATATCATATATTACATATGATAATCATATATATGCATATATATAATTATGAAAATCATTGCCCTTATTTCTTTCAATAGATTTTCTATATGGTCCACAATCCAAAATGTGAAAGAACAAATGTAACTTTAGTTTTTCCACTGTGTTCATAAGTACCCCTTAATAATAACTCGATATGAAATTAAAAGGTTTGGGTTACATGTATCCCATACTGAGAAATATACTTATATATACAGAAAAATACACACACACACACACACACACACACACACACACACACACACACATATATATATATATATATATATATAGAGAGAGAGAGAGAGAGAGAGAGAGAGAGAGAAGTTTCTGAACTTATATTAAAAGAGGGTCAAAGGGAGGAAAACCCCTGATGTTGTGCCACATTAACCATTCAAGTGTTTCTGGATTTTTGCTAGTTCTATTTCCCTTTTAATATAGACATGCCTTCACTTTTGATACTTTATTTTATTCCTCTCTCTAGTCTCTGGATGCTGTTTTTGGCTGACTTTCATGTGCTGAACATGCTAACAAAACACTCGTTAACATTTAATACCTGTTTGTGATAAGACAGAAAAAAACCATGCTAACAAAGACACATCTCACACTCTCATTAATTTCTTTGTATAGAGAATCTCTTCTAAGCATTACCTGTCAAGAAAAACATTTATGGCCAATGACATGAGACAGAAGATTGAAGGTGGGACACCCAGTAAGGAAAGAGAAAATTCTGGAAAATGTGAGAGCCAGAGGAGATTTCAAGCAGGAAATCTAAGGAGATGAATGTAAATCAGCAGGCAGCAGGAATTCTGAGGAAATGGACAGAAGAAGACAAGGAGAGGAAACCAGTCACATAGCTGAATGCAGGTTAGGATAATGAAGAATATAATTTAAGAACAAAACAGACAACAAACTGAAGCTTACAGCCTAGGCACTTATTAGTAAATAATATTAGCCAGAGAATCATCTTTCCAGGCACAGGGTCTGGGAGAAAAAATAAGCTTTATTTTTACATATATTTCTCAGTATGGGATACATGTAACCCAAACCTTTTAATTTCATATTGAGTTATTATTAAGGGGTACTTATGAACACAGTGGAAAAACTAAAGTTACATTTGTTCGTTCACATTTTGGATCGTGGACCATATAGAAAATCTATTGAAAGAAATAAGGGCAATGCTTTTCGTAAAATATCCACAGATAACTATGATTCCTAATATGTGAAGAAGTAATGGTCATGTAATCAGGTTCATTGATAACTCAGAGTGAATAGCCGCAAAGATGGTGATTAGTGAGGAACAACAGCAAATCCTGTGGAACATTAATCTCTGTTGCTCCTCTGAGACTCCCTTGCAGCTTTCCTCCCCACAGTTCCAAATTAGTCAGAGGGGTTGATTAAACATGAACATTTCCTTGGGGGCAGTAGAAATGGTAAAAACCAGGGAATACAGTTATCTGGAAACCACTGGATTATGGGATTGGAAGGTAGGTAGGAGATATCCTTCCCTAAAATAGACAATAGGCAAAGAAAATTACAGGCTGTTCTCCAGAGGGGAATAAAACACAGATGTAAGGTCAATCATTT
The DNA here is from genome assembly GCA_036184795.1 of Tokudaia tokunoshimensis. NCBI lineage: Eukaryota > Metazoa > Chordata > Mammalia > Rodentia > Muridae > Tokudaia > Tokudaia tokunoshimensis. The sequence continues at coordinate 47,090,624 of BTHU01000007.1, forward strand.
AAAAATACCTCCCAAAATATCAAAGAACTGTAAGAGGCAGACACTGTGAATCACCTCCAGGTAGAAGGGACATTGGGCAGGACATTGATATATAGACCTGCTGAAAAGAATCCTTGCATCTGATTGAGTTTTTTGATTGTGACTCAAGTTGCAGTAAGTTGAAATAAAACTGTCAGATGAGCTTGACATTCAGACAATCTCGGAGACAGTTCTTGAGGCTATGGAAATGGCAGTTAAGAGCACTTGCTGCTCTTCCAGAAATCCCGGTTAGATTCCCACAACCCACAGTACAGCTCATAACCATCTGTAACTCCAATTTCACAGTCTGGCAACGCTCATGTGCACCAGACATGCACCTTATATAGACACACATGCAGACAAAACAGCCATACAGTCAAAAGAAAATGTTAAAACATTATGAAAGGGAGGCATTTGTTGCATATGTGGTTTGAATGCAGAGCTAGGAACATGCTAACAACTGAATTGCAAACATGTTTGCCAACTACAGTATCTTAAAATGAGTAACTTCAAAATGTTTCTAAAGTGAAAGTTATTCTATGGAGGCATGAAGTGTTATTTCTGACTACCTTATCATGCTTTGGTCAGGTGAATTTATGATGTTCAAAGCCTCTTCACCATGGAAATTTTTGTTAACAGATTCTCAATGTGTTTGTTCTAAAATCATATCAACAAAGCCACACACTCACAGAAACTCTGAGTTTAAAACATCACTACCATTCCATTTAACAAACATTAAATAAAAAAAATGAAAACAGTGCTAGGGAGGTAAGAAATCATGTGAGAATCATAACTTAACCAACCTTGATTTTATCCAAGTTAGTCAGTGCATGAAAAATGTATGTCAGTAAGTCTTGGGCAAATCATGTATACTGTAAAAATTATAACCACGTTTGTTCTTTTTTTTCTATCTTTCATTTATCACAATAAATTTTTTTGTTCTTCTGACTCATAAATGAGTTCAGATTCTGTATTATTGTTTTTTGCTACTTTTGTAATCTCTAAAAGGAAATAATGCTATTCTGCAAACGTATTTATTTACCAAATGTATACATTTACTGTTCCGGCATCATCTCTTTCCTAAATTCTTATTGGAGAGAAGCAGCATTCACAGTCTCCCTCACTGAGATGAGACAACTTGTACATCAGCCTAATCACAGAACTTTAGTGAGGGCTTTGACAAAACTTTTGTCTTCCTGATTAGAGGAGTCTGTGGTTGCACCTTGCCTTGCTATTGTCTCTATTTAGCACTTAGTATCTGAAGGTGCAGTAGCCATATTCTGATCATTTCCCAGCAAACAGAACAGAGAGTGCTTCAAGAGGGGGATATATTCCAGAAAGTATTTCAGTGAAATTTTATTCCCTCTCTCTCTCTCTCTCTCCCTCTCCCTCTCCCTCTCTCCCTCTCTCGCACACACACACACACACACACACACACACACACACACACACACACACACACAAATGATCAGTTGCATCGCAAACCAATTCAGGTTAACAATTTTTTTTGTAGCGAGAATATCTTGTGCATCATAGGGATGCATCACCTGTCAATTAAAAACCGTATGACTTACGGTTTAGGCAGAAAATAGAGATGGGGCAGCCAGGAGAGAGAAAAGATTCTAGGAGAGGTGAAGGCACAAGTCCTTTAGTCCAGGAGAATGTGAGGCAACAGCTGCCTCACATGGTACCAGCCCACAGTTAATTAGCCACGTGGAAGAATGTAGATTAAAATAAATGAGATATTTTAAGTTAGGGTATAGTTGAAGAAGAGCCTAGCTATATGGCCAATGTATCTGTAAATATATTTTGAGTCTGAGTCTTGTTTCTGGGAGTATGGAGATGGGAGGAAGAACCAAGACCTAACTTCTTCAAAATGGCACCCAACATGGGCAGTTAGGACCCAAGCTCACAGCCTAAAATATCTCAGAGAAAAAGTGGGGAAAAGGCAGGCTAGGAGGCTTCAAGAGATCTGGATGATTAAAATCAATATTAAACAAACAAACAAACAAAAGACCGAATCCAAAGCTTCCCAGAACAACTCAAGATGAACAACTTGAAAAGATGAAAAGATTTCTTTTCTTTCTTTCTTTTTTCTTTTCTACCTTAAGAGTATTCTTTTATTTATTTATTCGTTTATTTATTTATTAGTTTATTATCTTTAATCGTTTTTTTATAAGATATATTCTTTATTTACATTTCAAATGTTGTCCCCTTTCCTGGTTCCCCCCTCCCCTGAAAATCCCGTAAGTCATCTCCCCTTCCCCAATCAACTCTCTCCTGCTTCTCTGTCCTGGTATTCCTCTACACTACAGCATCAAGTCTTTCCAGGACCAAGGGCCTCTCCCTTTGGTGTCTAACAAGACCATCGTCTGCTGCCTATGTGTCTGGAGCCATGGGTAATTCCATGTGTACTCTTTGGTTGATGGTTTTGTCCCTGGGAGCTCTGGGAGTACTGGGTGACTCATATTGTTTTTCCTCCAGTGGCACTGCAAACCCTTTCAACTCCATGGGTCCTTTCTCTAACTCCTCCATTGGGGACCCTGTGCTCAGTTCAATGGCTGGCTGAGAGTGGCCCCCTCTGTATTTCTTTTTTTTTTTTTTAATTTTTTTATTTTTTTTTATTTTCTAAGTTTTTTTATTTACATTCCAAATCATTTCCCCTTTCCCGGTTCCTCCCTCCCTGAAAGTCCCATAAGCCCCCTTCCCTCCCTCTTTTCCCCGTTCAAGCCTCTCTTGCTTCTCTGTCCTGGCATTCCCCTACATCCAGTCTTTCCAGGACCAGGGGTCTCACCTTCCATCTTCTTGGAAATCTATTGATATGCAAATTGTGTCTAGGGTATTCGAGATTCTGGGTTAATATCCCCTTATCAGTGACTGCATACCATGTGTGTTCTTTTGTGATTGGGTTACCTCACTAAGGATGATATTTTCCACTTCTGACTATTTGCCTAGGAATTTCAGAATTCATTGTTTTTAATTGCAGGAGCCCCCCAAGTGACAGCTATATCTGGCTCCAGTCAGCAAGTACTTGTGGGCATCGATAATAGTGTCTGAGTTTTGGTGTGACTCTAACCAAACTAGTGAAAGATCTGTATGACAAGAACTTCAAGTCCCTGAAGAAATCGAAGAAGACCTCAGAAGATGAAAAGATCTCCCATGCTCGTGGATTGGCAGCATTAATATAGTTAAAATGGCCGTATTGCCAAAAGCAATCTACAGATTCAATCCAATCCCTATCAAAATCCCAACTCAATTCTTCATAGAGTTAGAAAGAGCAATTCTCAAATTTATCTGGAATAACAAAATAGCCAGGATAGCGAAAACTATTCTCAACAGTGGAAGATTTCTTAACGCAGGAGCAAGAACGTATGGAGAAATAGTGTGGAATGGGGCTTTTTAAGAAGCCCCTACTAAGTTTAAAAACAAAACCCAGAAATTGGGGCTTCTTCCATGGGCAAAACACGACTATGAACAGCTGAGACGAGGTCGCAGCTCTGGGTTATACACAGGCTAAATGCAGCAGGTACAGCTGCAGATAAACTACGAACACCTGAGACGAGGTCGCAGCTCCAGGTTATACGCAGGGTAAATGCAGCAGCTGCAGTTAGTAAAACCTGTGGAAATTTCCTGGATAGTACAGCTGCAGGATAAGCTGCTTCAAGTTCTCCCAAACTTGGCATAGCAGGGTGACCCAATCTGCTCTTACAGAAATTAATGCTCTGTGGCCATGGCATATAAAAATGAAGCCGAAGGTTGGCTGCTGCAGTTCGAATCTGGAGGGAAGGCAGAAATACCTCTCCCTATAGCAAAAGGACAGGTGTTGCATAGGCACAGCGGAGCATCTGAATTTAAAAAAAAAAACAGACACAGGAGACAGAAACAGGCAGATCTCTGAATAGGCAGATCTCTGAATTCAATTCTGGACCAGCAGGGTTTACACAATAAAGTTAGGATCAGACCCTCTGCTGACAGATTCAGCCACATGCAAACAACAAACTGAAATTCAGAATGACATATTTTTTCTTATACTATGTAAGTTTTTCTTAATAGTAAGTAGAAATATCCTTAATAATTTAAAAATTAAATACACATCAATTTTTAATCTCTATAAAGAGAAAAGGGAATATTGGTATATTTATCCACATAGATATTAATTTCAAAAGAAGTAAGAAAGAAATGGGGATTGAATTTTTTCAAGGGTACATAATAAATAAATATATATATAAATAAATCCAGGCCTTTGATCTCAGTACTTGGGAGACAAACATAGGAACATATTGGTTCCTTGTGAGTTCAAGGACAGCCTAATCTATAGAGCAAATCTACAACAGCCCAGGCTACACATAAAGACTATATCTCAATAAATAATAATAATAGTAATAATCATATTTTTATTATTATTTTAAATTGCTTTAAATAATTGTAAGTGTTTTAAATTTTTTTAGAATTACAAAAATGAAGGTGGTTGGAAGTTCAGTGGTTTTAATGGTATGGAATACCCTCTTTGAGAGAGATCAAAATAGAACAAACGTAAACAGAAAAGGAGGCTGCTAAACTGAATCAGTCTATATTTTTAATTACTTCAGAATGCTCGACAAAGGATATGCTAAGTTAGGAGAGAGGCTCTAGTTTTTTCTTAACAGGAAAGAAGAAAAGGCTTTGGATTTCTTTCAAACTAATAAGGAACAGACTTGATAGAGAGAGAACACAGCATAGAGATAGAGATCCCAGCAGCAGACAACAAAACACCAAAAAGACCAAACAGAACAGATAACATGATTTGCTGATCCCTCTGTGACTGGTTGTGACATAAAACTCTTTCTAGAACTTCACCTACACATAGCCAGTGGATCTTGATGGCTACAGAATCCTCGATTTCATTGTCTCATCTTTTCATATGGCATGAATAGGGATTTATATTGCAGTTTGATTATATGATCGAACTAACTTTTAAAGAAAGACAGTTCTCTTTCACCACTTAAACAAAGAGCAGGAAATCATCCTTAATTGATCTGTGTACCCTGCACATTCCACACAAACATTTCTGTAGAACTATATATTGCTTGTAAGGTTTTTATATTGCAGAATGGAAAACAGCCCTGACAACATCCACCATGGAAGATACTGGGATGCATGGTCTAGCCTCAAACTCCTGCTGTTTCCTCAGGACACTCACTTCTAGAACAGCTTCAGGAAAGGCTGTTGATCCCAGATGAACATGGTTCATCTAGCCTTTCAGAATGTTCCATCCAGGACTGCATTTAAACCTGAACTTTCTCATCATACAGAGACTGGACAACAGATGCTACAGCTAGTTTTCTTAAGACAAACCATTTTTCAAATAATCTTGGACCCCCTAAAAATGAATTCTTTATCCCAATAAAGCAAGAGGCAATGATAAGAAGACTGTCATCTCAAATCTTTCAGTTGGGGTGGATACATTTGGTCATTTTATGAGTGATAGATAGGTAGTATTTTAGGAGATAATTGCAAATAATTATGGTCATGGACAGGGAAGAAGCAAAATAGGGACCTTAGACTCCGGGATTTCTCTTTCCTTTCCTCCTATCTATCCCTCTTTCTTACATAAAAAGAAAAAAAAGGAATGTTATTAAAATATTAGACGAATGGTGTGGATTGCTGAATCTACTCTCAAACCAAAAATATTTTATAGCTATAATCTTACATTGGTAAATACCTTTATATTTTAATTCAAAACTGAGGTTATATTTTGTTACATTGTACAGAATGTATTATATTGATACTAAAATAAGGTTATTTTGATACATTGTTATAGGTTATCTTATATTGATAGAAATTTAAGCTTGTTAACATACATAAGTGTATATATGCTTTTAAAGTTTATTTGAGACATCATACATATATTTGATTTTTTTATTTATGTGTGTGTGTGTGTGTGTGTGTGTATGATACAATATAAAGTTTCAGTACCCTTAAAAGCTGCTTTTACAAACTATTAGGGATGATAAAAATGTAAGATAGAAACTATTAGGGATATATTTAGTATAGGTAATGCAAAACTATTAATAAATACAAACCAGTAATCAGTCAAATTCATGGTCATATAGATACTAGACTAGTTAATTACAATAAATGTTTTCAAGGTTATTCAGATAATAAACAGCTAAAAGTAAACAATTGTTGATGATTCAGATCTACTATAGATTGGATTTGCTATTTAAAATCTCAGAGATCTACAGAAAATGGCTTTTAAAATTATTTCATGCACCATATTTGCTCTGGTGACTGATCAGACAGGAGCAGCCAGGTACACAGAGATAACCTGAGTATAACATCGCTTTGGACACAGCCCGCCAGGTTCTGCCTGTGCCCAGGAGCTAGGCAGCTGTGGTCATCTTTGCACCAGCCCTGTCGGGGGACCTTTGCTCTGCAGGGAGACCCCCTGTTGGAGGGGGTACTGCAGCCACCTCCATCTTTGCTCCAGTGACTGATCAGACAGCTGCATCCAGGTACACAGAGATAACCCGCGTATAACACCACCTGGGGGAAGGCCCACCAGGGCTCCACCAGCACCCAGGAGCTGGGGAGCACCTCAGCAATCTGTGCCAGGGGAATCCCAGTCACCCTGGGGCGCAGAAATAGCCTTGCAGGCTCACAGGAGGTTCAAGGACCAGCCGGTGACAGTAGGACCAACTAACACCAGAGATAACCAGATGGTAAAAGGCAAATGTAGGAATGTTACAAACAGAAATGAAGGCAATATGGTACCACCCGAACCCAATTCTACACAATGGCAAGTCCTGGATACCCCAACACACCAGAAAGGCAAGATTTGGATTTAAAATCACATCTCATGATGTTGTTTGAAGATTTCAAGAAGGACATAAATAAAACTCTTATAGAAGTACAGGAGAACATGAGTCAACAGGTAGAAGCTCTTACAAAGGAAACACAAAAATCACTTAAAGAAATACAGGAGAACTTGGGTCAACAGGCAGAATTCCTGAAAGAGGAAACAAAAAATTTAAGGAAAACACAGACAAACAAGTGAAGGAACTGAGCAACACCAACCAGGATCAAAAAGCAGAAGTAGAAACAACTAAGAAATCACAAACGGAAACCACTTTGGAGATAGAAAACCTTGGGAAGAAATCAGGGGTCATAGATGCAAATATAAACAACAGAATACAAGAGATAGAAAAAAGAATCTCAGGTGCTGAAGATACCATAGAAAACATTGACTCAACATTCAAAGAAAATGCAAAATGCAAAAAGCTTGTAACCCAAATATCCAGGAATTCCAGGACACAATGAGAAGACCTAACCTAAGGATTATAGGTATAGATGAGAGTGAAGATTTCCAACTTAAAAGGTCAGCAAATATCTTCAACATAATTATAGAAGAAAACGTGCCTAACCTAAAGAGAGAGATGCCCAAGAACATTCAAGAAGCCTACAGAACTCCAAACAGACCGAACCAGAACAGAAATACCTCCGGTCACATAATAATAAAAACACCAAACTACTAAACATAGAAAGACTATTAAAAGCAGTAAGAGAAAAAGGCCAAGTCACACATAAAGGATGACCTATCAGAATTACACCAGACTTCTTACAAGAAACCATGAAAGCCAGAAGATCCTGGGCAGATCTCATACAAACTCTAAGAGAACACAAATGCCAGCCCAGACTACTATACCCAGCAAAACTCTCAATCACCTTAGATGGAGAAACCAAGATATTCCATGATAAAACCAAATTTACAGAATATTTTCCACAAATCCAGCCCTGCAAAGGATAATAGGTGGAAAACGCTAATACAAGGAGGGAAACAACACCCTAGAAAAAGCAAGATAGTAACCTTCTTTCATCAAACCCAAAAGAAAATAACCACTCAAACATAAAAACAACAGCAAAAATAACAGGAAGCAACAATCACTATTCATTAATATCTCATAACATCAATGGACTCAATTACCCAATAAAAAGACATAGACTAACAGACTGGATACATAAACAGGACCCAGCATTTTGTTGCATACAGGAACCACACCTCAGTGTCAAATACAAACCCCACCTCAGAGTAAAAGGCTGGAAAACAATTTTCCAAGCAAATTCTAATATCAGATAAAATTGACTTTCAACCTAAAATCATCAAAAAAGACACAGAAGAACATTTCATACTCATCACAGGAAATATCCACCGAAAAGAACTCTCAATTCAAAGAACACACATGGTATGCCGTCACTGATAAGGGGATATTAACCCAGAACCTCGGAATACCCTAGACACAATTCGCATATCAATAGATTTCCAAGAAGATGGCAGGAGAGACCCCTGGTCCTGGAAAGACTGGATGTAGGGGAATGCCAGGACAGAGAAGCCAGAGAAGGTTGAATGGGGAAAAGAGGGAGGGAAGGGGGCTTATGGGACTTTCGGGGAGGGAGGAACCGGGAAAGGGGAAATGATTTTGAATGTAAATAAAAAAAAAACTTAGAAAAACAAAATAAAAAAAAAGAATTCTCAATTCTGAACATCTATGCTCCAAATGCAAGGGCACCCTCATTCGTAAAATAAACTTTATTAGAGCTCAAAGCACACATTGCAACTCACACAATAATTGTGGGTGACTTCAACACTCCACGCTCCATAATGGACTGATCAGGAAAACAGAAACTAAACATGGACACAGTGAAACTAATTGAAGCCTTGGACCAAATGGATTTAACTTATATATATATAAAAACATTTCCTCCTAAAGCAAAGAATATACCTACTTCTCAGCACCTCCTCCAAAACTGACCATATAATTGGTCTCAAAACAGACCTCAACAGATATAAGAAGATTGAAATAATCCCATGTCTCCTATCACATCACTGTAGAGTAAAGGTGGGCTTCAATAGCAACAAAAACAACAGAAAGCTCATATACACATGGAAGTTGAACAATACTCTACTCAATGATGTCTTGGTCAAGGAAGAAATAAAGAATGAAATCAAAGACTTTTTAGAATTTAATGAAAATGAAGGCACAACATACCCTAACTTATGGAACACAATGAAAGCAGGGCTAAGAGGAAAACTCATAGCCCTGAGTGCCTCCAAAAAGAAACTGTAGAGAGCATACATTAGCAGCTTAATGGCACATCTGAAGGTCCTGGAACAAAAAGAAGCAAATACACCCAAGAAGAGTAGAAGGCAGAAAATCATCAAACTCAGGGCTGAAATCAACAAGTAGAAACAAAAAGAAACATACAAAGAACCAACAAATCAGGAGGTGTTTCTTTGAGAAAATCAACAAGATAGATAAACCCTTAGCCAGACTAACCAGAGGGCACAGAGACAGTATCCAAATTAACAAAATCAGAAATGAAAAGGGAAATATAACAACAGAAACAAGAAATCCAAAAAAACATCAGATCCTACTACAAAGGCCTATACTCAATACACCTGGAAAATCTGGAGGAAATGGACAATTTCCTAGACAGATACCAAATACCAAAATTAAGTCAGGATCAAATAGACCATCTAAACAGTCCCATAACCCCTAAAGAAAAGTGGTCATTGAAAGTCTTCCAACCAAAAAAAAGCACAGGACCAGATGGTTTTAGTGCAGAATTCTATCAGACCTTCAGTGAAGACCTAACACCAATACTCTTCAAACTATTTTACAAAATAGAAACAGAAGGAACACTACCCAACTCGTTCTATGAAGCCACAATTACGCTAATACTGAAACCACACAAAGATCCAACAAAGAAAGAGAACTTCAGACCAATCTCTCTTATGAATATCAATGTAAAAATACTCAATAAAATTCTTGCCAACCGAATCCAAGAACAAGTCAAAACGATCATTCACCACAATCAAATAGGCTTCATCCCAGGGATGAAGGGAAGGTTCAGTAAATGGAAATCCATCAATGTAATTCACTACATAAACAATCTCAAAGAAAAAACCACATGGTCATTTCATTAGATGCCGAAAAACCATTTGACAAAATTCAGCACCCTTTCATGCCAAAAGTATTGGAAAGATTAGGAATTCAAGGCCCATATCTAAACATAGTAAAAACAATATGCAGCAAACCGGTAGCCAACATCAACCTAAATGGAGAGAAACTTGAAGCAATCCCACTAAAATCAGGGACTAGACAAGGCTGCCCTCTCTCTCCATATCTTTTCAATATAGTACTTGAAGTTCTATCTACAGCAATTAGACAACAAAAAGAGGTCAAAGGGATACAAATTGGAAAGGAAGAAGTCAAACTATCACTATTTGAAGATGATATGATAGTATAGGTAAGCGACCCAAAAAACTCCACCGGAGAACTCCTTCAGCCGATAAACAACTTCAGCAAAGTGATCACATATAAAATTAACTTAAGCAAATCAGTAGCCTTCCTCTACTCAAAGGATAAACAGGTTGAGAAAGAAACTAGTGAAATGACACCTTTCACAATAGCCACAAACAATACAAAGTATCTTGGTGTGCCTCTAACCAAACAAGTGAAAGATCTGTATGACAAGAGCTTCAAGTCTCTGAAGAAAGAAATCGAAGAAGAACTCAGAAGATGGAAAAATCTTCCATGGTCGTGGATTGGCAGGATTAACATAGTAAAAATGACCATCTTGACAAAAGCAATCAACAGATTCAATGCAATCCCCATCAAAATCCCAACTGAATCCTTCATAGAGTTAGAAAGAGCAATTCTCAAATTCATCTGGAATAACAAAAAACCCAGGATAGCTAAAACTATTCTCAAGAGTAAAAGAACTTCTGGGGGAATCAGTATCCTGAACCTTAATCAGTACTACAGAGCAACAGTGTTAGAAACTGTGTGGTATTGGTACAGTGACAGGCAGGTAGATCAACGGAATAGAATTGAAGACCCAGAAATGAACCCATATACCTATGGTCACTTGATCTTTGACAAAGGAGCTAAAACCATCCAGTGGAAAAAAGATAGCCTTTTCAAAAAAATGGTGCTGGTTCAACTGGAGGTCAACATGCAGAAGAATGTGAATCGATCCATTCCTATCTCCTTGTACTAATGTCAACTCTATGTGGATCAAGGACCTTCACATAAATCCAGACACACTGGAAATAATAGAAAAGAAACTGGGGAAGAGCCTTGAGCACATGGGCACAAGGGAAAATTTCCTGAACAGAACACCAATAGCTTATGCTCTAAGATCAAGAATTGACAAATGGGACCTCATAAAATTACAAAATTTCTGTAAGGCAAAGGACACTGTCAAGCAGACAAAACTGCAACCAACAAACTGTGAAAAGATCTTTACCAACCTTACATCCAATAGAGGGCTAATATCCAATATATACAAAGAATTCAAGAGGCTAGACTCCAGAGGGCTAAATAACCCTATTAAAATATGGGGTACAGATCTAAATAAAGAATTTTCACCTGAAGAATATCGAATGGCTGAGAAGCACCTAAATATTTAACATCATTAGTCATTAGAGAAATGCAAATCAAAACAACACAGAGATTTCACCTCACACCAGTCAGAATGGCTAAGATCAAAAACTCAGGAGACAGCAGGTGATGACCAGGATGTGGAGAAAGAGGAACACTCCTCCACTCTTGGTGGGATTGCAAGCTGGTACAACCACTCTGGAAAGCAGTCTGGTGGTTCCTCAGAAAACTGGGCATGACACTTACGGAGGACCCTGTTATACCACTCCTGGCCATATACTCAGAGGATTCCCCACCATGCAATAATGACACATGCTCCACTATGTTTATAGCAGACTTATTTATAATAGCCAGAAGCTGGAAAGAATCCAGATGTCCCTCAACTGAGAAATGGATACAAAAAATGTGGTATATTTACACAATGGAATACTACTCAGCAATTAAAAACAACAACGAATTCATGAAATTCTTAGGCAAATGTTTGGAACTGGAAAATATCATCCTAAGTGAGGTAACCCAATCACAAAAGAACACACATGGTATATAGTCACTGATAAGTGGATATTAGCCCAGAAACTTGGAATACCCAAGACCAATTCACATATCAAATGATACCCAAGAAGAATGAAGGAGAGGCCCCTGGTCCTGGAAAGGCTCAATGCAGCAGTGTAGGGGAATACCATGACAGAGAAGGGGAGGGGGTTGTTTGGGAAGCAGGGTGAGGGAAGAGAGCTTATGGGACTTTCAGGGAGCAGGGAACTGGGAAAGGCCAAATCATTTGGAATGTAAATTAAGAATAGAAATATTTCATAATTAAAAGATCTTTTGACTATGAGACAGGTCTGCTCCTGACACTAACCCCAATCTATTTTAAAGAAGTTGATGAGCATCAATAGCCTCTATATAGATTTGAGTCAATTTTCATAAGCTAGCTACTTGCCTAAGAAAATGCCCATGCTTCAACTACAGACAAACCAGTTCAGAAAGACAAATGGATGCAGGTAAGTTGATTGCCAAGCAATGCCAAGAAAGAGTGAGAAGTCCTTCGTAGTTCCTGCTTCTCAAAAAGTCTTTCAGATATACTGGGCCAGAAGGCTGAAGATGGGCACTCTAATGTTATAGAGACAATACTGGGGAATGTCTAGACAGTCAGCTCTTTCTGTCATTTCTATAATTTTGGAAGATACATCCCAGTACTTCCTGCATACGCATGTAATATTTATTCCTTCTCAGGTGTCTGATGGGGCTGAAGACTAGACAGTTATTATCTCACAATTAAACTTAAGCTATTAGCATTCAAAAAGGTGTTCTAAGTCTACAAAGATGTTTTTAGGGTGGTAATACACATTAGGATAGAAATTGAGTTAATTACAAAATTTTAAACATATCAAAATAGGATATGTAATAGAATACCTTCTAAAGTTGCCAAATAATATGTCCTTGGCATTGTAAATATATTATCATACCTTATAGTTTTTTAATTGTTTCATAATTGTTATAATTGTATTCAATTTATATTTGAATTAAAAAGAGCTTTTCAATGGACTGAAATGGGGAAATATAGAGAGAATACCTTTCGTATTACATGGATGCATAACCTGTCAAATTAAAAGTCTATGGCCTATGGCTTAGGTAGGAAATGGGGATGGAACATCTGGGAGAAATAAAGGACTCTGGGAGAGAGCTAGGCACAAAAAGATCAGCACTGTAAAATGTGCGGAGTCAGATGCCTGGTACCTAAGCACAGGTAACCAGCCATATGGCAGAACATAGGTTAAAATAAGTGGGATATTGTAAGTTAGAGTACAGTCAAAAAAGAGGCTAGATATATGGCCAAGGTATTTGTAAACATATTTCGGATCTGAGTCTTATTTTTGGGAGTATGCAGATTTGAGGAAGAACCAAGACCTAACTTATTCATTTTTTGCTATTGCAATTGAAGATAAGTGATTTTAAAAAGATGCCTGGTGCTGGAAATATAGTTAATCCTTCACTGCTAGTGGAGCCATATATATATGAGGATAATTTATAATCATGATTTTATGAAATTAGCAGCCAAATTCCTTAAAAACATCTACAAGCATGCCTTTATACCAACAGATAAGTATAGTCCTCACCTCTCATTAAACACATGCTCTTTAACACAGACACCAGTACAGCAAAATTGCAACCGATCAAAGTGCAGAGTTGTAGGAACCAGCCTCAATGAACACGTCTACAAAACACTTTCAAAATGAAAACTCAGGGAACATTGTTAAAATTGGGAATGGAAAGATTAGAGGAACAGGAGGGTCAGGGAGTTTGCTGTGAGAGTGGGTCTCCTAGCAATGTCAGAAGCTACACATATAAATTTCACAGACATGACAGCCCAAACATGAACTGAACAACAACAACTATGAATAATTCAAATTGAGTAGGGAAAAGCTAATGAGGCCCAACCCTACACCAAGTACTACAGGCATCTGAAAAAGGTTTGAGAATGAGAGAGGAGGCATTCACCATGAGAGCACAGCTGGTCATCCAGTGCCAAACAGTCCTGAACATATACATACATACAGATAGAATTATATGGATTGAATGGGTTATGTTTAAGAATGTACATGTATAAACATATAAGTGTGCAATACAAATTATTAAAAAGATGCCATGGTTCTCATCTCTTCATTTATTCTGATCTGCTACAGGAGGATGCTTCTCTGATAATGTCTGAGCAAGACATGAATGTATGAGTATAGTAGAATGTAATTAAGAGTCATTTTATTGCTAATTTTTGTTGAGAATGATAATGGTAATTGGTGTTACCTTAGGTCACCAGGCCCTCTCAGCTTTTTAGGTCACCCAAGCATTGTAGGACATGATTTCCAACTTGTAAATGGGTGGTTCTTAATTCAAGCCTGATATTGATTGGTTATTCCAAGCTTTGTCTTACCTTTGCCCTAGCATATCTTGCAAGCTACACACCACTGTTGATCAAAGAGTTTGTTGCTAAGTTGGTGTTTACTCACATTATCTCTTTTGGTCCTGTGCAGAATTCCTTCCAAAACCAATGTGCAAAGATCTACAACAAGACAATATGCAGAAGGCAAGAGTCTTCAGAACACTCAGCTCTAAATTGATTATCTCCATCAAATCCTTCCACTTAGGGCTCTGGAAACTGTTGGGGGAGAAAGAGAGTAAGAACCAGAAGGGATGGAGCTTTGGTTGTCGCATAAAATGAGAATATTATCAAGTCAGTCAGCAGCCCACTATGGAGGCTGGGGGAAGGCTCCTGAGACCTCCTTCTTTGGCTGATTAAATAGTGCTAGTTGATGCTTAACATGGTAGGAATAAGTCAGTTTTCCTCTGGTCTGAGGACCCTAGTAAATGTCATAGGCTCCAGCGGGTGACAGCCTTATACTCACGTGCCTAGGAGCAGTATCCACAGATCTAGAGAAAATCAGGAAACGATGCCAAGAATATATGATAGGAGAAGCTATCAAAGGGGCTTAGAAGAAAATAAAATAGCCTGGTGTCATACAGTCTCCTTGGAAGCCATAGAACAGTGACCTAACTATTCCCATTAGACCCAACTCTTTAAGAATTCGCCGGGAACAGATCCTCTAACTTGGCACCTAGAGAAACATTCTTCTTGCAAAGTATTACAACTAGGATATTTAAAATCAATTATTTTGCCTGACAAGAACGAAATACTGTTTTGGGTTTGTTTGTTTATTTAGTTTTGTTTGTTCCCTCTTCTTGAGATCAGTAAAAGAGCAGACTTATTAATTTCATGACATTTTAGAGTCAATCAATTAAATATTACAGGATGATTAAGTTAATTTATTTTAAAACTAAAGTGAATGTTGTTCTTCTAATTGGCTTCATATTCATATATGAAGAAAAGCAATATTTTACTTTTCTAAATTCCTCATGAATTTGTATGAGAAAAGGCATTCTCTTGAGAAGAAGGTAGGAATCAGTCACAGTACAGTAATCTTAAACTGAAGCAAAATTGAATGGCTTGTGCTCAGCCAGTTCAGTATTTAGATGTTACAGCCAATTATTTTACAAATTTTAATTTTTTGTAAAAAAATAAAAAGAAACTGTATAGTTCTCCTTTTATGAGCACACTTGTTTTTTAATATAGTGAATAGTGATAGATGTTTAAATTAAACTGGATACTTTTCTTGTTTTAAGTATGAGTTATTTTTATAGGTCAAATGTGTATATGTATGTAAGTGAGTATAATATATATGTATGAATATGTGCATGTGTACATGCATATCAAAATTACTGAGTAACCTGTCCATAATTCTTTCAAAAGAATACATCAAATTAAATAAATATTTATAATTTTAATTTTATGAAATGACCTTTTAAAGAAATGTTTTATTGGTGAATTGAAATTATTACCAGCTTATATTGATTTGGCATGGAGCAAATTTTCATGAGGTTAAAGGTAGTATTAAGGAAGCAGAATATATATTTTTGGTATGTTTGTCTTTAAAAATATACTTATTGATTAATAATGTATTGACAAAATTTGTTACATAGGAACAGAGGTCACAAGTCAAGATTTTACATTACATTTTTTAAAGGTTTATATATTCACGTTTATCTATATATATACTGTCTTCATGTATACCAGAAGAAAGTATTAGATTACAGATGATTGTGAGACATCATGTGGTTGCTGGGAATTAAAATCAGTGTTCTTTTTTTCCCCATTGAAATATTTTTTTATTGTTCCTATACATGGATTCTTTTACAAAGTGTTTTTTTTATTAGATACATTCTTTATTTACATTTCAAATATTGTCCCCTTTCCTGGTTTCCCACCCTAAAATCCTATAACCCATCTCCCCTCCCATTCTTCCCCAATCAACCCACTACCTCTTCCTCAGTGTTCTTAACTACTAAGCCATGTCTCTAACTTTAAACATTACATTGTCTTTTTTTTGGGGGGGAGCTCCTGAAATGACAATTATTTTAAGTAAAACTATCTGAGAGAATTGTTTTAAGTGGGCATCCTGAAACATTCATAGGCAAAAATTTAAACACATATCAGTACATATAAGTACTTTTAATACGGACTATTTCATACTTAGCCTCAAGACAATCTGTTTATAAGAATACATCCTTGCAATGCTTTTCAAGTGTAACAGAAGTATATTTGTATGTTTATGTGTAACATTTTGGACACATTTACAACAGTGCGGAATGTAACCATGAACATCTGCACAGACTTTGGATACAGATGTTAGTGATGTGCTTTAAATTTGTATTAGAGTTCCTTGCATTTCTCTATGTGCTTTTGTAGAATATATTTTATGGTTTTGTGTTCAGTTTTTTAACCGTTATAGTAAAGACAGTGTATATCTGCTCCCAGTTTCATTGCAGGCCCAACACTCTACAAACCAATGGACTGAACTTTCCAGGTCATTTCAGTCCACTCCTGTGGCAATGAAGCTATTAACACCTATACTATCAAACACCCACCAGGTCACCCCAAATCATACTTCTAAAGTGACAGATACACAAGTTGGTGCAGAAATCAATTTAAATTTATGTGCTCTGCACTTGTCATTTTCAGTTCTGCCCACCATTATTCTTTTGTAATCCCTATTCTATGGTTTTGCTGTGGGTTCTTAATTCACAGAATTCCGTGGTACGCTCTTTTCCTTAGAAAGAAATGTGAACTGGAGAGTTAAGATCAATGTAATTCAACCGTGTCCATCAGCTAATCACTACAGCAGCAGAGGCTTCTACTGAATTCACTTAGAGCAACCCTGATTGATACCCAGATGAGGTCACTCACATCCCATTTCCTCTATGTAAAGTTCATTATTTCTGTTCTTACAAGAAAGGCAGAAGAGATGCTTATACATCATGATGCTTGTTTTGGTTGATAAAAGACTGTTATTGCTCTCGTTAGTTCTCTGAATTTATCTAAAGGAAAATCCTGCTGAACATTTACAGTAGAAAGGGAGTCATTAATCATTATAAAAATAAATGAAAATAAGGGCAGAGACAGCTATATGCACAAGCATAGGAAAGGCGGAAGGGGATATGATTGGTACCAACTAGAATGTCACAATTCTAGAAATGAAGACATACTGAGGAAGAAGTGGAATATTTACCTTTTGTTTCCGTTTTCCTTCTACATCTTTAATGAAAAAAAATAATACCACATGAGTCATTTATTGAGAGGGAATTCAAACAAAACCTCCATTTTACCGAGGCATAAGCATGACATGCAAAGTGAAATACAATATGATTCGTAAATTTTAATAATTTAGCCCAGCAGGGACTTGGAACATCAGTGTTTGCGTGAATGGGAGCTCAATAGAACATTGGAAGGTTGCAAAGTCCTCAGGCCTCTACATAGTCAGGAAATACAAAGACATCCTCTCTGGCATCTGGCTTCTAAGTGAATGGCTTTAATATACACAAAGAAAAATTCCCAAATTTGTCTGAACTACTGATTATTCCTAGCCAATACAAACACTGGCAAATATTGAAAAATGAGATCAGCTTTCTCTTTGGTTCTCTGATGATACATAAAATGCATACTTATGTTTCTGAAATTGTTCACTTCATTTACTCAAAAGGTATCTGTTTGTATAAAATTGCCATGATCTAAAAATAATAGGAAACAAAAATCCATCGATGTGATAAAATAGCAGTCACAGGAAAAATGGAAAATTTCAGTCAACACTAGATTTAGGGAATAGACTTGGGCATGGTATTTTAACTAATACACTGAAAAGCCCGTATTTGTCACATGGAAAATATTTTAAGTCCAGCATAATGATTACTGTGGCTGTTTTCCTCTGAAAGAAAAATCCCAACTAGCATTGTGCTGAAAGTGTTTGAAACATCTGATACTTGGATTTGCTCAAATAATACCACTTGTATGCCTTTCCTAAATTTGAACCTGCTGCTTTCCCATCTAATCATTATGGTCAATGTGACAGAAAATACTGTACCAATTTCAAATTTACATTTTTTGTGACTTTGCTTCCATGACCTTTTGCAGATGTCTTAGCTACTTTGTTATTTCATCCATACTGAATCTATTTATCAATAACTGTTTCCATGCAGGTATCTGTTGATTGCTGAAGACATCATGATCTTGAGTTACAGAAAATGGAGAAAGCTGGTGTACATTTAGAAGCATTTATCACCACTTGATAGCATATATATATATATACACTACAGGAGGAAGAAAGCAATTATCAACCTTAAAAGTTATTAACCAGTACTGGAGAGATGGCTCAGTGGTTAAGAGCACGGACTGCTCTTCCGAAGGTCCTGAGTTCAAATCCCAGTAACCACATGGTGGCTCGCAACCATCTGTATCAAGATCTGATGCCCTCTTCTGGAGTGTCTGTAGACAGCTACAGTGTACTTACATATAATAAAAAGGAAGGGTTGTACTACCGTGCCTTGCTGTTTAAAAAAAAAAGTTATTAACCTAGAACTACAATAATAACTTAGTAACTAGCTTGGTACAACATGCCTGCCAATTCAGTACCAAGCAGCTTGTGAAACACATTCTTACTGGACACAAAGGTTACTTTAAACTCATCTTTAGCACCAACATCAGAGTTAAGAAGCTGGGACTAGACAGACCATATTATCCCTTGGAGAGAACACATTACTATTATACTACTAAAAAAGCATAGTGTTAAAGCTGATTCTTTATAGCTTATCTCTTATCTCCTATCTCTTTTTAAAGGCTTAGTTCATCTTTTCATCTTAACCACAAAATGTTCTTACTTCACTGAATGGTTTCTGTTACAGAGACCCACAAGAGATCAACCTACAGAAAATATGAATCTAAGGAAATGGGCAGCCCTGAATGTGAAATATAGATTACATCCTCTATTCTCAGCGCTAAAGGATCACTGAGGAAGACAGGGAAGACACATTTAAATAACCTGAGACAGAAGTTAGATGTGGAGGAGCAGCACCTTCCAAGTATGGCAGAGCAGGTGCACTTATAGGTCACAACAGTTGTGAATACATGCATGAGATTTATGCAAGGATAAACCAGACAGAACACTCGCATGGAGGAAGGGGATATGAAGTCCCATCGCAGGCTGAGAATTTCTTGTCAGTTGGCTACAGTTTGGGAGGAAAAGTCAGTCATCTCCAAGAGTGTGGTCTCTGATAGTCCCATGATGCTTCAGCTGAAGGACAGTCATCTGAGAGTTGATGAACGACAAAGATTGAGTTTTTTATCTTTTGTTTCATTTTGTTTGGTTTTGTTTTTAAATGGAGACACAAATTTTAGTGGATAGAGAAGGGGCTCGTTCTGGGAGGATTTGGCAGATTTGTATATGATCAGTATACATTCCTTCAACCCTGTAGGAGGACCAGCAGTCTCAATAAACCTGGACCCCCATGATCTCTCAGACACTCGACCACCATCCAGGCAGCA
The DNA here is from genome assembly GCA_036184795.1 of Tokudaia tokunoshimensis. Taxonomy (NCBI): domain Eukaryota; kingdom Metazoa; phylum Chordata; class Mammalia; order Rodentia; family Muridae; genus Tokudaia; species Tokudaia tokunoshimensis. Next base: position 47,110,490 of record BTHU01000007.1, read on the forward strand.
TACACCATCTGATATGAGGCCCCCAACATATATACAGCAGAGGACTGCCAGGTCTGGGTTCAGTCAGAGAAGATGCACCTAATCCTCAAGAGACTGGAGGGCCCAGGGAGTTTAGAGGTCTGGTGGGGTGGGTGGTGGGTGGTGGGTGGTAGGTAGTGGGGACATGCTCATGGAGATGGGAATGTAGGGCTGAGGTATGGGATGTGGAACAGTTGGAGGGTGGAGCGGGAAGGAAATAAAATCTGGAGTGAAAATAAACAAATAAAAGTTTAAATAAAAAAATTCTCAAAGAACTATTTTTAAAAGAAAACCTTTTTATAGAAACAAGCAAGAACATTAAAATAATAACATACAAATTCAAATATATATATATATATATATAAAGAATAATAGTCCAGAGGGAATTTGTTTCAATAAAAAACATATTGCCTACAGTAAAATAAAAGTTTATCCCTGTGAATTTGTGCTTAAATATTCTTGGCATAAACAAACATAAATACAGCCATACTTATACTATATGCGATCATATTTTTAAGACTAACAAGAGCACCTTGGAAACATGAATTTACTGTACATTGAGTATTTCCTTTGTAGAACTTTAACATTTTTGCATGGCATTGGATATATTTAATGTAATATAATACATATATGTTTCATAGTCTACATAACTGTTTTCTAGGTTAGTTTTGGCTTTTAATCGTGAACACACATTTGCATGTTTCTAAGGACATTTATATAATATACTCAAAATATTGGTGCTAATATTATCTTACTAATAATGTCACTAGACCTTGCCATTATATTATTTTTCCTGTAGAATTATAATTATAACAACCAGTGTACATTTAAGATTCTCCAAAATTCTCTTGAAAATTACCTTATATTTTCTCTATCAATCCTATTTCTTCTTCTATACACAGACATTCAGATTTAAACTGTGCAATCCAGAAGACAATGATATTCTCCTTCTTGATAGAAAAACATAAAAAGAACTTGCTACGAAAGAGCACAGAATAAATCATTGTAGAAGAACTGTTTCTGTGCAGACTCCTTCCTCCAGAGACACATTGTAGCTATGGTTATGTTGAAAAGAAGGCATTAATTAAAACTTACTTTCAACACTGAAACAATACAAAGAAAATAAGCATGCAGAAGTCATATGTTTATTCATGTTGAAAAGATCTAAAATTTGTGTTTCTTTGTAGAAAGTTCCCAAAGCTCATTAGTGTGGAGGCCACTTGAATTGTATGAACTTCGGGATTTGGAACTTTCACACTTTAAATTGCATGTATTCAGCAATTTCTGACTGAAGCTTTAGGTTGCTGCAATCTTCTCTCCAATTACTTGGATCTACGACATCTGAAAGCAGAGTGTTACAGTTTCACATGCCTAAGTCAAGCTTTATAAATTTCAAATACTACTTAAAAGTGAAGCTAGGAGATTGGATTTTATGAATTCTGTTTATGCATAGAGACAACCCCTCATACTGAACTAGGTCCTATCCAAATCCAGGATAAACTAAGCTTACAACGGTTTGTATAAATTAACTGGGAGTCATTAGCAACTGGGTTGAGAGCCTCGAAATATTTTTAAGAAACACGATTATAATCATAGTAATGGATGTACTGTATCTTCCTAATGCCTGGTTCAAATAATATAGAATTTAGAACAGGTGATAAGAGGCAGAAAATAACAGAGAAAGACACACATCTCCAGTGGGATTCTAGACTATTTTTCTTCAAAGGTATTTTTGTTTCCAGTTGCTATGATGAAATCTGACAGCAGGAACATCAGGAATGGAGGGTTTGAGGAGACACAATGTCTCCTGGTGGGAATGGGATGGCAGAACAGTAGAAACATCTGGTCATATTGCATCTGAAATCAGAAGACAAGAGAAATGAATGCAGAAGGTCAGCAGGCTTTCTCTTTTATGTAGATAAGGGTCCATGGTATGGGGCTGCCTGTGTTTATGAGAACCTATGGACATCCGTGAACTCAATTTAGATATCCCCTCAACACAGCCAGTGAGTCTTGCTTTCTCAATCATTTTACATCCTGTCAAACTGATGATTATAAAGGCCCTTCTGCTTTGAAACCAAAGGTATAAAGCAGGAATTGTTTTAGTAATCTATAAAAAATTTTGTCTTAAGATATAGTAAATCAAAAGAGCATTTATTTATAGTCACATTTCTGATTCAGCAGCTTGCTCAGTCATTTTTATTCCAGTCACATGGGGCTGTGGTTAACTAGAAATTTGCAGTATGACTGACTGACTGTCTCCTGTATGTAGAAGGGAGGGTTCAGTCATTTCCTGGTGACTTGATTGAAGTTTTTGGCTTTTTCTGTGTGTCTTATATGGTTTGTATGGCAACCATAAAATAGCTCCTGAGCTAAGGTGATTTTTAAAGGACAAACATGCCTCATTGTTCTAGAGGTTGAGAACTCTACATTCATGTTGTTGTTAGACAAGTTTTTGTGGTAAAGGCTGCTGATTCTGCATAACAGAGGCATTTACATTCAACTTTACCTCTTGACACTATAATATTGATAATTTGGTTTTAACCTATTGATTTCAAATAGCATATATATATGTATATATAATATGTTTTCAATTTATATTAATTTATGTTATATTTATTTATAATTTATAATTAGCATTTATGCCTTCAACCTGTTGAACTGCTGAATTCATAATCAAAAGTAAGAAAATGTAAAGGGGGGGATAGAAATAACCTCCTTCACTTAAAGGGTTAATGAATCTTTAAGCACAGAAAGTGGGATGGCCAATATTCTGACCACACAATGATTATGCCATTGTGTATCAATGTGCTAATGGAAAACAACACCTGGCTGTCTACCTAAGAGATGCAACACTCTCACAGAGCACCGTGCACTGTATATAAATGTAAGCTCTGTCTCTTACAGCCTTTCTAAAATCTAGTTATCAAGTATTTGGGAATAGCTTGTTTAATTTACTACAATAAATTGGTGAGTGTATATGGTGGGTGTTTTGCTCTTGGTGGTGTCTATTCTAGAAGCTGAACTTAAACAAACTTGGACCTGTCAACTGTGCATGATCCAACTTCTCTGTTTCTTTCCAAATACAATACTTCTTTGCATTTAATGTCACTCAGATAATTTTTAACTCTCAACATCATTTGCCCTAAGACCTGACATGCAGACTTGGAGACCTGGGACGCAGAAAATTTACCTTTGCAAAGAGCCAGTGATGTGTCAGATCAGTGCTTGAAGTTGCCCAAATTAAAAGAAAAATTACTACCCTGATAGTTCATAAGAGTTGATTAAATTATTTAATATTTTAATTCTACCTAGCACCGATTATTAAGCCCTCAATAAATATATTATTATAGGTTATTTCACTTTCCTCCAGGACATCCTAAAAAATAAGAAATCTATAATAAGATCTTCATAATGAAAATTGGAAGTGAAGTGTCAAATTTGACATAAATATAATTTGAGGCTCTATTATCTAGAAACTTGAGACAAAAAGTCAATGTATTAACCTCTTGTTTTACGTAGTTTATTTTCTGTATTTATTCCTATATCCATGTCAATTGAGCCTTTATGTTTCTATTTTTATTAGTCTAAATATTAATATATATATATATATACTATGAGTTACCTCAATCGCTTTTTTAGTATTCAGTAGTTTAGTAAGAGTTTTCTGATTGATGTATGCATTATCTGCTGACAAATCAGGCCATTTTATTCTATGGGCTCTGTGTGAAAACTTGGCAGTACTTAAAAATATAGTGCTGAAGAACTGAGAAATTATATTGCAAGCCAGCTAAAGATGTGTCAAGCTTAAAAGAACATGAGCAATTTCACTCTATAGTTCCCACACCTGTTAAATGATGTGTCTGATGACAACACCATTTCCAAGCATCTGTGATATGCCCCAAACATGCCCCAGAAATGAAAACACAACTCAATTAATATGAATATAAGCTGTGTGCCTAGATTGGGCAGATCTACCACTACACTACCATCTTCCCCATCTATCAGACCCCTTATAATTTGAGGTTTCTTCAGGCTATGTGCTTCTGCTCAGGTTTCCTTCTGCCTCCTCCTCTGTTGTCCTTTTTCTTTCCTTCTTCTCTCTCCCAACTTTCGGATCCACCTTCCCCTCTTCTGCCCAATCACCAGTCCTAGCCATTATTTTACAAATTAAGGTTTACAGGAAATAACCTGAGTGCTGACTCATCCCACATTTGCAGATGCTCCCAGGAGAACAGAATTAGCATCATATTACAAATAGCCCCAGGGCTATCCTCAACACCCAGGCATCTGCAATGCTATAGTATACTTGGGTTAAAGAGTATGAACCTAGTTTAAAAAAATATATTTTAAATTGAAATAACTGTTTTCCTAGATTATGATCTTTAGTCCTAAGAAATAAAACAAGCAGACCCGCAACTGCAGGATCATTATTACAGGGATATTTTTATGCTATGATCGCCAATATTGTTTAGAACAGTGGTTCTTAACCTGTGTGTGTGTGTGTGTGTGTGTGTGTGTGTGTGTGTGTGTGTGTATGTGTGTGTGAATGTAGACCAGAAGACAGTATCAAATTCCCTGGACCTAAAGTTACAGGTGACTGAGATGGGCGCTGAGAACTGAACTTTCAGTCCTCCAGAAGAGTAACAAGTACTCTTAACTACTGAGCCATTTCTTCAGCCTCTATTATAAACTAGTTGAAATGTTCTGTGGAGATGAGTTAATTGGTAAAATGCCTACCATATGAACCTGAGTATCTGAGTTTGTTTACCCTAGTGAAGGCCAGGACAGCAGCTCACATCTGAAATATCAGCATACAGAAGTCAAGAGAGAGTCAAGTGTAGACCAATGAGTCCTCCAGATGCAATCACTGGCTGGCCACCCTTACATAATGGAGCAGCTCCAAGTCAGTGGTAGACCCCTTCTCATTAAAGATATGATGTACTGTAATAAAGAGAGACACAAAATCAATTCCAGGCCTCCATGTCATGTACATAGACATGAACACATACCTGCACACATATATGCACAATACATATGATCAAGTACACACTATACACACACACACATACACAAACACACACTAAATAAATGACTAATTTAAAGTTATTTTAACATGCACTGTTCAGAATAGAATTGGTTTGAAAAAATTCACATGTTAAATACATACCTATTGGTCTTGGTTAAAAATGAATGCATGTCATGTTTGCTACACACCCCTTCCCCCCTAAAAAGGCTAGAATCAACCCTTCATGGTAGGGCCTAGTGCTGACTTGGATCCATTGATGTCTGTCCATGGGGCAATAAATGTAGCTGAAGTGTCTGGAGCTGCTACAGTCTTATGGGAAAACTGTACCCTTTTAGATAACCTAAATCTGTGTTGAAAAGCATACTATACGATCAGTGTGGCTACTGGGACAGGAGTCTTTCCTTCTGACCGCCATCTGAAGCAGGGAACCAGGCAGCACCAAAGCCTTAAGTGCTTAGCCCACCAGGAGAGAGTAATCTCCCAGCAGCAATTTCACTTCTGAGTGCAGGTGTGAGATCTCTACCTTCTCTCTGGAGCGGTACAGCTAGGAGGGCACAGGGCATATGATCAATGGAGTTGCTGGGACAGGAGTCTTCCCTTCTGACCACCATCTGCAGCAGGGAACCAGACAGCTCCACAGCCTTCTGGGCACAGACCCTGCCAGAACAGAGTTGGTCTCCCAGGAGTACAGACACAGGCTTACAGGCCCATAGGAGGGACAAGCTCTAGCCAGAGACAGCAAGACCAACTAACACAGAAATAACCAGATGGCAAAAGGCAAGTGGAAGAACCCTGCCAACAGAAACCAAGGCTACTTGGCAACATCAGAGCTCAGTTCTCCCACCACAGCAAGTCCTGGATACCCCAACACACTGGAAAAGCAAGAGTTGGATTTAAAGTCTCATCTCATGATGCTGTTAGAGGACATCAAGAAGGACATAAATAACTCCCTTAAAGAAATACAGAAGAACATGGGTCAAATGGTAAAAGCCCTTAAAGAGGAAACACAAAAATCCATGAAAGAAATACAGGAGAGCATGGGGGAATAGGTAGAGCCCTTAAAGAGGAAACACAAAAATCTCTTAAAGAATTATGGGAAAACACAAACAAACAAGTGAAGGAACTGAGCAAAACCATCCAGGATCTAAAAATGGAAGTAGAAACAAAGAAATCACAAAGTGAGACATCTCTGGAGAGAGAAAATCTTGGAAAGATTTCAGGAGTCATAGATGCAAGCATCAACAACAGAATACAAGAGATGGAAGAAAGAATATCAGGTGCTGAAGATACCATAGAAAACATTGACTCAACAGTTAAAGAAAATGCAAAATGCAAAAAGCTCCTGAGCCGAAACACCCAGGAAATCCAGGACATAATGAGAAGACCAAACCTAAGGATTATAGGTATAGAAGAGAGCGAAGATTTCCAACTTAAAGGGCTAGTAAATATCTTCAACAAAATTATAGAAGAAAACTTCCCTAACCTAAAGAAAGAGATGTCCATGAACATACAAGAAGCCTACAGAACTCCAAGCAGACTGGACCAGACCAGAAAGTCCTCCTGGCATATAATAATCAAAACACCAAATGCAATAAACAAGGAAAGAATATTAAAAGCAGTAAGGGAAAAAGGTCAAGTAATATAAAGGCAGGCCTATCAGAATTACACCAGACTTCTCACCTGAGACAATGAAAGCTAGAAGATCCTGGGCAGATCTCATATAGACCCTAAGAGAACGCAAATACCAGCCCAGAATACTACACCCAGCAAAACTCTTAATCACCATAGATGGAGAAACCAAGATATTCCATGATAAAACCAAATTTATACAATATCTTTCCACAAATACGGCCCTACAAAGGATAATAGATGAAAAATGCCAACATGAGGAGGGAAACTACACTCTAGAAAAAGCAAGAAAGTAATCTTTTCACAACAAACCCAAAAGAAAGTAACCATACAAATATAAAAAGAAAATCAAAAATAATAGGAAGCAACAATCACTATTCCTTAATATCTTATAACATCAATGGACTCAATTCCCCAACAAAAAACATAGTCTAACAGAAGTATTTTTCATGTAAATCTTCAATTTTATCAGAAAATGTTTGTGATTCCTCTTTCAATTTAGTAATGTTTTGTATTTCTACCATTTTAACTGTATTATTTTCCATGATAATCTTTAATTTTAACATTTTTTCTATATATTTCTTCAATTTTATCAGAAATATTTTCCATGTGAATCTTCAATTTTGTCAGAAAATGTTTATAATTCCACTTTCAATCAACTTAGGAATATTTTTATGCCTCCCATTTTATTGGTATAATTTTCCATGATAGTCTTCAATTTTAATATTATTTTATATTTTTCTACAATTTTATTAGAAATATTTCCCGTGTAAATCTTCAGTTCTATCATAAAATACTTCTACTTCCTTTTTCAATTAATTAATTTTTTATACCATTTTACTCTTTAATTTTCTATGAAAATTGTCAATCTTAATGTGTTTTTCTATATGCATCTTCAATTTTGTGAGAAACGTTCTCCATGTAAATCTTTAATTTTATCATAAAATGTTTTTACTTCCCTTTTCATTAAAAAATACTGTCAAAAAATAAAAAATAAATAATAAGAAAAAAAAAGAGAAAAGAAAAGCATACTAGTAATAGGTTGATAAGAAGCTTAGGCATAGGTTAACTTCTACTGTTATTATACTGACAATATTCCAAACATGAATGTAAGGCCAACACTAACTGAGGATACCATTTGTACCATTTAATGCTAATGTTTTTTTTTTTTGTTTTTTTGTTTGTTTGTTTTACTTGAACAATGATATCCATTTTTTAAGGCTTGATGTGATGGTCATTGAAAGGGGGTTGAAAGCACAGCTGTTGAGCCATGGTGTCACAGAGGCAAATCCAGACACTACAAATAGGTGACAAATACTGGAGAAAACTATTTATCCTCACCACCTCACTTTTCTCTCCTTAAAATGGGGACAGTAACATACTACATAGGGTTGTAAGACTATATAAAGTATGTAGAGCATCCTTTATGCTCTACCTACTCTGTGTTTCCAGCACATGCTATCTCTTCCATGCTTCCCTCTCTAAGTCGCCAGCTGTGGACATGGACAAGGAGCTGAAACTAAGAATGCAGAACACTCAAACTCTGTACCGAAGAAACCAGTTATGCTATGCTGCAGCTCTCTACTTTATATTTGGATTTGCATGGCATATACTCTTGAAAATAACTCTCATGGTGGCAGCACCTGCTAGGATCTGTCCCTGCACACATCTGAACTGTCCTCGCTACCGTCCTCACTGCTGTCCACCTAGCTCTAACTTCTCAAGTCCTTGTCACTGCCCTCTTTATCTTCCTCATCCTGAGCTTTCTCCTTCAGCAATAAGTGAGGAAAATTCCTTGGCCACAGGATTTTCTGGTTCACAGATTAGGACTCCTGTCCAAAGAATACAACCTCTTCAATATGCTAATATTATTATTTTGTTATCAATTGCAGGACCAGATAATTATAACTTCTGGATGCACAGGTGTGAACAAACCAAGATGATAAGTCTGGGAAACCCAACTTCCCAACATCTTTCCAAAAACACTGTCCTTACATAATGAATGAAATAAACTCTTTAACACTAACAGTAAGATAATAGATACATTAAAACCTCAAACAAATAAGTCACAAGACCTGTTTTAAGGACGTTCAATTGAGCTCAACCGAAAACAATCACAGGTTTAAAAACAATCAGCATTAAAAATCAATTCAATAGTCCATCATGGAAAGTTGGAAGAGATTGAAGTAATTAAAATAAAATCGAACAGAAATCCTTCTGGTGAAAGCTACACAAAGCAGAAGAGCTTCACATAGGATAGATCAAGCAGAAGAAAGGATCTGTAAACTAAAACCAGAGAACATGAGGATGCATAGGTGAGGAGAAAAATACAGCAGTGGACAAGAGAAATAAAGCAAATACACAGAAAACACAGTGGAACAGTAAAGGAGGGTGTATTTGGACCAGGATGAGACTTAACAGTGAAGTGCTTGCCTACCTTGCTCAGTGACTTGGTTTCTTTGCATGCTTACACCACACACAAACACACACACACACACACACACACACACACACAAACACATACATATACACAAAAACCCCACATACATACACATAAGCTATATACACGCATTACATACATGCGTGTGTATGTGCACACACGCACAAGAGAACATTTAGTTTATCAGGTTTTTTTTTTTATTTTTTTTTTTAATTTAATTTTATTTTATTTTTTTAATTTACATTCCAAATCACTTCCCCTTTCCCGTTTCCTCCCTCCCCAAAAGTCCCATAAGCCCCCTTCCCTCCCTCTTTTCTCCGTTCAACCCCCTCTCATTACTCTGTCCTGGCGTTCCCCTACATCCAGTCTTTCCAGGACCAGGGGTCTCTCCTTCCATCTTTTTAGAAATCTATTGATATGCTGATTGTGTCTAGGGTATTCTGAGATTCTGGGTCAATATCCCCTTATCAGTGACTTCATACCATGTGTGATCTTTTGTGATTGGGTTACCTCACTAAGGATGATATTTTCAAGTTCTGACCATTTGCCTAGGAATTTCGTGAATTCATTGTTTTTAACTGCAGAGTAGTATTCCATTGTGTAGATATACCACATCTTCTGAATCCATTCCTCCGTTGAGGGACATCTGGGTTCTTTCCAGCTTCTGGCTATTATAAATAAGGCTGCTATGAATATAGTGGAGCATGTGTCCTTATTGCATGCAGGTAAAGTCTCTGGGTATATGCCCAGGAGTGGTATAGCCGGATCCTCCGGAAGTGTCATGCCCAGTTTTCTGAGGAGCCGCCAGACTGCTTTCCAGAGTGGTTGTACCAGCCTGCAATTCCACCAGCAGTGGAGGAGTGTTCCTCTTTCTCCACATCCTCGCCAACAACTGCTGTCTCCTGTGTTTTTGATCTTAGCCATCCTGACTGGTGTGAGATGGAATCTCAGGGTTGTTTTGATTTGCATTTCCCTAATGACTAAGGATGATGAACATCTCTTTAGGTGCTTCTCAGCCATTAGATATTCTTCAGGTGAGAACTCTTTGTGGAGCTCTGTACCCCATTTTTTAATAGGGTTACTTGCCTCTCTGGAGTTTAACTTCTTGAGTTCTTTGTATATCTTGGATATTAGCCCTCTGTCGGATGTAAGGTTGGTAAAGATCATTTCCCAGTTAGTTGGTTGCCGCTTTGTCTTTTTGACGGTGTCTTTTGCCTTGCAAAAACTTTGTAATTTAATTTAACCCTGGAGAGATGGCTTAGCGGTTAAGAGCACCAACTGCTCTCCCGAAGGTCCCAAGTTCAAATCCTAGTTTATCAGGTTTAAGAGGGACTTGAAGATGTGGAAAGGGTAGAAAGCTTACAAAAAGAGGAAACATAGACCTCACAAAGCTAGAAGATACAAATAACCACCTACAGGAGGCCCAGAAGTCACCAGACACATTCACCTAATACATCAATCCCAATATACCTAATGTCCAAACTCTTGAATATTAAAGAGATGATACTCCTGAAAATAATATGAACAAATAACACAAAATTCCCTAGGATGAAAAGAGGTAGGATGAAATATTTGCAGTACTGATTCACAAAAGATCCACACTGAACCAAGAATATTTGTGTTAGTCAACTTTTCGCCATTTTAATGAAAGTCTTAGGAAAATGCATTTACAAAGTGTAAGACCAAGTTTGGATCACAATTTTAGATATGTCAATTTCTGCGCAGTTGGTTCTGTGGTGGTACATCACAGTACAAGTTCCTGATGAAGACCCTTTCCAATAAGGATTACATCATTAGTTGCTCACCACCTCCCTTTACCCAATACAACCTTCTTGGAAATCAGTTCTTTACACAGAGACCTTTCGAAAATCCAGTTAAGACTGAACTACCCTGCCCTACAGCGATTCATCTACCTCTAAAATGCAAATGAATTTAGTCTACAAGGTTCCCTAAAGTCTTAACTCCTCTAGTGTATCTCCAAAGTTCAATGCAAAAATATCCAGAGAATCAAGTCATGTATGCCTGCTAGATTCTGAAAACCAGAATGTAATGCTACATACTTCAAAGGAATAATGATTGGACAGGCGGTAAGTAAGCATTGTTCCTTCAAAAGAAATGAACAGAAAGTAGCCTTGGGGGGTTAGAACAAAACAGGGAAAGTCAAGAGACATAAGAATTCAGTCCTAACATTTCATATCTGGCTTTGGATTGCATTGTAGTGTAGCCTGCTGTCTACAAAGAGATTAGGATGTTCCAGCCTTAGAGCTTACTGTTGTGGGCCCACGTTGCTACTCTGAAGTTATGTTTCACACTGACTCACCGTCCCGTGGATGCATCCTACATGATATGGCGTTATCTCTATCCTTTTGGGATCTCTGGTGCAGCTTTGAAGCCATTCTGGCCTCTCCACACAGTGCCTACTTTGTTGCTGTATGCAGGACTCTGATGCTGCCAATCACTGCCTGGCTTTGCAAGTTTTCTTTAGAACTCACAGTGGAAGCCTCTGTGGTCCCAAAATTCTTGCCTTCTACTTTCCACCCAAAGCAGCTTACTAAGGAATTGAGTGAGATACCATCAGTAGATGGTAGCATCACCCACCCACCCATATGATCCAAGTTATGAAGTACACATTACGGATTTTTATATGTAAATAATTTCCCATGAGCTCTTGTGTTTGAACAGTTGAGTTCCAGCTGTTAATGTACTGTTTAGTAATGTTGTTTTGAGATGTTTTAGTGGAAGTGATTTCTGGGGCTGGGCCTTTGACGGTTATGTTGAGTTTAGACTCTAGCCTTTGAAAACGCCTGTTCTACATACTATCATGAGAACAATGCCCCACATTCCCACTGCTAGGTGTCTCCTTACCATGTATTTATCACAATGATGGACTGATACTACTCACAAGCCATGAGCCAAATGAAACCTTTCCTCCTTTCAGCTGGTTCCGTCAGGAACTTTGTCACAATGAGAATAGAAATGCACAGAATGATGGAGGCTTCCATCAATATTTCATAGGAAGGATGGGGAGGGATGGCATTATGTGGTATGGTTTAATTTACTGAGAACAGCCCTAGGCAGCATGTGTTATACTATAGAGTGATGCCAAAGCAGCAGTAGAAAGTAGTGAAGCAAGCCAAATACAACGCAGGCTTAAGGAATTGCCATGAAGCCTGAAAAACTACCTAGGACAAGAGATCACATGGACTGTAACCAGAGTATCTATGAGGTGTGCTTCCCAAAAGTTCTGAAAACTCCATCACACCATCCTTATGACATTGCTCTGCATGTCAGGCACAGAGAGTTAATTTTTGTTCTCTGAGTATTGCTTTAGTACAATCCCCTTCCTCTCTGTCACTACCTCCTTCTTTCTCTTCCTCCTTCCCAGTCTCTCCCTCTCCCTTTCTCTGTCATTTCTTCTCTCAAATGTACCAGAGAATATTCTAGGCCAACAGTTCTGAGCAAAGCATGATAAGTAGAGAAAATTTTGGTGATGGCCTCGATTCTTTCTTTGTGCTGCGAGGCAGATGGAGAACCCTGGTCCACGCACAAGAGTACCACAGCTGAAATCTGGAATGATCACCATGTGTGAACGTCATGTTTGTATCTTAGAGCTTCTGGGAGTTAGTAGAAACTTTATTGTGATGTCCTAGTGGGGTGTCTTAAGTACATTAGGGCACGATCTATTGATGACTTTGTTTTCACATTTCTGTCTTCCCTTTTCTTAACCAGGCCATGAAACAAGCAATTTTGTTCTTGTTCCTGCAGTGATAGAGCACCATGGGCAGAAACAAATAGGGACCGCCAATAATTAAATTCAGATTCTGAGACTTGAGCTAAATTAAGACCTCTGTTTATTAAGTTATCTTCAGTATTTTATAACAATAAAAATCTAAGACTTCAAAGTTTAAAAGTTCTTGGTACCTAAACAGGATGAGATTTCAACCCGAGAAACAGTTTTATTCGTTTCCACTAGGACACAGATTGTCCCCTATTGAAAGTTTCATGGGATTGTAAAAATGAGGTAATACCTTTGAGCTGAACCCTGATTCCTACTCCCAGCCAAATGTCTCTGCAAATGAAGTACTCCTTCTATCTAAGTTTCTACCTGTCAAAGGCAGACATAACCAGAGTAAGGTAACTAAATCCTGTTTCTCCTGATGTTATATCTCATCCATGGACCATAAATGTCCTCACAACTGGATTGACAGTAGTTTCTAGAAGATTCCCAATTTACTTTTTCCTTACCATTAAAAGGAATATTATCTATGCAACAGATGCATTCACTAAATGTAAAATTACAAAAAAAAAAAAAAAAGAAAGAAACACAACCTGATCAAGAGCTAGAAAAAGAGTGTTGCTATCAGGTGTGAAGACAGCGCTTATAGTGTAGACATTTCTGTCAGATGTGTGGTTGATCAGCTGCTTCATCTATGGACAGTAACATCCAAAGGAATGAAGTGTGTCTAAGCACTAATTTTTCAAACAATAGTTCTTTTTTTAAAAAAGGAAAAAATTATATCTTTACTCTGGATCTTTTAAGTCCACAATTATATTGTAAACAGATATGCTATCTAGTCCGGCTGTGCCACTCTATTGGTAGAGAACACAGCAGATAATTTAAATATTGAGGTCCTAGGGCATAATGCTAAATTAACTCAGAAAATTGTCACATTAGCCCCCTACAGGAAAACAGTACCTATGGTTCGGAGCTTTGAGACCAGACACATTCTCTGTAGTTATAGAAGTCCTAGATGACATCTTCTTGTGAAATTTAGCCATTTCATTTGCACTCAACAGTAACAAGTGTCTTGTCTGTGGCCATGTGTTCATCCAGATATTCTGGCTGATTCACTATGGCTTCCTCATTTCAATTGGATGCTTTATGTTGCACTGTTATTCCACGGAGGAGACTGATTTTCTTATACCTCAAAATGCAGCATTGTGAGCTTTAAATTCTTCCTCAGAGTCTTCCTCATCCAACCTAACTCTCACAGCACCGAGCTGACCAAGCTTCCCTTTGGATTTGACTTAACTACAAGGGGGTGTTGTTGAGTATTGCCTCACCCTAACCACATGCCTTGCTCATCAAGTTGCATTAAGAGTTTTTGAAGTAAAATGATCAGTTTGGGATGACCCTCACATGTGGATATTTACTAGTCATTATCCAGTTGTGAGGTACATAGTTTTAATAGCATTTTATCTCAACAGCTAGCTAAACCACGAAGGGAGGGGTGCACAGGTGGGAGAATACCCAGCCTGTGGGATAACCGGAACACATATATTGATTGAGGTTGTCATTTCATATGAGTGTGGGTAATGAAGTCTCAAAATAACTGTAGACAAAACATAAAGATTCACTGAACAGAGGTGATTATAAGTGATGGAGTAGTAACCAAAAAAGATGAAATAAACATGGCAAATAGTAATAAAAGTGATGCATTCAAGGAATGTAAATAGGTGATGTCCCTAAATGGTGACAGTATGTTTGATTGACACAGGATGTGACTATAGATTGATTTTCAAAACATAGTTAAAAATAAAGAAATTAAAAGAGAGAAAGAAAACAAAACAGCACATTATAATGAAACCTGAAATAAAATAAGGTTTATTTTTTCTATCTCAAAATTTAGGTAAACAAATAAAAACTTGGTTGCTAGGCATTGGCTTTAATATGTCAAGATTTAAGTTTCTATTCACACACACCGAAATCCACCGAGTTTTAGACAACAGACTACAAAGTAATTGTTCTCGAACATTGTGATGAGAGAACTTTGTTTGGAAAGGGGAAAATCATATTCACAGTGGAAATGCTGTTCTTGGAGCTATTGTTATTAAATTTTATTAATCAAATTTTGATGGTTATTTATGGATATGTTACAATAGAGATATTATTGGGAAGGCATAGAACTATTAATTGTCTGAAACTGTGTAATAAACTGAATTCTCCACAGTATCTATAAGGTAGTAATCACATCATTGGCTAGAAGCTCAACTCTCACTGAGTTAATGACTTTCTAGTTTTGAAGTTGAATCACTTTCATATTAAAAATAAAACTGCTGCACCATCTGTTTTCCAATACATTCCAATGTTGCATCATTTAATTAAATATCTGTAAATAGAATCATTATAGCTTTGTTTCTTCTAAAACTGACATTGTACAAAATAGTTAATAGAGTTATATTTGGTTTGTAGAATATTCAAAACAAACAAGTAAATTTTTAAAAATAAGAAAGCAGTCTCTAAAATCTTAAATAGTCAAGAAAAGCCTGGTATTTTAGTAAACATAAGCTCAGTAATAAGTGGACAATTTCATACAGGCTTTAAATAATCCTCAGAAATAATATGAATCTTTGTCCTGTTGTTAAAGAGAAAATCAGGTTATTAACTAAATTAAAGAGGTAAATTATTAGACTTGTCTGCTGACTAGCTTTTTGTCAAGCAAGCATGGGCTAGGGCTATTTTGGAAGGAGGAAGGTCAATAAGGAAAATGTCCCTACCAGATCGGCACTTCTGTAAACCTTTGGTGCCTTTCTTGATTGAAGATTTATGGGAAAGAACCCAGGTCACTGTGGGTGGTGCTGTATCTGGGCTGGTACTCCTGGATGCCATGTTCCCATTTTGATGGTGTTCCTGCCCTGATTTCCCTTGGAGCTGAACTCTTGCTCACCCAGAAGAGTAATATAAATTAAAAATCTTTCCTCTCCAATTTGCATTTGTCATAAATAATTTTATAAATGTTTCTATACTACTAACTAAAAACTAGAAGTTAATCACTATGTTGTTAAAATTCTAGTTATCAATTTACTGGTGCATGTGAAATAAAATGGTTTTTAAATAATATATTTCCAATATTATTTATCAGTGTTGTATCGCTTAAAATTTTAGAATCCATTTAATATTCATCTTAAAATCATTGGCTTCTTATAACTACTTTTGCATTTATTCTGTTACAATATATTTTCATGGAGGAAGTATATAGAGAAAATCTAATGTCACAGAGAAAGTATGTCAGAGTCAGAGGAATATTTTTGATTTTTCTAGAGAGTTTATTGGGTATCAATTGTGCAAACACAACTTATGCTGGCAGTGATAATAGAGCCAGAGAGCACTGCACCTCATCCAAGTTACATGTCAAGTAACAGTGTCAGTGTGACACACTTGTGACCCTCTCCAAAGTTGTGATTCTACAACCATCAAACGTTGACTCTCACATCTCCCTCTGCTTTTGAACTGGTTTGAGGATCTAAATGTCAGTATTATTTCTCAACTTCTTTCTTTGAAACCACCACTCATGAATTACATATTTATAAAACAGTGGGTCAATCAATTATATGGCTTGATCAAATGTTGATTGACTATACTATATAATATAATAAATAGGATAGCATAGTAATAACAGTATATCTGAAAATGATTTAGTAATAAAATAGATTTGAAAATTTCTGAAATAAAAAGGTTAATGGTTCTCAGCACAAAAGTTTGTGAAGGGATTAATTGACCAGTCAGCTTGTTTTGATCATTTTGAATGTGTACATATATCAACACATCTGTTTGTGCCCATAAATCTGTACAATTATTATTAGTCGATTACAGCTACAAAGATCACACAAATCTGATTTATATTGATATCAATCTCATGAAGAAGACTTTATATGCTTGGAAGCTATTGAACTTCTCTTGACAAGCACATTTTCTACTGTCCATCCTCCATGGACCCTTCATAAATTGATTTCGTGGGTCACTGTTCTGGCCAGATACAGCCAAAGTGCAACAGCTTTCAAAAGAAAAGCCCACACCAGGGTAGGTAGCCTTGTTTCCATGATTTGCTTGGTACTCTGGTAATGCCAATGTCAGCATCAGTGGTGGTGGCAGTAGCAGGGGAAGCAGGGAAGTGTTCCCAGCCTTCCAGGCAATTCCACAATCCAGTGATGAGTGTTTCAGAAGAAAAAGAATCTTCCCAAAGTGGTACAGCTCAAAAAAACAGCCATTTTCAGACAATTCTCCGTGAAATAACTTCTGTAATTTATTTCATGTGAATAGATACTTTATAAACATTGAAGGCTAGGGCGGTACCATGGGTAGATGCTTCCCATTGGCTCAGTTTGAGATGCTAGTTATGCTCTATTTGCATGGGGAAGAACTTCAGCTGTTTTCTATACATGATTGATGGTCACGGTCTGTGGTGGTTTGTATATGTTCATCCTAGGGAGTGGCACTATTAAAAGGTGTGGCCTTGTTGAAGGAAGTGTGTCACTGTGGGGTTGGGCTTAGAGATCTACCTCCTGGATGCTTGAGGATGCCCAGTCTGTTCCTGGCTTCCTTTGGATAAAGATGTAGAACCCTCAGCTCCTCTGCACCATGCCTGCCTGGATACTGCCATGTTTCTGCCTTGATGACAATGGACTGAACCTCTGAACCTGTAAGCCAGTCTCAATTAAATGTTGTCTTTTATAAAACTTGCATTGGTTATGGTGTCTGTTCACAGCATTAAAACCCTAACTAATACAGAAGTTGGTACCAGGGACTGGGGTATTGCTGTGATAGGCCTGACCATGCTTTTGTTTGGAAGAATGTGGATTTGGGGACTTTGGATTTGGAAAGCCATGGAATGCTTTAAGTGGGGCTTAATGGGCAAGCCTAGTAGGAATATGGAAGACAGTGGTGCTGAGGGTCATTTGAACTGTGTAGGCCTGATGGCCCAAGAGGTTTCCGTGGAGAAGAACTTTTCATATGGGGCTGAGAGACTGTGTTTGTGATGTTTTGGTGAAGAACATGGCTGCTTTTTACCATTGTTTAAAGAGACTGCGTAAGGCTAAGGAAAAGAGATGTATATTAATCGTATTGAGAAAGGAAGTCTCAATAAAGCCCAACAGAGACTTTGTACTCTGGTTAAGTCTGATGAAGAGCATTTTGAACAAACATAGCAAGCTGAGAAAGGAAACATACAAAATATATAGTTTGAGTATTAAAGGGACATCAGGAAGTGAAATGGAGCTGAATTCAAGGATATTAAATTGAATTAAGGAAGTAGTGATTTTGAGGCAAGATTCCTCCTGGCTAAATTTAGGTCCAGGCGTGGTAGTACAAGCCTTTAATCCTAGAAGACCAAGTTCAAGGCAAGCCTATAACAGAGAAAATTCTAGGTGAAGAAAAATTTAAATCCACACTTGGTGGGCCACACCTTTAATCCCAGTAACTAGGAGACAGGCATACAGATCTCTGAATTTAAAGTCAGTCTATGAAGTAATATCCAGGACAGCCAAGCTTAGGCAGTGAAGGAGTTGGAATAAAGGAAGCTAGTGATAGGGTAATAGAACAAGGGGGCCAATGTTCCAGCTCCTGCAAACAGCAGAACTCAGCAGCTTTGGCCATGTATCTCTGGCTTTATATTCAAGAGAAGAAGGAGACTACTGGGACAATTGATGCTGGTTAGCTGGAGCTAAGAAATTAGTGGTGATTAAGAAAAGACCAGCATCTCTTAGGTGATATCTTCTGTGAAGTGTTTCCTGAAAACACAAAGAAGCTGTGTTCCAGAGATAGCCAAGGCTGTACCTCACGCTGCAGCTGTACTTGGTAATGTGTAAGAATCATCCAGGTGGTACTGGTTTTGAAGGCATGAAGGCATCATGAAGAATAGCTGAAGTTTGACACTGTGAGAGGCCATGGAAGGCCATTGGTGAAAGTGTAGGCTCAGTTGTAGTTGACAGCCAAGGACTGAAGGAGTCATACAGAGAGTTGAGGTTTGGTACCATGAAAAGAGCCTATGAGAGGCTTTGGTGAAGAGGAGTTGCAGTAGAAGACCCTAGCATATTGGAGATGCCAGTACCATGGAATGACCACCAAGAACAGCAGTGGCAGCAGAATGGATCAACTTGAACTTAGAGTGCTACACAGGGCAGAGCTGGAGAAGTGACACCAGCCCTTTGGAGATACACAGAAGATCATGTGTGGAACTCAGACATTGGAACAAGAAGCTGTGAAGCTGAAGTTGACTTGGGGACCCCAAGATGTTAAAGATGCCAGAGCCACAGGATGCCTGCCAGGAAAGCTGCTAACAGGGAGTGGAACCAGCCCAGGAGAAAGAACCTTGTTGCAGTCAACAAAGATGAAAAGGTAGTTGAAGATCTGAAGACTGCTTTGCCATCAGGCATGGAGATGCAGAGTTTGGAGACTGCCCAGCTGGTTTCCTGTCTTGCTTTTGGGGTTACAGTTCAGTGATTGGACAAATCTCAGAAGAGACTTTGAACCTTGGACTTTTAACACTGTTGAGACTGCTACAGACTGTGGGGACTTTTGAAGTTGGACTAAATGCATCTAGCATTATGCTATGTTTAGGTATGGCCCCCATATACTCATGTTTCAACAAGCCTATGGGGGCCAGGGAGTGGAATGTGGTGGCTTGTATGTGTTCATCCCAGGGAGTGGCACTATTAAAAGGTGTGGCCTTGTTGAAGGAAGTGTGTCACTGTGGGGTTGGGCTTAGAGATATACCTCCTGGATGCTTGAGGATGCCCAATCTGTTCCTGGATTCCTTTGGATAAAGATGTAGAGCCCTCAGCTCCTCTGCACCATGCCTGCCTGGATGTTGCCATGCTTCTGCCTTGATGACAATGGATTGAACCTTTGAGCCTGTAAGCCAGCCTCAATTAAATGTTGTCTTTTATAAAACTTGCATTGGTTATGGTGTCTGTTCACAGCATTAAAACCCTAACTAATACATGGTCCTCTTGGTGGGGAGTCATGGTTACATGTTCCAGAGCAGGTAGAGTTAGGAAGGGAGTGGGCCTCAGTGCAATTGTTATCAATTCTGAGATTCACAGGGTTTTTTTTTTTGTTTTTGGCTTACTAAACATTAACAGTTCTTCTGTCTAGTGGCATAGACCACTTGCCCTACGTTCTACAATTCCAGGTTTTGCAGAAAGGTTGAATTTAATTATTGGTGACAATCACTGTCTTTCCTTGTGTTTGCAGGCTTACTTTTTACCTTTTTAAGAAGTTATGAGATTCAATATGAACAATCACAATCTGCTACATTTTTGGTTTAATGATTTTTAAGTTAAAATTGATCACCCTGAAGAACTAGGTAATTTACATTTAAGGCCAGTGGTATCTGGATACAGCCAACTTTCCTGGGCATTCATGCCTACTCCATTTGCCAGTAGGCATGAAAATGGCCATCAACTATGTGTTGTTTATTTCTGTTTGTAGCTTTCAGTAAAGAATGCAAGTAGGACATTTGACACCTTGCTTAAAAGGTGGAAAATATATACATATACATATATATATATATGTATACATATATATATATATAATTTATTTTATTCATAGGCTGCAGTAACTGGAGAAACTCAAACCTCATCAAAATGATAATAGTAAAAGTGACTTCACAATATGCACCCATTAAATGTCTCAGGATCTCTTGATCAACAATGAGTGTGTAGAGCCACAGGAAGGAGCACTGTGTAGTAGGACACTGACTTGTGGATGTGATGTGCCTGCTGCATTTCTGAACTTGCAACTGTTATGAATAGCAGATATTTGCACAGAGATTGTCATCCATCAATATACTGTCATGAAGAGAGAGTGAATTCCTGTGGCCCTACAGTTCCCTGAGGACTTTGATGGTGGGTGGGGAAGACAAACTTTCTTCAGAGATGTTTATACCAGTGAGGTGCTCATCTTCCTTTAAACAACCCAAACTCAGTGAGTCTTCAAAAGAAATGCATAGATGTAGATGGGGGCATAGTTGGGAAGAGAAAGGAGATAAGGAAGAGGAGGACAGAAATGACCATAGGTAACCTACTATGTGTATTCATACACACTAATAATAAACAACAGAAAAGAAAAAAAGATGTTTTCTAAATTTTCTAAATTAAAGAACAGTAAATATTTTACTGTAGAAAATCATTTATGAGTTATATTGATTTGACTCAGAAATTTTCCCCCTAGAAGTAGTCTATAGAAGTACTCTTAAAATCTTTGTGCTATATCAAGATGCTTAATTCGTGTACTTTTGAAATTTCAATTACTATATATGTGATGATCTTATCTACTAAGCCTCATATGTAACTTAATTGTTTTCTAAATTTTATATGAATTGCTGTTTTTGTTTTCTAATGTCTGATTGATCTGTTTAAGTATTCTAGACTGAAACTGTAAATACATATAAGTTTCTGGATATTTTTGCTCTTCATTTCAAGAGAAACACATACACATACATGTGTACTTAGATATATGTATACATGCATACATACATATATAAATACATGCATTACACCCACATGTACACATATTTACACACACATATATATACATATATATATATGTATATATGCATGGGTTTATTGATAAATCTTAAAGATGGGTCTTGCTGCACAATTATAACATATTAAGAAAGCTTTTTTTAACTTTTAGTTAGCAAATAATTGTAGCTTCAGATGAATTCAAAAGTTATGAAATACCCTTAGTGTATTTCTTTTTTTTAATTTTATTTTATTTTCTAAGATTTTTTATTTACAATCAAAATCATTTCCCCTTTCCCGTTTCCTCCCTCCCCGAAAGTCCCATAAGTCCCCTTCCCTCCCTCTTTTCCCCATTCAATCCCCTCTCGCTTCTCTGTCCTGGTATTCCCCTACATCCAGTTTTTCCAGAACTAGGGGTCTCTCATTCCATCTTCTTGGAAATCTATTGATATGCGAATTGTGTCTAGGGTATTCCGAGATTCTGGGTTAATATCCGCTTAACAGTGACTGCATACCATGTGTGTTCTTTTGTGATTGGGTTACCTCACTAAGGATGATATTTTCAAGTTCTGACCATTTGCCTAGGAATTTCGTGAATTCATTGTTTTTAATTGCAGAGTAGTATTCCATTGTGTAAATATACCATATCTTATGAATCCATTCCTCCGTTGAGGGACATCTGGGTTCTTTCCAGCTTCTAGCTGTTATAAATAAGGCTGCTATGAACATAGTGGAGCATGTGTCCTTATTGCATGCAGATAAAGCCTCTGGGTATATGCTCAGGAGTGGGATAGCCGGATCCTCCAGGAGTGTCATGCCCAGTTTTCTGCGGAACCCCCAGGCTGCTTTGCAGAGTGATTGTGCCAGCTTGCAATTCCACCAGCAGTGGAGGAGTGTTCCTCTTTCTCCACATCCTCGCCAACAACTGCTGTCTCCTGTGTTTTTGATCTTAGCCATTCTGACTGGTGTGAGATGGAATCTCAGGGGTGTTTTGATTTGCATTTCCCTAATGACTAAGGATGATGAACATCTCTTTAGGTGCTTCACAGCCATTAGATATTCTTCAGGTGAGAACTCTTTGTTTAGCTCTGTACCCCACTTTTTAATAGGGTTACTTGCCTCTCTAAAGTTTAACTTCTTGAGTTCTTTGTATATATTGGATATTAGCCCTCTGTCAGATGTAGGGTTGGTAAAGATCATTTCCCAGTTAGTTGGTTGCCGCTTTGTCTTTTTGACAGTGTCTTTTGCCTTGCAAAAACTTTGTAATTTTATGAGGTCCCATTTGTCAATTCTTGATTTTAGAGCATAAGCTATTGGAGTTCTATTCAGGAAATTCCCCGCTGTGCCCATATGTTCAAGGTTCTTCCCTAGTTTCCTTTCTATTAGTTTCAGTGTGTCTGGTTTTATGTGGAGGTCCTTGATCCTCTTGGAATTGAGCTTAGTGCAAGGAGATAAGAATGGGTCAATTTGCATTCTTCTGCATGTTGACCTCCAGTTGAGCCAGCACCATTTGTTGAAAAGGCTATCTTTTTTTCCACTGGATGGTTTTAGCTCCTTTGTCAAAGATCAAGTGACTATAGGAGTATGGATTCATTTCTGGGTCTTCAATTCTGTTCCATTGATGTACATGCCTGTCACTGTACCAATACCATGCAGTTTTTAACATTATTGCTCAGTAGTACAGCTTGAGGTCTGGGATATTGAATCCCCCAGAGGTTCTTTTACTCTTGTGAATAGTTTTAGCTATTCTGGGTTTTCTGTTATTCCAGATGAATTTTTGAATTGCTCTTTCTAACTCTATGAAGAATTGATTTGGGATTTTCATGGGGATTGCATTGATTCTGTATATAGCTTTTGGCAAGATGGTCATTTTTACTATATTAATCCTGCCAATCCATGAGCATGGCAGATTTTTCCATCTTCTGAGGTCTTCTTCAATTTCTTTCTTTAGAGACTTGAAGTTCTTGTCATACAGAT
Source organism: Tokudaia tokunoshimensis (assembly GCA_036184795.1). Classification (NCBI taxonomy): domain Eukaryota; kingdom Metazoa; phylum Chordata; class Mammalia; order Rodentia; family Muridae; genus Tokudaia; species Tokudaia tokunoshimensis. The sequence goes on from BTHU01000007.1 coordinate 47,133,826, forward strand.
CTTTCACTTGTTTGGTTTGAGTCACACCAAGATACTTTATATGATTTGTGGCTATCATGAAGGGTATCATTTCTCTTACTTCTTTCTCAGCCTGCTTATACTTTGAGTATAGGAAGGCTACTGACTTGCCTGAGTTGATTTTATATCTGGCCACTTTTCTGAAGTTGTTTATCAGCTGTAGGAGTTCTCTGGTGGAGTTCTTTGGGTCGCTTAAGTATACTATCATATCGTCTGCAAATAGTGATAGTTTGACTTCTTCCTTTCCAATTTGTATCCATTTGACCTCCTTTTGTTGTCTAATTGCACTAGCTAGAACTTCAAGTACTATATTGAAAAGATATGGAGAGAGAGGGCAGCCTTGTCTAGTCCCTGATTTTAATGGGAATGCTTCAAGTTTCTCTCCATTTAGATTGATGTTGGCTACCAGTTGGCTGTAAATTGCTTTTACTATGTTTAGATATGGGCCTCGAATTCCTGATCTTTCCAAGACCTTTAGTATGAAAGGATGCTGAATTTTGTCAAATACTTTCTCAGCATCTAATGAGATGACCATGTGGTTTTTTTCTTTGAGATTGTTTATATAGTGGTTTACTTTGATGGATTTTTTTTATATTGAACCATCCCTGCATCCCTGAGATGAAGCCTACTTGATCATGGTGAATGATCGTTTTGATGTGTTCTTGGATTCGGTTGGCAAGAATTTTATTGAGTATTTTTGCATCGATATTCATAAGAGAGATTGGCCTGAGCTTCTCTTTCTTTGTCGGATCTTTGTGTGCTTTTAGTATTAGCGTAATTGTGGCTTCATAGAACGAGTTGGGTACTGTTCCTTCTGTTTTTATTTTGTGGAATAGTTTGAAGAGTATTGGTGTTAGGTCTTCTTTGAAGGTCTGATAGAATTCTGCACTAAAACCATCTGGACCTGTGCTTTTTTTGGTTGGAAGACTTCCAATGATGACTTCTATTTCTTCAGGGGTTATAGGACGGTTTAGATGGTCTATTTAATCCTGATTTAATTTTGGTATTTGGAATCTGTCAAGGAAATTGTCCATTTCCTCCAGATTTTCTAGTTGTGTTGAATACAGACTTTTGTAGTAGGATCTGGTGATTTTTTGAATTTCCTCAGTTTCTGTTGTTATCTCTCCCTTTTCGTTTCTGATTTTATTAATTTGGATACTGTCTCTGTGCCCTCTGGTTAGTCTGGCTAAGGCTTATCTATCTTGTTGATTTTCTCAAAGAACCAACTCCTCGTTTTGTTGATTCTTTGTATGGTTTTATTTATTTCTACTTGATTGATTTCAGCCCTGAGTTTGATGATTTCCTGCCTTCTACTCCTCTTGGGTGTATTTGCTTCTTTTTGTTCCAGGGCTTTCAGGTGTGCCATTAAGCTGTTAGTGTATGCTGTCTCCCGTTTGTTTTTGGCAGCACTCAGGGCTATGAATTTTCCTCTTAGCACTGCTTTCATTGTGTCCCATAAATTAGGGTATATTGTGCCTTCATTTTCATAAACTTTCAAAAAGTCTTTGATTTCTTTCTTTATTTCCACCTTGACCAAATTATCATTGAGCAGAGCATTGTTCAGCCTCCATGTGTACGTGGGTTTTCTTTTGTTTTTGTTGCCATGGAAGACCACCCTTATTTCATAGTGATCTGATAGGAGGCATGGGATTAGTTCTATCTTCTTATATCTGTTGAGGTCTGATTTGTGACCAATTATATGGTCGATTTTGGAGAAGATACCATGAGGTGCTGAGAAGAAGGTGTATTCTTTAGCTCTAGGATGAAATGTTCTATATATATATATATATATATATATATATATATATATATATATATATATAAAGTTCCATTTGGTCCAAGGCTTCAATTAGATTCACTGTGTCCCTGTTTAGTTTCTGCTTTCCTGAACAATCCATTTCAGAGAGCAGGGTGTTGAAGTCACCCACTATTATTGTGTGAGGTGCTATGTGTGCTTTGAGCTTTAGTTAAGTTTCTTTTATGAATGAGGGGGCCCTTGCATTTGGAGCATAGATATTCAGAATTGAGAGTTCTTGATGGTGGATTTTTCCCTTGATCAATATGTAGTTTCCTTCTGTGTCTTTTTTGATGACTTTAGGTTGAAAATCAATTTTATCTGATATTAGGATGGCTACTCCGGCTCGTTTCTTGGGACCATTTGCTTGTAAAATTGTTTTCCAGCCTTTTACTCTGAGGTAGTGTTTGTCTTTGACACTGAGGTGCATTTCCTGCATGCAGCAAAATGCTGGGTCCTGTTTACGTATCCAGTCTGTTAGTCTATGTCTTTTTATTGGGGAATTGAGACCATTGATATTAAGAGAGATTAAGGCATAGTGATTATTGCCACCTGCCATTCTTGACGTTATCTTTATGTTTGAGTGGTTATCTATTTTTGGGTTTGAAGCAAGAAGGTTACTATCTCATTTTTTCCAGGGTGTTGTTTCTCTCCCTGTATTGGCGGTTTCCACCTATTATCCTTTGCAGGGCTGGGTTTGTGGAAAGATATTGTGAAAATTTGGTTTTATCATGGAATATCTTGGTCTTTCCATCTATGGTGATTGAGAGTTTTGCTGGGTGTAGTAGTCTAGTTTGGCATTTGTGCTCTCTTAGTGTCTGCATGAGATCTGCCCAGGATCTTCTAGCTTTCATAGTCTCTGGTGAGAAGTCTGATGTGATTAGGATAGGTCTTCCTTTATATGTTACTTGGCCCTTTTCTCTTACTGCTTTTAATATTCTTTCTTTGTTTAGTACATTTGGTGTTTTGATTATTATGTGACGGGAGGTATTTCTGTTCTGGTCCAGTCTGTTTGGAGTTCTGTAGGCTTCTTGTACATTCATCAGCATCTCTCTCTTTAGGTTAGGGAAGTTTTTCTCCATAATTTTGTTGAAGATATTTACTGGCCCTTTTAAGTTGCAAATCTTCACTCTCATCTACACCTATAATCCTTAGGTTTGGTCTTCTCATTGTGTCCTGGATTTCCTGGATGTTTTTGGTTACACGTTTTTTGCATTTTGCATATTCTTTGACTGTTGGGTCGATGCTTTCTATGGAGTCTTCAGCACCTGAGATTCTTTCTTCCATCTCTTGTATTCTATTGTTGATGTTTGCATCTATGACTCCTGATTTCTTCCCAAATTTTTCTATCTCCAAAGTTGTCTCCCTTTGTGATTTCTTAGTTGTTTCTACTTCTTTTTTTGATCCTGGTTGTATTTGCTGAGATCCTTCACTTGTTTGTTTGTATTTTCCTGTATTTCTTTAAGGTATTTTTGCGTTTCCTCTTTCAGGATTTCTGCCTGTTGACCCAAGTTCTCCTGTATTTCTCCAAGCAATTGTGTTTCCTCCTCATGGGCTTCTATCTGTTGATCCACTGTCTCCTGCATTTCTTTAAGCAATTCTCGTGTTTCCTTTGTAAGGGCATCTATCCGCTGATTCATTTCTTTAAGCAATTTTTGTGTTGCCTCCCTATGGGCCTCCATCTGTTGACCCATATTCTTCTGCATTTCTTTATGCGATTTTTGTGATTCCTTTGAAAGTATACTTACCCGTTGATTCATTTCTTTAAGCGATCTTTGTGTTGCCGCCTTGTGGGCCTCCATCTGTTGATCCATGTTCTCCTGCATTTCTCTAAGTGATTTTTGTGTTTCCTTTTTAAGGGCGACTAACCGTTGATTCATGATCTCCTGTAATTCTTTATTAGATTTATTTGTGTCCTTCTTGAAATCCTCTAATAGCATCATGAGAAGTGATTTTAAATCCAGATCTTGTCTTTCGGGTGTGGTGGGGTATCCAGGACTTACTGCTGTTGGAGAGTTGGGTTTGGATGGTGCCATATTACTTTGATTTCTGTTAGGAACGTTCCTACATTTGCCTTTTGCCATCTGGTTACCTCTGGTGTTAGTTGGTCCTGCTGTCCCTGGCTGTTGGTTGGATCTCCTGTGAGCCTGCAAAGCTATTTCTTACCCTCCTGGATTACCGGGATTCCCCTGGCACCGATTTTTTGGGCCTGCCCTGCTCCTGAGTGACTTTGGAGCCCTGATGTGCCTTGTCCCAAGTGATGTTTTATTGGGGAATCCCTGCACATCCAAAGGCTCAGCGTAGTGGATTCCCGGAGCAGAGTTCACCAAAGATAGGTTGGTAGGCTCCCGCCCTGTGCAGGGGTGTGTGATCTCTCCCAGGGGCGGGAGAGGGGGTGTCCCTCTGCAGGGCAGAAGTCCCACAGCAGAGCTGGCCCGCAGGTTACTGCAGATCTGCCCAGTCTTGGGAGCAGGGTACACACAAACTGCCTGAGAACCAAGCGATATTATGTCTGTCTGTCTCTGAGCCTGGAGGTTCCAACTTCTTAGTGTATTTCTTAAGACAAAAATTATAGGCTCTGATAATTTTTTGCAGCAAGCATACATATTAATGTGAGAAAACTGTTTCTCTTTTAAGGGTACATCATTTTTAAAGAAAAATTTTTCTCTGAATAGGTAAAATTTATTAAAAATTATTTTGAAAACACTGTAAAGAAGTTGTAAAGACAGATTTATACAACTGTATATAAATATTATTTTACATAATCTACTTGTTCTCTGTGACATACATTACAATTTGACTTTTTACTTTGAGATTATATTTTTATAACTGTGAACATATAATAAATTTAGTTTTTAATAATAATAATTTAATGATAAATTTGTGTGGCCACAAATACCATGAAACCTAAATCACCCAAGGACACATCAAAGAAAGAAAATTACAGGCAAATATTTCTTATGAACAAAGGTGCAAAAATTCTCAAACAAAACAAACCAACACACAAACATACAAACAGAATCCATTAACACATCAAAAAGGATATTTAATATGTACAAGAAGAGTTTATCCTAGAGATACAGGGATGGCTCATTAAGCACAAATTATGTAATGTAATCCACCACATAGACAGACCAAAATACAAAAGCCACATAATCATCCTGGAGGAACTAGGTATTCAGTACTTCAATACATGTGATTTAGAAGAAACACAAAGCTAATATCACCCTAAGTGAAGAAAAACTGAAAGCATTTTCATAAAATCAGGAACACAACAAGGATGGGTATAAGGTCAACCTCATGAGATAGAACACATTCCCCTCACTGCTTGGGTAATCACCAACCTGAGGTGAGAAATGTCTGGATCCTAGGGGAAAACAAAATACTGTTTGTCTACTAAAGGATCATAGCAATGTGATTCTGAAAGGCAGTCAGCTACATCCATTGATCCATGCTTCACTCGACCATCTTCAGTGATGCTTTCTTCCTCAGTAGTTGTGAACGAGCAAGAAATCTACAGTTGGCCAATGCATAGACAGTGAGCGGTTCTGGATTAATAAATCCTACATGGGCTATTTTCATCAAACACCTCCCTTGGACGCTGGGAGCTGGATGGAAAAGGAGGCATAAAAAGCGTTAGAGCATTGAGGATGGATAACAACAAGGAATCAGATTCTTCCAGATATTAAAAGGACCTACAGACATAAGAAATCACAGAGAAAGTGGGAGCATGCACAGTCCCTTTACAGGTTCAAGCCAAGTGGCTATTGGAGATAAGATGTGGAAACAGACACAAGCTTCTACTCCTAACCATGAAGCAATCTCCTGTTGACATTGGCTTACAAAGAAAAAATATTTTCACTGATGAAGTGTTACTGGGTATATTAATCAAACAAGAGTAGGCCCTATGTCCAGAGGTAGATAACCAACACAAGGAATTTGAAGGTTTCATGTAGACATTTTGTTTCTTATTGCTTTGCTTGGGCATAGGTTTTGTGTGTCAATAGTTCTTGTGTGTTTGTGTGTGTGTGTGTGTGTGTGAGAGAGAGAGAGAGAGAGAGAGAGAGAGAGAGAGAGAGAGAGAGAGAGAATAAAGAGAGAGAGAATAAAGAGAGATAATAGAGAGATAAATAAAGGTTGAGTTTGATTGAGTAGGGAGCTGGGGATGATCTGGGAGGAGTTGAGAGAGGAAAAACTACAATCAGAATATATTGTATAAAAGTGTTATTTTCAAAAGTCATTAAATTTTAATACATTACATCACTCCATAGGCACTATAAAGATGGTTCAGTGTGCAAAAGCATTTGAGCACAAGTCTGAAGACCTGAGGCAATCCCTGCATTTCATGTAGAAGGAAAGAATTAACACCCTAAGTTTGTTCTCTGATTCATCATGGCAAAGCACACAAGCACTCACATACACCATTTATAGAAACAAATTAATAATGATAAAAACAATATTAATAATTTTAATAATTCCTATATAAAGTAAAGTGTAAAAAGTAAGCCAAAACTCAGTTCACACTATGAAAGAATATAGTCAGATTGCACCCGAGCCATGGTTAAGGATGTATAGAGAAGAGTTTCAATCTTAAATAATCAAAATGTGAACCAACATAAAATATGATGGCATTGAAAGTAGAATAAATAACATTTATTTCCAAAAAATAGATAGATTTTCAAAATGCGACAACTAAATATTATTTTAAAATACACACAACATTTCAAAAGTTTCACTAGAATGTCACACTATTGATAATCACTAAATTAATTTGTCCACCCTTGCTTCGACTTGAATTGTTCAATTAAATAATTTGAACGAATGAGCCAGCTACTGTTCAATAGTGAGGCACTGAGGGTTAGCTGTGTTGCTTAGAGGAGTGGCTTTGCTTGACATCATTTCCAATAGCCATTGAAAATGAAGCTTTGTTTAAGTAGAGAAGCTGCCCCCTACGATCAATGCCTTAAGTAATGATACTGTCACCAGGTGTAATGGATCCATAATCATATCAGAAGTAATTATGGTATCCTAATGACTTTTCCCAACCAATTTCTTACCAGAATAAATGAATTTTAGAGTCATAAAAGAAAGCAAGCTAACTTTACATGTGTCATTTGCATGGGTGGCATGGTTGGTCTCACAGGGGAAGGGTAAAGTGAGCAGAGAATATCAACACTCTTTAGAAGTGTAGGTGACACATGACAATGAGAACAAATGTGGTCCCAGCACACAGGGACAGAGAAGAAGACAAATGGACAGAAAGGTCTCATTAAAGGCACGCTCTTTTAAAAGCCAGTTAACTCCCTTTTCTGTGCAACTGAAAATTTTGCTTTACACACTGTTTTCTCTCCTTAGGAAATTCCTCTATGAGCATTCCTACCAAAGTATTTGTAATATTAAGATTCCTTTTATTATATTACCAGATATTTGGATGTTGTGATTGTCAAGGCAGATATAGTGTTGACTTTCTGAAATAGAATAATGTTAAGATAAAATAGTGGAATTGGGTAAGCTCACTGATAAAAGCAGAATGGCACACAGAGGTTTCAATAAACTGGGGAATTAAGAATTGATATATTATGTATGCAACATTAAATATATATTATTTTAATAATATTTATTAAATGTGTGTTCTGTGACTACATGCCCAGCTCTCTGCACTAATTTTGGAAACTGAATAAAAATATAGGTATTATTAAAACTTTTAATTAGAATAAATTGAGAAAGCTATAGACAAGTGTACAGACATGTTCCTGGATGACTATCATGGCCTGAAATATATTTTCATTTCCTCAGCTTTATTCCCCATTTTTAATCATAAGCAATGCACCAATTTTTACTAAATCATTAATTTACTCTAAGAAGTATCAGGTTGGAGAGTAGGCTCAGTGGGTAAGAATGTGTTGTCTCCCAGCATGAAAGCCTGAGTTCAAATCCTCAGGACTCATTTGATAGTGAGGAGTAAGTTGTAATCCCAGGTGCTCTGGACTTGGCAAAATGAGGGTGGATGGGGTCAATGCATGGGAAGGTTCACATTCAGTGAGAGACATTAACTCAAAATAAAATAAAATAAAAAAAACACAACAAAGCCAAGCAGAAACCTGACTTTCTTCTCTGGATACCATATGCACACAGGTAAGCACACTAATATAGGCACAGAGTTGGATATGCAAGACAGAAATAATGATAATTATAATAACACCTGTCAAAGTCTATATTCTCTGATAATGGGGTTCTTTTCTTTTTTTTAAAAAAAATTATTTATTTACACCCCAAATGTTGCCCCATCCCCCCTTGCAGAGTTCTTCTCCCTTCCCCCTCCCCTTCACCTCTGAGAGGGTACCCCCTCCCTGGTGTATCAAGTCTCTACAGGATTAGGCCCATCCTCTCCCACTGAGGCCGGACAAGTTAGTCCTCTGCTACACAAGTGCCACGGGCCTCAGACCAACCCATGTATGTTCTTTGGTTGGTGCTCAGTCTCTGTGAGCTCCCAGACCTACAATCTGGGGGTGCTGCCAAGAGAAGTACTGGCTTCCCTGCATGTTGTAAGAAGTTGAAGAGGCCAGAGGATAGACCAGTTAGCTTTATTATTTGGGGGTGGGGAGCTTTGGCCCAGCTATTTATACCAACATTTAAAACTACATTTAGTTCCCATCTTTTTAAAGAGCAATTTTATAATATTTAAGCACAAATACCCTTCTAGACCAATAATATCTTCAAGTGTTTCTTTAGCTTCCGTTGCTCCACAGCTCTCATAGTTGTTTGTTTCTTTTCGTATTTCCGGCCCATTGATAAGAGTAGCTTTCTGTGAACTAGGTGGTCATTCTTAATCTTTTCTTCTCTTCTTTGTTCACGCAGGGCATATACAGTGTTTCAGTTAGAGTAGAGGCCTTAAGCTTCAAGATAGGGTGATAGACATTTAGTCCAAACTAGCAGCGCGACCTTGAGCGAGGGTAAGGGTGGACAGGTTTGCTGTCTCGCTGCGTTACCCGAGAAGCCATTATGTACGTTTTTATTGGAGAGATATTCTTGTTAGAGACTTTCTTGTTGTATCCTGATGTTTCTTCAATGAAATGAATTGCTTTTAAATGGATATTTAAAAACTATATATCTAGGCACAAAACAACCCCCCAAATAACTGTTGATTTAGATGATAGGTGCTAAAGGTGGCAGGGAGGATTCTCCGCTTACTCTCTTTGGGGAAAGTCTCTGTTGGGACTCTTCAGCAGGTCACCTTTCGAAATGATTCCATTTCTCCAGGGTATAGAGTTTTGTTTTTAAATAAGAGTCTGTGTGCCTAATATAAATTGCAATTAGCCTAATTTAGTTACAAGGAATTGGTGTACTCTTGCACTGCTTCCATTATAATCTCAACGGAGGAATGGATACAGAAAATGTGATATATTTACACTATGGAATACTACTCAGCTATTAAAAACAATGAATTCATGAAATTCTTAGGCAAGTGGGTGGAACTGGAAAATATCATCCTAAGTGAGGTAACCCAATCACAAAAGAACACACATGGTATGCACTCACTGATAAGTGGATATTAACCCAGAAGCTCGGAATACCCAAGACACAATTCACAATTCAAATGATGCCCAAGAAGAAGGAAGGAAAAACCCCTGGTCCTAGAAAGGCTCAATGCAGCAGTGTAGGGGAATACCAGGACAGGGAAGCAGGAGGGGGTTGATTGGGGAACGGGGAGGGAAGAGGGCTTATGGGACTTTCATGGAGGAAGGAACCAAGAAAGGGGAAATCATTTGAAATGTAAATAAAGAATATATCTAATAAAAAAAATGAAACTCAAGAAGGATTTAGAATACCTTTTAAAAAGTAAAATACAGGATATGTTAATGAGAAGAGCTTGTTAATTGTTTTCAACCTGAGAGAGTGTCAGAGAGGATAAGGGCCTACTCCTCATATCAATAAATCTCTCCATTCCATTTAAAACTTTTGGGCTGGATGAATCCAAATTCTGGCCATGTGTGGCATTTATAATGGGGTTCTTTTCATTTTAAATGGCTAACATTATTTTAATTTTCTAAACGAACATATACCATACCATTTAAAATAGTTGTGAATCTAGTTGGAGTGTGTACAGCAAGCTTCATGGTGCATGATTTGAGTTAAGAGGGAAGCACTATGTTATCAATGTTACAGATTGAATATTTATGTTCTCCAGTGGTGGCTACACTTGGAGATTGATCTCCTCAAGGAGTAATTTGGGTTAAAGGATATCATAATGATGCTCTATTGATCCAATAAGGCTAGCAACTTCCCAAAGAAAGGTGTCAAAGAGGCGCACTGCCTTGATAAGGCTGATAAAGCCAGGGAAAGACCATGTGCATACATAATGAGCAGACTGTCATCTCCAAGCCTTAAGGACAGACAGGCTTTACAAGATTCCAGACTGCTCATCACCTTGAACTCAGACTTTCAAGCCTCTAGGACTAAGGGAAAATTAATTTTTGTGTTCATGACATAAATCTATGGTAATATGCCATAGCAATCCAAGTAGATGGAGATAGATGGTAAATAAGAATTTTCTTTTCAAAATGCACACTGTGTACAGTTTTCAAAGAAGTAAATATATAATTAATGTGGGAAAAGTAAGAGAAGAAATTGGGAACTTGGGCTACATTTCTTGTAAAGAACCCACAATGTAAGTCAGATTAATATGTTAGTATGTTGATTATGGTCTTTTTTCCTTCCTTTCTTTCTTTCTTTCTTTCTTTCTTTCTTTCTTTCTTTCTTTCTTTCTTTCTTTCTTTCTTTCTTTCCTTCTTTCTTTCTTTCTTTCTTTCTTTCCTTCCTTTCATCTCTCTCTCTCTCTCTCTCTCTCTCTCTCTCTCTCTCTCTCTCTCTCTCTCTCTCTTTCTTTCTTTTTTGGCCTCTGCACATATGAAGTAGATGTGCAGCTTGGTCTTCACTAGGGTCTCCCAACAATTGAAATTGGGGCTGTCCCTGAATCTGTTGCTTACCTGTTGTTCCATTCCCTTAACTAGGTTGCCTAGTCTGGCCTCAGTGGGAGAGGATTTACTTTGCTATGCCAGGTTCAAGCACTACCCAGGGAGGGTTTCCCCATTCGCAGAGGAGAAGGGGAGGGAAGAATGGAGGAGGAACTGTTGTGAGGGGGAACTGGGACAGGGGACTGATGTTGGGATGAAAAGTGAATAAATTAATAAGTACTTTTCAACTTCTAATTGGTAATACATATTCATCATTGCTAATGATAAGCAGATGCCATTTAAGATATGTGTATGTTCTGTATGTGTGCACATTTAGACAAATACATATACTCTCATGGGTGCAGAGATGAATCAGAATAGAGGATGGTGTACATCAAACCAGGAACAGAAGTTAGATTATGGTTTTTCAAAGAAGATCCAAATGGCGCATCTATTTTGATACAGTACAAATGAAGCTTCCTGAGTCTTTGTAGCAAAGATAAAGACATGAAGTGATTTCTCTGTTTAAAATGTTATCATACCACTTACACTCTAGGTGGATGCAGGCAGCCGCTGAAGCACAGGAAATACACTTCACATGCCACTAGGGACAGTATTTATTTATTTATTTACTCACTTTTCAGTATCTTAGGTTTCTCTTCTATAACAACCCATTCATGACATAGACATACTAAGAGGAAAAATATTAAAAACTCACTATTGAACTTTTAGAAACACCATCAGGACATGAAAAAGTCAGTAGCAAATGGAAAAAGAAAGACTGGAACTTTGAATAATGAAAACTTAAAGTGAAATTTATACTTTAATAAGATATGATTTCCAAAAGTATCAGTTTATGAATGACGGATAAGAATAACCACTGGTTTTCCTGAAATCCATTTGAGGAGGATGAGATTTCTATAGACCTAAGATGAGAAGATCTATATTAATTTTGAAGCCAATAAGTAATGGAAAATGGGTAATGGCATGGTTAAACAATGACAAATATCTTGCATAATTGAATATAGATTTAATTTTTCAATGGAAAAGGAAGACAGATGGATTTATTAAAACAGTTTCAAAAATAAGATTTGCGAAATGAGGATATATTTTGCAGAAGAAGGCTGGAGAAACTTATTTAAATGATAGAGAAAGAGATGCATGGGGGAAACTTTCTATGTTAAAATCTTGATTTCCCTGTGAAACTGATTGCTTGTGCTAGTAATTATCTCCATATTAGTCCTTAACATGCTCCTGTTTCCCATTAGAGGATGAAATCGGATACAGTAACATGTTCACAATGGCCTCTCTTGATTTACATCACAGACACTATGTATATGTACATTGTCAGGATTCCTGTACCTCAGAATGGAGATTCTTATTCTGCATGTAAGTGCTACAGGACCATTTGAAGCATAATTATTTTTCATTTAAAGTTTATCTTGTTAAACAATGAAGGTCAGCAGTTTTCAACCTATAGTTTGAAGTATGTTTGGGAGTCACATGTCAGATATCCTACATATCAAATATTTATATTATGATTGATACCAGAAGCAAAATTAGATTTAAAAAGTAACAATGAAAAAATTATATGGTTGGGAGTCATGACACCACAAAGAACTGTACTAAAGGGTCCCAAAATTAGAAAGGTTGAAAACCACTGATATAGGTATTTACAAAAATGTAAACATATTACATGATTGATCAATATATTAATTGATAACATGTTTCCAGATTGTTTATTCAGTCCTCCTTGCTCTCATGTAGACTGACAATAGACCCAACTGAGCTTACTTCTCTTCTTTAAGGTGATGATGTCATTCCTTTACATTTGAGATTTGCATTTTAAATAATAGGTCTTTCAACTTGTCTTTTAACAGAGATTAAAAACATCACTGACCTGAAAAATACAGGAAAGCTTCAGGTCCACACCTCTTGACACAGCAGAGGGTCTTTTCACACCACTCCACAAACCACCAGCACCACCTGCCTTCCAGGAGTCCTGCTTTAACCTGGGAAAGAGTCTGTGATCAGCTGGGCAACCCCATAACCCCAGCCAGAGCTCTGCCTGTCTCCCAAAATGCCTTCTCTAAACAGGGACACACAGTTCCATTTCCCTACTGTGAGGCCTAACCCAGGTGGGCGCACCAAGGCTGACCAACACTAGATAGCAAAAGGCAAGTACAAGAACATAATGAATTAGAGAAAATGCACTATAACACCTTCAAAATTCAAATCTCCTACAACAACAAACTCTGGATATTCTAAACGGACTGAAGAGTAAGACCTTAAATCTCATCTTGTTAAGACGATAGAAGACTTTGAAGAGGATTCCCTTAAAGAATTACAGGAAAACACTATCAAACATCTAGAAGCCCTTATAAAAGAAACAAATAAATCCCTTAAAGAAATACAAGAAAATAAAATCAAACAAGTGAGTGAAATAAATAAAACAGTCCAAGACCTAAAACTGGAAATAGAAGCAATAACAAAGACACAAATGGGGGCAACTCCATAGATGGAAAACCTAGGAAAGAACAGGAATTGCAGAAACAAGTATCACTAAGAGAATACAAGAGATGGAAGAGAGAATCTCAGGCATAGAAGATAGCGTAGAAGAAATTGTTCCATCAGTCAAAGAAAATGCCAAAAGTAAAAAGTTCCTAATCCAAAATATCCAAGAAATTTGGTACTCTAAAAGAGACCAAACCTAAGATTCACAAGAATAGAAAGGGGTAAAGAGTCTCAGTTCAAAATGACAGAAAACATCTTCAACAGAATCATAGAGGAAATCTTCCCTAACCTAAGGATAGAGGTGACCATAAATATACTAGAAGCTTACAGAACACCAAATAGATTTGACCAGAAAGAGAATCTTCTTACCACATAATAATAAAAACACAAAACCTATGGAACAAAGATAGAATATTTAAAGCTGCTAGAGAGGAAAGGCCAGGAAACATATAAAGGCAAACCTATTAGAATTAAACCTAACTTCTCAACAGAGACTATAAAACCCAGAAGAACCTGTACAGATGTCTTACAGACCCTAGAGCCAGATAGATGCCAGCCCAAACTACTATACCTAGCAAAACACTTAATAACAATAGATGGAGAAAACAAAACATTCCATGATAAAAACAAATTAAAAAATATATATCTTTCTACTAAACTAGGTTTACAGAGGATACTATAAAAAGAACTCCAGACAAGGAGGGAAGTTATGCCCAGGAAAACACAAGAAACTAATCATCTCACAGCAAGCACAAAAGAAAGATTCACTCATACATAGTACCTCCTCCAACATCAAAATAACAGGAAATCATAATCACTGGTCATTAATATCTGTCAATACCAATGGACACAATTTACCAATAAAAAGGCACAGGCCAACAGACTGGATCCATAAAAAGGATCCCATAGTCTGCTTCACATAAGAAACACACATCAGCAACAAAGATAGACACCATGTTGTAAAGGACTGGAAAACTTTTCCAAACAAACAGACCCAAGAAACAAACTGAAGTAGCAATTCTAACATCTTATAAAATAGACTTTCAATAAAAGTAATCAAAGGAGATGGAGAAAGACACTTCATATTCACCAAAGGGAAAAAAATCCACAAAGATGTCTAAATTCTGAATATCTAAGCCCCAAATGCAAGGGCAACCATATTCATAATGGAAACTTTACTAATGTTTAAAACACACATTGAACCACATACAATAATAGTGGGAACTTCAACACTGCATTCTCACCAATAGACAGTTTTCAAAACAGATCCCCAAACAGAGAAACAATGAAATTAACAAATGTTATGAACAAAATATATCTAAAAGATATCTTCAGAGCCTTTCACCCCAAACAAAAGTACACCTCAGCACCTCATGGAACATTCTCAAGAATTGATCATGTAATCGAGTACAAAACAAGCCTCAACAGATTTAAGAATATTGAAAGAACCATTCACATTCTGTGAGATCAACACAGATTAAATCTGGACTTCAACAAAAACAGAAACAACAGGAAGCTCACATAATCATGGAAACTTTACTTTTTACTCAATGATCAATTTGCTAAAGAAGAAATGGAGAAAGAAATTAAAGACTTTTTAGATTTCAATGAAAATGAAGGCTAAAGATTCCCAAACTTATGGGACACAATGAAAGAATTACTAAGAGGAAAATACATAGCACTAAGTGACTTTATAAAGAAATTGGAGGTGTCTCATATTAGCATCTTAACAGTGTACCTGAAAACTCTAGAACAAAATTAAGCAAACATACCAGGAGGAGTAGATGGCAGGAAATGGGTCAAACTCAGGGCTGAAATCAATCAAATATAAGCAAAGAATCAACAAATCCTAAACTTGATTCTTTGAGAAAATCAACAAGATAGACAAAATAACCAAACTAACTAAAACTAAACTAACTAAAAGACACTGAAACAGTCCTTTAGACAAATGATAAACAGTGCAAAAAATAAATTAGGGAAACAACATTCTATACAATAGCCACAAATAATATAAAATAACTTGGTGTAACTCTAACTCAGCAAGTGAAAGATCTATATGACAAGGACTTCACGTCTTTCGAGAAAGAAACTGAAGGTGATATCAGAATATGGAAAGGCCTCCCATGCTCATGAGTCTATAGGATTAACATAGCAAAAATGGCCATCCTACCAAAAGCAATCTACACATTCAATGCAATTCCCAGCAAAAATCCAAATAGCAATTCTCAAATTCATGTGAAAACACACAAACAAACAAAAAAATAAATCGAGGATAGTCAAAACAATCCTGAACAATAAAGGAACTTCTGGGGAAATCCTGACCTCAAGCTGTGTGTGCTACAGAGCAGTAGTGATAAAAACTGGATGGAATTGATATGAAAACAGACAGGTTGATCAAATTGAATCAAAGACCAAGGAATAAACCCACACATCTATTAACACTTGATTTTTGATACAGAAGGCGAAAATACAGAATGGAAAAAAGAATGTATCCTCAGTCAATGGTATTGGTCTAATGGAATGCCTACACGTAGAAGAATCCAAATATATTCATATTTATCACGCTGCACAAAACTCAAACCCAGGTGTACCAAGAACCTGAACATAAAGCCAGATACACTAAATCTAATAATAGAAAAAGTGGGATACAGGAGAAAATTACCTGAACAGGATGTCATAGAGAAAGTGGGAAATGGAATTGATCACATTGGTACAGGAGCAAATTTCTTGAACAGAACACCAATGGCTCAGGATTTAAGATCAATAATTGATAAAGGGGACCTCATGAAACTGAAGAGAAATGCAAATCAAAATGACCCTGAGATTCTACCTTACACCAGTTGGAATATCTAAGATAATAACTCAAGTGACATCACATGCTGACAAGGATGTGAAGAAAAGGGAACAATCCTCCATTGCTGGTGGGATTGCAAACTTGCATAATCACTCTGGAAAATAATCTGGTGTTTTCTCTGAAAAATGGAATTAGTCCTACCTGAAGATCCAGCAATACTGCTCCTAGGCATGTACTCCAGAGATGCTCCACCATACCTCAAAGACTTGTGCTCTACTAAGTAGCCTTATTCCTAATAGCCAGAAACTGGAAACAACCGAGAAGTGCCTCAGCTGAAGAATGGATATAGCAAACATGGTTCATTTAGGTAAAGGAATATTACTCAGATATTAAAAACAAGAACATCATAAATTTTACAGGCAAATGGATGGAACTAGAAAATATCATCCTAAGTGAGGTTATCCAAACCCAAAAGGACATGCATAGAATGTACTCAGGGATAAGTGGATATTATCCATAAAGTACAGAATACCCATGTTATATCCTACAGATTCAAAGATATTAAACGAGGAAGGGTCAAGTGTGGATGCTTGAATTTCCTCTTAGAAGAGTGAACAAAAATGTCATAGGAGCAAGAGAGGAAGGACCTAGTTGGGAGATGAAAGGGGGGAGGGGGATGAATGAGTGGGTGGGATCAAGTGTAGGAAGAGACAGGAGAGAGGCCCAGAGGGCCATGAGAATGAATGGAAATCTGCAGCTGCAGGTGTGGGGTATTTGAGGGACTCTCTAGGCAGTTCCTGAGCCCTGAGATAGGGGAGGCTCCGAGGGGTCAATGTGGGTGATCAATGCTGAGATGCCTAACAGTGAGGACCTGGAACCTGGGGAGACCACCTCCTGTAGCCAGGGAGGGCCCTGAGTGGAGGGACAAAGACACCAACCAACCCATAAAACTTTCAACCCAAAATTTGTCCTGTCTAAAAGAAATGCAGGAATAAAGATGAAATAGAGAATGAAGGAATGGCTAACCAATAACTGACCTAACTTAAGAACCCTTCCTTTGGCAATAACCAATCCCTGACACTAGTAATGATACTTTGTGATGCTTACAGACAGGAGCCTAGCATAATTGTCCTCTGAGAGCCTCTATGAAGTAGCATAGTGAAACAGATGCAGAGACCCACAACCAAACCTTGGACAGAGGTCAGACACCATTATGGCAGAGCTTGGAAAGTATTGAAGGCCCTGCGGGGATGGGAACCCCACAGGAAGACCAACAACATCAACTAACCTGGACCTCTGGGAGATCACAAAGAATAAACTACCAAACAGAGAGCTTACACAGACTAGAACAGGACCATGGCACATATGTAGCTGAGGGCTGCCTAATCCTACAGAGACTTGATGTTCTAGGGCTGGGGGATATCCATAGGTCTCTACCCTCTCAGAGGCAAATGGAAGGGGATGGAGGAAGAAACTCTCTGAGGGTAATGACTGGGAGGTGGTAGCATCTGTGAAGTTAAGAATACAGGAAAATGGCAGATGTCAATATATCCATCAATTGTAAAGACTTAAGATTTCCATCAGCAGCTACAAATTGCTTTATACAATATTTTTATTAGAATTATATGAACAGAGTTTTGTGCAATCATGTTGTTATCATCTTTCACATATTTTAGGACAATATGAATTTGATGTTAGCTGACATAAAAGGAGTTGAAAATGAGAAAAAAAATCTCTAAAATTTAAATCAGTTATCTATTTAAAATATCATTTTGAGATGAAAATGAATATCCATACATCCTGGATGGATACCAACAACAGAAAAAATATTTTAACAACCATTTTTCTAATTTGGTAAGAATAATGAATTTTTGGACTTTCTTAAAGAAAGCAGGTATAGTTATTTACAGAAGGTTATGTAACCCCAAGCCATGTATAATCAAAAGTCGAACTGTATCATAAATATTAATCTCATGGAAACTGCATTATTTAATACTGTTTTCACACAATCTTTTGCTATAATACATAACCTAGTACCCCAGAAGAGCACTTGCAGCTAAAGGAAGGAATAGACTGTAAGATCTCAGTCTATAGAGCCTTCCTAGTGATGTATGTAGCCCCCTAACAATTATCATAGACCAGGGAACCACTGTATAATTCTAGTCTAGTTGCCAAGGTCACTATAGTGTAAATTCCAAGAATGGTATCTTGTGAAGACCAGGAAAATAAAAAGCTGTCATGATGTAATGTATATATGTACATTAGGTAAATGTATTAAATATATATAGAGAGAAAATATACCATACACAGGGATTAACAATAACTTCCTTCTTAAGAATGGAAATATCTTAAAAATTCTTCACAAGACCTACATAGTAAGACAACCAAAATACCAACATGGATATAAGTGTCACCTCAGCTAAGGATCCATTTAATAGATGATGGCTGCCATGACATGAAGACCCTGGGAAGCTCACCGTGTTCCAATAGATTGCCACACACCTGTAGATACATCCCAGTGGCACTAACTGAATGCAGGGAGACTTGAGGAAAAAGATGGGACATAAATTTTGGAAGAAAATTAGTGGAATAGGGCAAGAATTCAAGGGGTGGATATGGTATAAATTTTATCAAGTTGCATTACAAGTATGGAATTTTCGAAGACTAAAGCATATGTCACTGTTTGGCACATGTATTCAGGGGACACACTACTAGAAATTATGTCTGGGTTGTTAGTTTCATGTATGTCCATGATTTCCTTGTAATTCCTGTGCATATGTCAATGTGAATATAAACTTACTAGAGTGTAATATTTATTATTTAACAAGATTTCTAGTTTTGCCTGTTGTGACGAAAGAACATCAAGTTCTCTGAAATTTTTTAAATACATCTACATTGAGAAAGTATGGCATTAGATAGATTTATACAAACATGATGAATTATAACAAAATATCAATTACTTTAACATTAAGTATCAAGGCTACCCTATTGGTTATTGTTCATGGTGCTAGAAAATGGTACACCTGCCACTGGAAAAGTAATAATCATTCTCATCCAAATATAACCCTGAGAGCTACAGGGCAAGCTTCCTTCTTGCAAGATATGTTCATGAATAGTGAAGTGGCACAGATATGATAGGGGTAACCAACTTCTTTTTATAAACTGGGTTTAAGTTCCTCTAGAACAGATAAAAACAATATGTCACGCTGTCAGTGAGGTTTCAAATGTGTGACTCAATTGGTGAGGGACCATAGAATAAAGTATATTAATATTACTATTATTCCACCAAATAAATACAGTAATAAAATGACTCTTTCTGAGATGTTGTTATATCATAGATCAGTGCATACATAGCTCAATATTCACTGCAGAAGCTTTTTCTTCAAGTAGACTAAAATTAACAAAGTAACCTTCAACTAATCAACATGTAGATAATAAGAGAATTTTCAATGCTCAACCCTAAACTGAATATTATATTATGCCCCTCCCATCAAGATCAGCAGAACTGGGACATACAGATTGCAAAGAAGACAGGGTTCTTGAGAAAACAACATGTTCAAGACACACTAGGATAAATGCACATATGAACTCATGGACAGTTCACAGCACACAAGCCTTGCATAAGTTCAAATGAGACAAAAGTGCCAAAAACAAAAACAAAAATCCCCAGCAGTATGTTTCTACCTCTAGCCAAACCCTAGTCACAGAGAGATGGAAAATCTATTTTCTTCAATGGATAAACACAAGGCATCCTAGTCACATACTATGCAGACCTTGGAGCTGATGCGTAGTCAGCCAAAAAAAAAAAAATTGAGGTTCACAAGGTATTTTTCTTTGCTTGTTTTCTTTTCTTCTTTTATTAGGTATTTTCTTTACATTTCAAATGTCATCTCCTTTACAATTTTCCTCCCTGGAAACCCCGTATTCCATCCCCCTCCCTTACTTCTATGAGGGTGTTCCCCTACTCACCCACCCAGTTCTGCCTCACCACACTCGAAATTCCCTACATTAGGGCCTCAAGCCTTCACAGGACCAAGGGCCTCTCCTTCCTTTGATGTCCAACAAGGCCATCCTCTGCTACAAATGCAGCTGGAGCCATGGGTCCCTCCATGTGAACTCTTTGGTTGGTGTTTTAGTCCCTGGGAGCTCTGGAGGGGTCTGGTTGGTTGATATTGTTGTTCTTCCTATGGGGTTACAAACCCCTCAGCTCTTTCAGTCCTTTCTCTAACTCCTCCATTGGGGACTCCACTCTAAGTCCAATGGTTGGCTGCGAGGATCCACCTCTGTATTTGTCAGGCACTGGCAGAGCCTCTCAAGAGATAGCTGTGTGAGGCTCCTGTCTATAAGCACTTGTTGGCATACACAATAGTGTCTAGGTTTGGTGACTGTATATGGGATGGATCCCCAGGTGTGGCAGTCACTGGATGGCCTTTCCTTCAGTCTCTGCTCCATACTTTGTCTCCATATGCGCTCCTGTAAGCATTTTGTTCTCCTTTCTAAGAAAGACGGAAGTACCCACACTTTGGTCTTCCTTCCTCTTGAGCTACACGTCTGTGAATTGTATCTTGGGTATTCTGAGATTTTGGGCTAATATCCACTTATTACTGAGTGAACACCAAGTATGTTCTTTTGTGATTGGGTTAACTCACTCAGGATTATATTTTCTAGTTCCATCAATTTGCCTAAGAATTTCATGAAGTCATTGCTTTTAATAGCTAAATAGTACTCCATTGTGTAATTGTAACACATTTTCTGTATCTATTCCTCTGTTGAAGGACATCTTGGTCCTTTCCACTTTCTGGCTGCTATAAATGAGGCTACTACAAACATAGTGGAACATATGTCCTTGTTATATGTTGGAAAATCTTTTGGATATATATATGCCCAGGAGTGGTATAGCTGGGTCCATGGGTCCCAATTTTCTATGTCCAATTTTCTGAGGAGGCGCCAGACTGATTTCTAGATTGGTTGTACCAACTTGTAATCCCACCAACAATAGAGGAATGTTTCTCTTTTTCCACATCCTTGCCAGCATCTGCTGTCACCTGAGTTTTTGATCTTAGCCATTCTGACTGGTATGAGGTGGAATCTGAGGGTTGTTTTGATATGCATTTCCCTGATGACTAAGAATGTTAAATATTTCTTTAGGTGCTTCTTGGCCATTTGATATTCCTCAGTTGAAAATTCTTCGTTTAGCTCTATATTCCATTTTTAATAGGGTTATTTCATTCTCTGGAGTCTAACTTCTTGAGTTCTTTATATAGATTAGATATTATCCCTGTATTGGATGTAGGATTGGTAAAGATCTTTTCACAATTCATTGGTTATCATTTTGTCCTATTGACAATGTCCTTTGCCTTAATATATCCAATGTCCTTTGGATTAATATAGTAAAAATGTCCATCTTGCTGAAAACAATCTAGATTCAATGCAATCCCCCATCAAAATTCCAACTCAATTCTTCATAGAGTTAGAAAGAGCAATTTTCAAATTCATCTGGAATAACAAATAACCCAGGATAGCTAGAAGTACTCTCAACAATAAAATAACTGTGGGAATCACCGTCCCTGACTTCAAGTTGCACTATAGAGCAATAGTGATGAAAACTGTATGATATTGGTACAAAGACAGGCAGGACGATCAATGGAATAGAATTGGAAACCCAGAAATGAGTCCACACACCTATGGTCACTTGATATTTGACAAAGGAGCTAAAACTATCCAGTGGACAAAAGACAACATGTTTATTTTATTTTGAACAGAGAGAAGGAAAATAATGTTGGCTGCATAGGGAAGTGGAGAATTTGAGGGGTCAAATTTTCACCAAAATATGGTATATGCCACTACTGAATAAGTTAAAACACAGATGGGGATTCTGGAAGAGCTGTGGGATTAAAAGGAACATGACTAAAATGCATTGTTTAGTGGGAGAAGATGTGCTTAATCCTAGAGACACTTGAGGCCCCATGGAAGGTAGAGGTCTGGTAGGGTGGCACCATTTCAGACGCAAGGCAGAGGAGACAGAGGATGAGGAACTGTAGGAGGGGAACCGAGAGGTAAGATAATGACTGGAATGTAAATAAATAAAATAATAACAACTGAAAAAATCAAATAAAAATATTCAAAATTTTTCTCATACCTCTCTCTAGAAAAGCATCTTTATTCTTCAACAGTCAGTGGATTAAAAAGATTACAAATTCCTTCCAATGAATAAAAGAATGGAAAAACTATGTAAAGGTCATGTGATACCACCCAAGAAGCACTAAAAGGAAGATTTATGCCAATAAATTTCCATATTAAAAGCAATAGAGATATCAAGTAAATTATTTGTCATTATACCTCAAAGAACTACAAAAACAATGGACATTTTATATGAAAGATAATAAACATTGGAGCAGAACTAAATAAAATAAGTCATATAAAAACTATTAAAAATTCGGCACAAAAAAAATTCGGCACAGTTTCAGAATACCTGACTGATATGATCACTAGCATGCTGAATCACAACAGATGCATCTGAAAACCAAACAACTATTAAAACGATGGCTATAAAGTTAAATACCCATTAGCAGTTTTAGCCAAACACATGAAATATCTTTACAATAAACATCTTTAAGTCAAAAATGATCACATGGAAAGACAGAGAAGAATGATGAGGATAGGAAACTATGGAAAGAATTCCATGTTCAGAGATCAGAACAATGCATATGGTAAATTCTGCACCATTTTGTTTTGTTCCTGCTTTGTTATTGATGGTGGTGGTGATGGTGAGGTGTGGGTGGTGGTGGTAGTGGTGGTGGTGGTGGTACTGGTGGTGGTGGTGGTGGTACTGGTGGTGGTGGTGGTGGTAGTGTGTCGGTGGTGATGATGGTGGTGATGATGTTGGTGGTGGTGGTGATGATGGTAGTGGTGGTGATAGTGGTGATGGTGATGGTGGTAGTGGTGGTGATGGGAAGGGTGGTGGTGGTGGTGATGGTGGTAATGATCTTCCTTATAGTAGTGGTGATCTTGGTGGTGGGTACAATGTTGTTGGTAATGGCAGTGTCGGTCATGCTGCTTAGTTTCATTCTTATTCTTGGTAGTGGTGGCGATGATGCTCTCACCAAGGCCCTTTGTATCTTGTTTACTATGCTTCTCTGCATTTTCATCATCGCACTTTTCAATAGACCCATCTTCAACTCACTATTTCCTTCTCAGGTCTGCTGAATTCTGTAGGAACATATATTTCATTTTTTTTTGTTAACTTTGCACAGTTTTTAGAAAAAAAACTGGTTGCATAAGAAGACTGAGATAATAGACCTTATGCTACAGAACGGCATGGATTCTGCCTGCAGGGTCTACAGGGCAGCATTTCAGCTAATGTAATCAGCAACTGTGCTAGGTTTGAGCACTTTGTTGCTTCAGGGCTAAACTAGATCTCTCTAGAGTATCCTTTTATTCTAGCAAGAGGCTAACTTGACTGAGGGTACATTTCCTAAACTTAGTTGCCTTCAGCTTTCTTTTATTTCTTCACTGTTGTGTCTAACAGAGGATTGTGGTTATAATTTGTTATTTCATGCTGTTAGCCTGGTAGTGGCCTGGGACAATATCCTTCATGTGTGCTAAATTATGATTGGTAGACAGTTTCCTACTTCTTGTGTTCATGAGTGACATCATGTTCTTCCCATCTTCTAGCCATAGTTAAAGACACACACTGAATATTTTACTTTATGCCTGGATGTGGGAAAGTTTATTTGTTACACTTTTCTCTTCTGAAGGATATAAAAAAAACTATAATTTTTAAATAAAATGCTTAGTTACAGTTTTTGATTTTGTGTTTGATGAAAATAATCTTATGACATAGACCACGATTGTATGTTTGCGGTATGTACATATAATATATTTGAAGTTGATACTCAATAATTTTTTCTCTTGGTCTAGTAGGATGTTTCTTATTTCAAGTTGGGACATCTGATAATTGTTTGAGGAAATAAAATATAGAAAATATATTGTTGTAAATAATACTTACATCTAAAATATTCACATTTACTCTCATTTCACATGATTAGTATTATAGGCTATTGGCTACATTCTTGCTTCAAATTTCACCTGCAGTAGCCTGAGACTGATTTGTGTTTATGATGTACCCCAAGGTATAGGATGGGACCTCAGGGATTCCATGTGTTTTCAGTATTAATGTTACACTGACAACTGTGAGAATTTTCCATTCCTAAATCAAAGGTTGCTGTTCTGTTACCATGATCCTCTCCAGTGGTGCATTGCATTGCATTTAAGTTTTCATTTGTTAAAAATGGTACAATATTCTCTGATCTCCTAGTTTCCTAGATATTAACTATAATATGGTGATTCTAATTTGATCAGAACATAATTTGCCTTAGAAAGTATTCAAATTTTTGTATCTCACAATAATTAAAATTAACCAGATTCTTCTTTTCCATGGACTTGAGATTTAATATAAAAAAATCTTGGGACTTCGCCATCTTTGCTCCAGTGGCTGGGAAGTTGGGACTGCCAGGCTCAGAGACAGACAGGCATAATATTGCTTGGGTCTTGGGCGACTTGTGTGTACGCTGCTCCCAAGAGCTGGGCAGATCTGCAGTAACTAGCTTGCCAGTTCTGCTGTGGGACTTCTGCCTGGCAGAGGGACGCCCCCTCCCCCCTCCCCACTCTAGGAGAGATCACACACTCCTGCACAGGGCAGGAGCCTACCAGCCTCCCTTTGGCGACCTCTGCTCCAGGAATCCACTACGCTGAGCCTTTGGATGTGCAAGTACTCCCCAATATAACATCACTTGGGGCAAGGCACATTAGGGCTCCAAAGTCACTCAGGAGCAGGGCAGGCCCCAGAAATCTGTGCCAGGGGAATCCTGGAAATCCAGGGGGGCCAGAAATAGCTTTGCAGGCTCACAGGAGGTCTAACCAACAGCCAGTGACAGCAGGACCAACTAACATCAGAGGTAACCAGATGGCAAAAAGCAAACGTAAGAACGTTACTAACAGAAATCAAAGTAATATGGCACCGTCCGAACCCAACTCTCCAACAGCAGCAAGTCCTGGATACCCCACCACACCCGAAAGACAAGATCTGGATTTAAAATCACTTCTCATGATGCTATTAGAGGATCACAAGAAGGACACAAATAAATCTAATAAAGAATTACAGGAGACCATGAATCAATGGTTAGAAGCACTTACAAAGGAAACACAAAAATCTCTTAGAGAAATGCAGGAGAACGGGGATCAAAAGATGGAGGCCCACAAGGAGACAACACAAAAATCGCTTAAAGAAATGAATCAACGGGTAGATGCACTTTCAAAGGAATCACAAAATTTGCATAAAGAAATGCAGAAGACTATGGGTCAACAGACAGATGCCCATAGGGAGGCAACACAAAAATTGCTTAAAGAAATGAATCAATGGATAGATGCCCTTACAAAGGAAACAAGAGAACTGCTTAAAGAAATGCAGGAGACTATAGATCAACAGATGGAATCGCATGAGGAGGAAACACAAAAATCTCTCAGAGAAATGCAGGAGAACGTGGGTCAACAAGCAGAAATCCTGAAAGAGGAAATGCAAAAATACCTTAAAGAAATACAGGAAAATACAAACAAACAAGTGAAGGATCTCAGCAAATCCATCCAGGAACTAAAAAAGGAAGTAGAAACAACTAAGAAATCACAAAGGGAGACAACTTTGGAGATAGAAAACCTTGGGAAGAAATCAGGAGTCATAGATGCAAACATCAACAATAGAATACAAGAGATGGAAGAAAGAATCTCAGGTGCTGAAAATTCCATAGAAAGCATCGACTCAACAGTCAAAGAAAATGCAAAATGCAAAAAGTGTGTAACCCAAAACATCCAGGAAATCCAGGACACAATGAGAAGACCAAACCTAAGGATTATAGGTATAGATGAGAGTGAAGATTTGCAACTTAAAGGGCCAGTAAATATCTTCAACAATATTATGGAGGAAAACTTCCCTAACCTAAAGAGAGAGATGCCGATAAATTTACAAGAAGCCTACAGAACACCAAACAGACTGGACCAGAACAGAAATACCTCCCGTCACATAATAATCAAAACAACAAATGTGCTAAACAAAGAAAGAATATTAAAAGCAGTAAGAGAAAAGGGCCAAGTAACATACAAAGGAAGACCTATCCGAATCACATCAGACTTCTCACCAGAGACTATGAAAGCCAGAAGATCCTGAGCAAATCTCATGCAGACACTAAGAGAGCAAAAATGCCAGCCTAGACTACTATACCCAGCAAAACTCTCAATCACCATAGATGGAGAGACCAAGATATTCCATGATAAAACCAAATTTTCACAATATCTTTCCACAAATCCAGCCCTGCAATGGATAATAGGTGGAAACCGCCAATACAGGGAGAGAAATAACACCCTGGAAAAAATGAGATAATAACCTTCTTGAATCAAACCCAAAAGTGGATAACCACTCAAACATAAAGATAGCGTCAAGAATGGCAGGTGGCAATAACCACTATGCCTTAATCTCTCTTAATATCAATGGTCTCAATTCCCCAATAAAAAGACATAGACTAGCAGACTGGATACGTAAACAGGACCCAGCATTTTGCTGCATGCAGGAAACGCACCTCAGTGTCAAAGACAAACACTACCTCAGAGTAAAAGGCTGGAAAACAATTTTACAAGCAAATGGTCCCAAGAAATGAGCTGGAGTAGCCATCCTAATATCAGATAAAATTGATTTTCAACCTAAAGTCATCAAAAAAGACACAGAAGGACACTACATACTGATCAAGGGAAAAATCCACCAAGAAGAACTCTCAATTCTGAATATCTATGCTACAAATGCAAGGGCACCCTCATTCATAAAAGAGCTTTACTAAAGCTCAAAGCACACATCGCACCTCACACAATAATAGTGGGTGACTTCAATACCCCACTCTCTGAAATGGATCGTTCAGGAAAGCAGAAACTAAACAGGGACACAGTGAATCTAATTGAAGCCTTGGACCAAATGGAACTAACTGATATATATAGAACATTTCATCCTAGAGCTAAAGAATACACCTTCTTCTCAGCACCTCATGGTACCTTCTCCAAAATTGACCATATAATTCATCACAAACCAGACCTCAACAGATATAAGAAGATAGAACTAATCCTATGCCTCCTATCAGATCACTATGAAATAAGGGTGGTCTTCCATGGCAACAAAAACAAAAGAAAACTGACGTACACATGGAGGCTGAACAATGCTCTACTCAATGATAACTTGGTTAAGGTGGAAATAAAGAAAGAAATCAAA
Organism: Tokudaia tokunoshimensis; assembly: GCA_036184795.1. Taxonomy (NCBI): domain Eukaryota; kingdom Metazoa; phylum Chordata; class Mammalia; order Rodentia; family Muridae; genus Tokudaia; species Tokudaia tokunoshimensis. The sequence goes on from BTHU01000007.1 coordinate 47,161,206, forward strand.
GACTTTTTGAAAGTTAATGAAAATGAAGGCACAATATACACTAATTTATGGGACACAATGAAAGCAGTGCTAAGAGGAAAATTCATAGCCCTGAGTGCTGCCAAAAACAAATGGGAGACAGCACACACTAACAGCTTAATGGCACACCTGAAAGCCCTGGAACAAAAAGAAGCAAATACACCCAAGAGGAGTAGAAGTCAGGAAATCATCAAACTCAGGGCTGAAATCAATCAAGTAGAAACAAATAAAACCATACAAAGAATCAACAAAACGAGGAGTTGGTTCTTTGAGAAAATCAACAAGATAGATAAGCCCTTAGCCAGACTAACCAGAGGGCACAGAGACAGTATCCAAATTAATAAAATCACAAACGAAAAGGGAGAGATAACAACAGAAAATAAGGAAATTCAAAAAATTATCAGATCCTACTACAAAAACCTGTATTCAACACAACTAAAAATCTCGAGGAAATGGACAATTTTTTTGACAGATACCAAATACCAAAATTAAATCAGGATCAAATAGACCATCTAAACCATCCTATAGCCCTTGAAGAAATAGAAGTTGTGATTGGAAGTCTTCCAACCAAAAAAAGCACAGGTCCAGATGGTTTAAGTGCAGAATTCTATCAGACCTTCAAAGAAGACCTAACACCAATACTCTTCAAACTGTTCCACAAAATAGAAACAAAAGGAACCCTACCCAACTCGTTCTATGAAGCCACAATTACACTAATACCAATAGCACAAAAAGATCCGACAAAGAAAGAGAAGCTCAGGCCAATCTCTCTTATGAATATCGATGCAAAAATACTCAATAAAATTCTTGCCAACCGAATCCAAGAACACATCAAAACGATCATTCACTATGATCAAGTAGGCTTCATCCCAGGGATGCAGGGATGGTTCAATAGAAGGAAATCCATCAATGTAATCCACTACATAAACAATCTCAAAGAAAAAAAACCACATGGTCATCTCATTAGATGCTGAGAAAGCATTTGACAAAATTCAGCATCCTTTCATACTAAAGGTCTTGGAAAGATCAGGAATTCGAGGCCCATATCTAAACCTAGTAAAAGCAATTTACAGCAAACCGGTAGCCAGCATACATCTAAATGGAGAGAAACTTGAAGCAATCCCACTAAAATCCGGGACTAGACAAGGCTGCCCTCTCTCTCCATATCTTTTCAATATAGTACTTGAAGTTCTAGCTAGTGCATTTAGACAACAAAAGGAGGTCAAAGGGATACAAATGGGAAAGGAAGAAGTCAAACTATCACTATTTGCAGGCGATATGATAGTATACTTAAGCGACCCAAAGAACTCCACCAGAGAACTCCTACAGCTGATAAATGACTTCAGCAAAGTGGCCGGATATAAAATCAACTCAAGCAAGTCAGTAGCCTTCCTATACTCAAAGGAAAAGCAGGCTGAGAAAGAAGTAAGAGAAATGATACCTTTCACGATAGCCACAAACCATATAAAGTATCTTGGTGTGACTCTAACCAAACAAGTGAAAGATCTGTATGACAAGAACTTCAAGTCTCTGAAGAAAGAAATTGAAGAAGAACTCAGAAGATGGAAAAATCTGCCATGCTCATGGATTGGCAGGATTAATATAGTAAAAATGACCATCTTACCAAAAGTAATATACAGATTCAATGCAATCCCCATCAAAATCCCAACTCAGTTTTTCATAGAGTTAGAAAGAGCAATTCAAAAATTCATCTAGAATAACATAAAACCCAGAATAGCTAAAACTATTCACAAGAGTAAAAGAACCTCTGTGGGAATCAGTATCCTGGACCTCAAGCTGTACTACAGAGCAATAGTGTTAAAAACCGCATGGTATTGGTACAGTGACAGGCATGTAGATCAATGGAACAGAATTGAAGACTCAGAAATGAATCCACACTCCTATGGTCACTTGATCTTTGACAAAGGAGCTAAAACCATCCAGTGGAAAAAAAGATAGCCTTTTCAACAAATGGTGCTGGCTCAACTGGAGGTCAACATGCAGAAGAATGCAAATTGACCCATTCTTATCTCCTTGCACTAAGCTCAATTCCAAGTGGATCAAGGACCTCCACATAAAACCAGACACACTGAAACTAATAGAAAGGAAACTAGGGAAGAACCTTGAACATGTGGGCACAGGGAAGAATTTCCTGAACAGAACTCCAATAGCTTATGCTCTAAGATCATGAATTGACAAATGGGACCTCATTAAATTACAAAGTTTTTGCAAGGCAAAAGACACTGTCAAAAAGACAAAGTGGCAACCAACTAACTGGGAAATGATCTTTACCAACCCTCCATCTGACAGATGGATAATATCCAATATATATGAAGAACTCAAGAAGTTAATCTCCAGAGAGGCAAGTAACCCTATTAAAAAATGGGGTACAGAGCTAAACAAAGAGTTCTCACCTGAATAATATCTAATTTCTAAAGAGATGTTCATCATCCTTAGTCATTAGGGAAATGCAAATCAAAACAACCCTGAGATTCCATCTCACATCAGTCAGAATGCCTAAGATCAAAAACACAGGAGACAGCAGTTGTTGCTGAGGATGTGGAGAAAGAGGAACCCTCTTCCACTGCTGGTGGAATTGCAAGCTGGTACAACCACTCTGGAAAGCAGTCTGGCGGTTCCTCAGAAAACTGGTCATGACACTCCCGGAGGATCCGGCTATAGCACTCCTGGGCATATACCCAGAGGCTTTACCTGCATGCAGTAAGGACACATGCTCCACTATGTTCATAGCAGCCTTATTTATAATAACCAGAAGCTGGAAAGAACCCAGATGTCCCTCAACGGAGCAATGGATTCAGAAGATGTGGTATATCTACACAATGGAATACTACTCTGCAATTAAAAACAATGAATTCACGAAATTCCTTGGCAAATAGTCAGAAGTGGAAAATATCATCCTTAGTGAGGTAACCCAATCACAAAAGAACACACATGGTATGCAGTCACTGATAAGGGGATATTGACCCAGAATCTCGGAATTCCCTAGACACAATTCGCATATCAATAGATTTCTAAGAAGATGGAAGGAGAGACCCCTGGTCCTGGAAAGACTGGATGTAGGGGAACGCCAGGACAGAGAAACGAGAGGGGGTTGAATGGAGAAAAGAGGGAGGGAAGGGGCCTTATGGGACTTTCGGGGAGGGAGGAAACGGGAAAGGGGAAATGATTTGGAATGTAAATAAAAAAAAAACTTAGAAAATAAAAAAAAAATCTTGGCTTACAAATCCCTATGTAGAAGTTATTATCATTTTCCCTTGGGATGAAAAAGTATTATTTTAAGGATGACCCAGACTTTTCAGTTAAAGAAAGGATAATGTTAAACTCAAAACGGTTTGTTGTTGATAATTATTTTAAGTTCTGGTATCTGTAGGCAGATAGGTGGAAAGGAATTTCTTGCATGCTGATAATTTATATATCCAGTTGATACATAGCTAACTTTATTATATAAAATATAAATTATTATCTATTTAATTAGACTACTGTGATAGATTTTTGGAGCTGAGAATTCATATTTAATACCACGCAGTTTAGAATACTGAGGTTTTTAAAAATCTAATTATAATCTTTTAATATGGATGAAGAAATTTTGATCTCCATAAAGACAACATAATATTAATTTCAGAATAGTAAGGCACACGCAAGAGATAATATCTTCTGTAATATCTTTACAAGCCACAGATTTTTGAGACGAAACTATATTAAGTACCCTAGTAAGCTGAAGAAATGGCCTTACTATGATGTTGATAGGGATTTCTTCTCATTAGACTATCAGAAAAATTCTGAGAGTTGATTAAATTTGTTTCCTGATATTTTAATTAATGACTCCTTTGATTTTATTATTTTAAATTTCAAACCCAACTTTTCTCACATTTTTCTACAGATGTTTACTCTTTTACAGAATACTGGAACAGAATATAGCATATAAGAACAAACTCAAATTTTAAGACTAATTAGCCAATGAATGTTGAAATCTGTCTGAAAAAATAATATCTCAGTAGTTTTAATTTATTAATGTTAGAATTGCCCTTGACTTAAGATCTTAAAATAGGACTAATTGTCTTCCCTCCTTTTGGAGGAGTCATTTTCCCCAAGTATATGTTCTATATAATCTGAACTCATTCAAAAAATCATATTATTAAAAATAATTAATATATATTCACCATTATAAGTGCAGAACACTCTTACCCACTGGAATAAGTATCATTTAACTTGATTTTTATAGATAATGAAGGATAGATAAAGTGGTATTTAGTGAGTGATAAGGTTTGAATATAAAATTCAGCTATAGTAGTGGTTCTCATCCTTCCTAATACTGCAAACTTTATTACATTTCATCGTGTTGTATTGACCCCCAACTATAAAATTATTTCATTGCTATTTCATAACTATAATTTTCCTACAATTATGAATAGCAATGTGAACATCTGATATGCAGGATATCTGATATATAAAAGGCTTGTTGAACTCCCCAAAACGTTGCAACTCATGGGTTGAGAACTAATCATTTCAAGACTCTTTTGCTGTAGGATAACTGTGCAACTTTCAGGCCAAATTGTGTAAATATTAGGAAGCAGAGCTTAACAGAAAGAAATAAGTCACTGGGTCATGCCCTTGAAAGCTACACTTTATTCCCAGTCCCTGCCTCCTGTCTCCCATCTACCATGTTGTGAACAACCTACTCCAACACAAATGTCTCTTGTCATGATGTTCTGTATTTCCATGGACCCAGGGTCAATGGAGTCAAGAAATGTGCCCTGGATCTCTGAATCTGTGAAAATAAGAAAATAAGGCTTTGCTTCCTTTTGACCTTTGTGACAGTTATAGCAGACACAATCCTGGTCCAAGCTCATAAACACTCAACTGGTCACTTCCGTCTGTACGCTAAAATTTACAACTATGTCTGGAGCTTTTATGTTGGATTTGCTCCTTTTCTTCATTATCGTGTTTGTATATGACAAGAGCCTGGCATGGTACACCTGTTCCATAAACACTATCCTCTTTCCACAAACACATCATTTTATTCTGTTCCTAGTCATCCTTCCTTCCTTCCTTTCTTTTCATTTTTAAAGGACACAGTATAACCCATTACTTTGTTTGATAACAATATTTGGTTTTTGTTAAAATGGAAGTTTTAAAATGTATCAATGGCAGTTTATATACAAAGAGAAGATAAGAACATTAAGTAATTCATATGTTAATCACTTTGATTTAATCTTTCCACATTGTATTCACAAATTATGATATTCTGTGTCCTACAAATATGCACAATTATAATTAAGGATATTTTTAATATAAGCAAACTAAGAAGGAAGTATCAGGCAAACATGTCTCTACGTTGGTTTCTTCTTTGGTCAAGGAGAACACTGAGTGTACCTGGAGCAGACAGAGATAACCACAGTCCTTTAGTGTGATCCATTTATGTGTGTCTGAGTGAGAACTGGAGCTGTTCCTACAAAAAGCAACTTTAAAGGAGATTTAAGATCTTAACATCATTTTGTAGTGCTGGGAACTGAACCCAGGGCCTGCTACACACCTTGAGCTACATCCTTCAGCTCAAATAACCTTTTTGCTTTATTTAAAATTTAAATTTATGGAAAAGTTATCAAAATAATACCAAAAAAAAAAACTCCACGTGTCCCTTACACATTTTCCCCTAAGGTTAATATCCACTATTACTGTGTACCATTTGTCACAACTAAGGAACTAATGCTGATGAATTATAACTTTTCTCAGCGCTGGACTTTTGAAGCCTGTTTTGTATGCTGAACTTGTTAGTTCTGTTTGATTTGGCTTTGTCTTTACAAAAATCCATGAATACTTCATCTTCCTAATCTTTACAGTGTAGAATCATTTAAAGGAAATTGGAATTATATGCTTACTAGTATGAAGAACTGACCCACTCTCAGTACTATTAGGGGGAAGTTTTATCTGCTGAGGCAATGACTGGCAGCAGGTCATTGATGTCCACACAGGTTAGGGACTCCTAATGTGGCATAACCTGCAGTGCTATCTGCAGATGAAAGACGGTAGAAGTCCTTGGGGAATTCTCACCTCCAACAGGGTGACTTAAATATAAATGTTAATTTTAATATAAATATATGTAGTAAATTAAAAGAAATGTTGTCCTCTGCTCTTCCTCAACAGCTGGTTGGATAGTCCACTAGACATATGTATCATATTCTTAGTTACTACAAGTCATTAATATCCATTCCCAGATCCTATTCTCCATTGAAAGCTTCTTCAATCTATAATTTAGCATTCTCTATATCCTGGTTCCAAAGTATTAGGCTACTTGGGAGTAAAAATAGCATGTATAATACTAATCCTCCACTATTGCTTAACTGATTTATAACAGCAATACTCTTCCATCTGAAACCTCACAGTTGCAGTTTAAATCCCTCACTCCAGTGTGGTCTCACTTGTTTGCCGTGTTCTATTTTTTAATCAAACAGTCCTGGTATCAATGCATCTGCAGGTGCCAGAGGGTCTTCATCTGAGAAAACAATACAACAATAGATATGAAGAACCCCCAAAGTTCTGTTTTTTTCAGTGTGAGATAGTGAATACATACTCCTAAACTGGAAGGATTAGCTCACTAGAGAAGAGGGCAGCACCGCTGATCATGAGTTTGTAATTTTAGAATGTATTTTTAAAAGTAATGGGTGGTATATTCATGAGATGAGTGATATTTTCTCCTTCTCCCAAGCTGTATAGGACAAAATCTTCCTGCTTCACTCCTCTTGACAATCCCACAAAGTAGATCAAAATCAAGATGCCAATTACATAATAGGAACAATATTGGGTTGTCTTATGTCTTATGGCTCTATAAACAGTGGAGTGGTTTAAAGATCAGCTGGTACCTTAATTTATGATATAGTGGAAGAATGCAACCACAATGTTTGGATGTTATTTGGTCACCATACCATACTCAACAGTATTGAAACATAGCTGAAGTTCTCTTAGTTGGCTCTTATTCAACTGCTATCCTAAGAAATTTCTCCAAGAAACCCTCAAACCTGCTAAAATTTCATCCTCTTCCTACAGGGCTCTTGCATCCTAATTAGAAAATAATCCTAATAAATAAACTTATATCCAGTCTAACCAGCATCAATAGTGCCACCACGTTCACACTGACAGCTTGCAGAGTTTATAAACTGACAGTTTACAGACAATCCAAGATGTTCTGAGAGCTGACTAGCCTCCATACTGCTTTTCCCAGCCCACCAATTCTCATGAATACTGACTATTTGTCATGGGTACCCAAACTCCAAGTATTAATTCATTTCAACAGCCACCCTTCAAAATCTGTGCTCATACCCAACCCTCTCATCCTCTTTTCTCCCTTTTACTCATATTTCCTTTTCATAAATACATTCCACGTTCACCAAGAAGTCTCTCCATTTTTCCATTCTCAAGAATCTGACCATGAAAACAGGGACTCTGTGTGATGTGTCCTCAAATACAATGAATCCATACCTTGTTCAGTGTGAAGATGCAAGTAAACAGGGCCAAGGAATAAAAGAGTGGAGAAAGATTTGTCTTCTGTAGCAAGAAAGGAGAGTATGGAGTTTCTTCCAAAGGAGTTCCTTTTTGAAGAATGAAGAGCTGTTTCATTCCGGTTTCCTATATACAAGCATAGAAGGGGACAATTAAGGGAAGGAGACATTCCTGAGCATGCCCTGTTTAATGTACTAATCCAAGAAGGATTAAATACATAGAGTGCACTGTGAGGAGGAAATGCAGCAGAGTGGAACTTTGGGGCATATTCAACTCATACCATAAAGCTGACAGACAGGAGGCATTTAAACTAACTCAAGTTTCTCTGAAACAGTTTTTACTGAAAAAAAGAAAAGGATATCTTGAAGGTACATTAGCATAGAAACTCTCCCTGAAACTTCCCACTTGAATTAGAGATTCCCAGTTATGGTCACCAAAAAGGAGTGATCTGGACATCCATGGTTGCTGCATGCAGACTGGGTCCCTCTCCCTCTTGACCTGCATACATTCCTAAATCAACTCTTTTTTTTTTATTATTACATATTTTCTTTATTTACATTTCAAAGTTATCCCCTTTCTTTGTTTCCCCTTCAAAAACCCCCTATCCCATCCACGTTCTCCCTGCTCACCAACCCACCCACTCCCACTTCCCTGTCCTGGAATAACCCTACACTAGTACATCAAACCTTCACAGGACCAAGGGACTCTCCTCTCATTGATGTCTGACATGGCCACCAGTTGCTACATAAGTGGCTGGAGCCATGGGTCCCTCCATGTGTACTCTTTGGTTGGTGGTTTGGTCCCTGGGAGCTCTGGGGTACTGGTTGGGTCATGTTGATTTTCCTCCTATGGGGCTGCAAGCTCCTTCAGCTCCTTACTGCCCCACCTGAGAATCCATCCCATATACAGTCACCAAACCCAGACTATTGTAGATGCCAACAAGCGCTTGCTGACAGGAGCTTGATATAGCTATCTCCTGAGAGGCTATGCCAGTACCTGACAAATACAGAGGTGGATGCTTGCAGCCAACCATTGGACTGAGCACATCGACTCTTTGTTAACTGACTCTGTTGTTTGCCATTATCCAGTCAAGGTTACCAATGACCTAAGTATTGAACTCTGATTGTCTATTTGTGGTCCTCATCTCACTTCTTCAGCAACAACGAATGCAATTGATTATTGGGGGCTTTGTTTTTTATTTGGCCGGGGGACACTCAATCACTCTGATAGCCTTACTTTGTTCCTCAAGGATATTCTTCACCATTCTTCTTTCTTAGTTCTATTTACCTCTGTGATCTTTAAATGTTGAGGTCACCCGAGCCTGCAGTTTGTACTGAATTGTCTTATCTATGCTCAATCTAATTTTTCATATGTCTAGCCACATGCTTAATAGTCAGTGTAGGACTATGACTCTCAATTGCCAACCTCCAGAAGTGTTTCTCCTGTGCGCGTCTGATACACATGCGCAGTTGCTTGCAATATCCTCATGAGCATATCCAACAGGCCTCTTAAATCTACACCAGATCCAAACTTTCTCTCTAATCAGGTCTACTCTTAATCAGGCATTTTCTCTTAAATGAAACTAATTATTTTTGTAAAATGTGAGCTCCAAATAGAAATCTCACGGTATTTTTTTTATTCCTTATTCACAATTTCTGACTTTTGACACAAATATGCTTTCTGAGCCAGTGTTTGATAAGATGATACTACTTCCTTTGCTTCTATGTATGTGTTCATTCAATCAACATTTCCTTATTATCTATTCTCAACTCTTATGATTTTTATCAGCCTGTTTATCATAAATGTTAACATGTCAAATTGCTCAAAAGCACTGAGACTGCCTCCATATAATGTAATTAAAAGAACAATATTCCTGAAGACACACATTCCTGGCTCAGGTTCCCATTCCTGTCTTCTCACTGTGGGACAGATAACAACTCATTAAGACATGGAGAATAAAAAGAACTATAGATTGAAGAACTGTTGTTGCGTTATAGACTTTACTAGCAAGACTATACATGTCTGTTCATTTCAGAATGAGAACCCATGATAGGCCAAAGTAATGATTGCACCAAACTCAAACTCTAACCTGGTGAATCAATTAGTTTTTATTAGATTCATTAATAAAAACTGGTGGGAGTTATTGTAGAGTCAAGGTGGCTGAAGCTTCTGCACCCCTGAAAAGTTCATTCTAACACAGGTGGTCATGCATGAATGTTTTAACCTGGGGATTCTCACCCAACCAAGCATCCACATATGAAAATTGGAATATCTAAAGCTGTGCTGCCTAGCTCAGCTAAGGGACATCATTTCTTTATATTTTCCTTTTGCTTTGTTTCTCCTGTGTCCTGAAATGAGATCACCTGTATCCCAGACCCCTCTCCTGGGCATCATCATTTTGTATTAATTTTCTTATCAAATATGCCATCATAGAAAGTAAAATTCTTCCGTGTCTGTGTCAAACATTATTAAATTCTTATTTTATAATATAAAATTCACCTCAAAAAGTAAAAATCAGTCTAGCCTTTAGCATGATCTGGAGGTTAGGCCTCTCCGTACTCACATTTATCATCACTTTGTTCTCTGTTTTTTTCTACTTTAAGGAAACATTCACCATTGTTTCCATTTCCTCTGCCTACTGAGACCAAAGGGAATTGTGATTATTTAAAAAAAATGAAATTAGTATTGAATTGTATAGATTCATGGGGATTAGACCATACAATGCCAAATATAATAATTAAGCCACAGGACTCTGAGAAACGGCAAGTGTTCGGGCTAGTCTTAAGTCAACTTGACACAATCTGTAAAGTGAAGACAAGCAAAGACCAGCGAAGAAGCAAAGTGTTGTATTACATAGAAATGGAAGAACACCCGTGGACTGTTCGTGGTGCTCTATTTATATTCTTCCCAATCATCATGCACCCTCTCAAGTGTCTTGTTTTCAGCAAACCATTGCATGCCTTATCACAAGACAGCTTCCAGGAAAGCATTATGTGACACTACTGAGTTGTTGAAGAAACCAGAAACTTCCACTTCAGGGCAGCCCATTGTGAGTGGTGCCATCCCTGGGTTGGAGTCCTAGGTTCTATAAGAAAACAGACTTGAGAAACCTAGGATGAGACAGCCAGTAAGCAGTACCCCTCCGTGGCTTCTCTATCAGCTCCTGCCCTGTTTGAACTCCTGTCCTGACTTCCTTGATGATAAATCATTATGTGGAAGTGTAAACCTATGAACCCATTCCTCCCTATCTTGCTTTTTGGTCATGGTGTTTCACTGCGGCAATAGAAATCCTAAGACTGCAAGTGACAGAGGGCTCTGTGCCCTCACTTGAGAGGAGACCTTGCCCACTGAGAGTATGAGCTGTATCTGTGAAGAGGAAAAGGCACGGGGAAGAATCTGAACCAATCAGGCTTACTCAGTTCCTCATTGCTCCGTAATTTCCTCTGTCTTCCTCATAATTTTAATTTCTTCATCAAAGCTACTAGAATAAAATGAGCTTCCTGGATCTTCTTTGCCTAATGAAGGCTGTGTGATCACATACAAGTTATATTGACATGGTGTAGCTGTTTCATTTGCAGTGAATGTGACTATCACTGACTGGAGTCAGAGAAGTTCTGGATTCTTGCATGAATCCTTCTTGGAACCACGTCTATTAACATAAAGGGTAAATGAGGGTTATCGGTTGACAGAACTAACAGAGATCATGCTGGCTCAGGAGGCTCACAAATTTTCATACACCCTCAACAGGTCTCTTGTTTCTGTGGAGTTCTGTAGTAAATTGAAAGGTGATTGGGGAGACCGTCTTCTGTGGTGTACTCCCTGATCTGTTGCCCACTGGAATGCTTCTGTTGTATGGATTTCATGAATTATCCATGCAGATGGGACATTTTAGTGACACAGTTTCTGAGAAACGGTTCAGGGGACTTCCCAATGGTGTAAAAGTATGTGACTCATTCTTGTACCTTTACAGAAAGAAAAATATAATAAATGCATCAGACACACAAAACTTTCTGGGTTTTGTTTTGTCTGGCAGGCTGTCCTATCTATCTGGGTGAATGGTCCCCTTAGAAAGAATTCTAATATTTTTATTTATTTTGATGTCTAGTCAGATAACCTAAGATTATTGTAAATAAAGATGAGCTCATCCTCCACAAACCCCTATACACTAACCTATAAGCCAGGGGACCACAGTAGCTGTTTTGTGGTGGTGAATCTATCAGTTGTATATTGCTGCTGGACTTAAAGATTATTCTCTCTCTCTCTCTCTCTCTCTCTCTCTCTCTCTCTCTCTCTCTCTCTCTTTCTCTCTCTCTCTCTGTCACTGTTAAATATTATATTATATGTATGCATATATGTATTACTCATATAAATTCATACATATAATTTTAACAATTTATGCATAATCAGGATTCTTTTTTTATACTAAAAAGTTTATAATTGAATTGAGAGAAACAATGATTTCCACTTCTGGAAGATAACACAGCAAATGCTTCTGGAAATAATATTTATTATAATTGTTCCTCATGAAAGAACTGCTAATTGGCACTGGTTTCTTCATCAGCCAGCTGTTACCTGCTTATAGATCCCGCACATATTTGGGAGCTTTTCCTTTGAGTTGAAAAATCCACATAAAATAAATGGAAATTTTTTTTCTTAAACCCTAAAGTCTTCAGTTTTATTCATAACTTGGTTTCATATACAAACAGAATATAAAATAATATAAAATGCTGCATATGTAACAGATGAGAATGGGGGAAAATAAATACTTTAGGGGGAAAGAAGACCCTGAAGATCTCAGTAAATATGCAATGTTGTTCCTGGGATTTTCCATGGGCACCAACTAGCTGACTTTAACCAGCTCAGAAAGCTGATGATGATGCAAACTTTTCTCCATCATTTGAATAAAAAATAAGGCACCTGCATGTGTTTTTTTCTAAAACAGTTATTTCTGGAATAGCTTTAACAAATATTTTTATATCCTGCAAAGGCATGCACTTATCTTAATAAAATAAGTTTAGGATTTTCTCCATAATAAAACACAGAAATATTGTTAGTAATTTTGACAAGAATAATACACACAATATAGTAAGATTTAGTCATGCATTTTTCTGAAAAATGCAAGCCAAATGATATTAAAAGTGTTATTACTTAGAAGACATTTAACTTATAATATCCAAAACGTTAATTGTCATGTTAGAAATTTCAATATTTATGGAAACTTAACCCAGGAAAATAGGGTTCTTTATAGTGTGGGTACAGGAAATGAGTTGGAATTGATGTTCTACAACAGGTAAAATACATGGAAACCTAATATGAATAAATGATGCCTACACATAGCTCAGATACTTGTTGAAATTTTCTGAACCTTTGAGATTTTTACGTGTCTCAGGAACATTCTTTTACAGCTAATTTTGCAGACCAAGTACATTGCAGATAATGTTGTAATATTTTATCATCTCTGATTTTTGTAGTAGTGTCATAATTTGTAAAAAACAATTGATCAACTTAGAAATATTTATTGATTCTTTCTCTCTCTCAGTTTGTCTTTGCATGTGTAGAGTGAAAGTCTCCCAAATAGCAATTAATATTCCAAAGATAAACAGAACAGATGCATGTTTAGCTGAGCACAGCAGATAAATATGTTATTCAACCATTTGTCTTTTACCTACATTTACACTTGCAATTTAGTCTTTTAAAATTAGAGTACAGAGCAGATGGTGAAGACTTGGTTTAAGAGATGTCTCCTTTAATATAGACAGTGTGCCAATTGATCTCCCCATACTCTAATTTATTGATTCTATTCAAATAAGTTAGATTAAATGGGCATTGGCTGTGTTGGCTGTGTTGTGAGTCTGTCTTTAAGATGATGTCATTGTAATGTGAGCATTCCATCTAAATAAGGTAGAGAGAAAGACAGATATCTGTGACTGGAAGGACACTATGCTCTATAAAGTCACAAGATTTAGCATGATACAGATACCAACTATCAATGAATGTAATTGCAATGTGATTTTAAATAGAATGAATTTTATAACTATAAACTAATGGCTTGGCTAAATATTCCAGTTTCTTTTGTGTGATACTATCTTTGTAAGTTATAAAGATAACACAGGAAAACACACATATGTAAGTCTTGCACATCTCAAGGGATAAAATTCAAGGACGTTTTACCAATGGGTGCTAATATATGTATATGTATACATACTTGTATTCACATATGAATTTATAGTTTATTGAAATACTCCGATCATTTTGTCTTCTATTAAACATCCAATATTACTCCCCTGCCTTAAAAAGTGACTCATAGTCCTTAATTGCATAGCCACACTAAATTTTCCAAGTTTTCTTATGAGTGGTGATCAATTTGTTTAGCATAATTAAATCAGATTTTAATAAAAATACAGCTTAACTCTTTACAATGCTCAGAATAACCTTAATATTTTGCACCTTTATAGACCTGAATTTATATCGCACATCTATACTTAAAATCAGATGTCTATTTAAAATTAGAAATGTGATTAAATTAGTCATACTTTTCATATTCCTATTAACCAAATATAAATAACAACATCACCTGATAACTCCTCCTAACGACAGGAGCAAGAACTGCATTTGACTCTGTTTTTTACATCTTGGTCCCTTTCTCCTAAGTGGGATACATGGCATCTAGTTTTACAGATAACTTGATGTGCCAAGAGGGGTTCATATCCATGATAGGACTTCACTTCTCTGAGGAGAAATGGAGGACTAGAAGATGGTGGATATCTGAGACAGGGACTGAGAGGACATGAGGGAGGGAAAGATGTGATCAGGATATGAAATAAATTATATATAGTTACCCAACCTGGTGAGCATTGTACTGTCCCTAATTCTGTTTCTAGAGCCCATGATGGCTAGGCCTCCATCAACATGGTGAAAGTCAAGCTCATTTTCTAGATGAATGCATAGCCCATGCTTCCATGATATGATTGCACAGACTTCCATGTTTTATTATCAACCAGGTATTCACGGAGTTCTCAGATGTTCATGACTCTCAACAGTTTCTGATATTTCAGTTCATGCATGACATAGAATTTCAGAGACCAGATAGTGTCACTTCCTGCTAAGTCCCTCTACTCAGAGGGAGACTTCCTATCTAGTCAGCTGAAGTATGTATTCAGAATTGTGTAGCTCAGTCAGCAGAACTTGGCCAGGAAGGAAGACAGATTTCTATTTGTTCATGCATTTCTCTAACAACATCATTTATGTATGTATGTTTTGGGATAAAGGGGGATAAATGTTAGTAAATTCTGAAAGATTAGCAAGGAAGGTAAACAGGGGGTTAAAAGAGAAACCAAGTGGACATTAGCCCAAAAGCTCAGAATACCCAAGATACAATTCACAGACCACATGAAGGTCAAGAAGAAGGAAGGTCCTTCTTAGAAGGGGGAACAAAACACCACAGAAGATACAGAGACAAAGTGTGGAGCAGAGACTGAAGGAAAGGCCATACAGAGACAGCTCCACTTGGGGATCTATCCCATATAGAGTTACCAAACCCAGACACTATTATGGATGCCAACAAGTGCTTGCTGACAGGAGCCTGATATAGCTGTCTCCTGAGAGGTTCTGCCAAACCTGACAAATACAGAGGAGGATGTTCTCAGTCAACCACTGAACTGAGCACGGAGTCCCCAATGGAGGAGTTAGAGAAAGGACCCAAGGAGCTGAAGGAGTTTGCAGCCTCACAGGAAGAACACAATATCAACCAGATCCCCCCAGTGCTCCCAGGGATTAAACCACCAACTAAAGGGTACACATAGAGGGATCCATGGCTCCAGCCTCATATGTAGCAGAGGATGACCTTGTAGGGCATCAATGGGAGAAGAGGCCCTTAGTCCTGTGAAGGCTAGATGCCCCAGTGCCAGGGAATGCCAGGACAGCAGGTCAGGTAAGCGGGAATGGGTGGATGGGAGGGGGAATACCCTCATAGAACCAGGGGGAGGGGGAATGGGTTAAGAAATTTTCAGAGGGGAAATGAGGAAATGGTATAATATTTGAAATATAAATTAAGAAAATATCTTTTTTTTCTAAGTTTTTTTATTTACATTCAAAATCATTTCCCCTTTCCCGTTTCCTCCCTCCCCGAAAGTCCCCTAAGCCCCCTTCCCTCCCTCTTTTCCCCATTCAACCCCCTCTCCCTTCTCTGTCCTGGCATTCCCCTATATCCAGTCTTTCCAGGACCTGGGTCTCTCCAACCATCTTCTTGGAAATCTATTGATAAGTGAATTGTGTCTAGGGTATTCCGAGATTCTGGGTTAATATCCCCTTATCAGTGACTGCATACCATGTGTGTTCTTTTGTGATTGGTTTACCTCACTAAGGATTATATTTTCAAGTACTGATCATTTGCCTAGGAATTTTGTGAGTTCATTGTTTTTAATTGCAGAGTAGTATTCCATTGTGTAAATATACCACATCTTCTGAATCCATTCCTCCGTTGAGGGACATCTGGGTTCTTTCCAGCTTCTGGCTATTATAAATGAGGCTGCTATGAACATAGTGGAGCATGTGTCCTTATTGCATGCAGGTAAAGCCTCTGGGTATATGCCCGGGAGTGGTATAGCCGGATCCTCCGGGAGTGTCGTGACCAGTTTTCTGAGGAACCGCCAGACTGCTTTCCAGAGTGGTTGTATCAGCTTGCAATCCCACCAGCAGTGGAGGAGTGTTCCTCTTTCTCCACATCCTTGCCAACAGCTGCTGTCTCCTGTGATTTTGATCTTAGCCATTCTGACTGGTGTGAGATGGAATCTCAGGGTTGTTTTGATTTGCATTTCCCTAATGACTAAGGATAATGTACATCTCTTTAGGTGCTTCTCAGCCATTAGATATTCTTCAGGTGAGAACTCTTTCTTTAGCTCTGTAACCTGTTTTTTCAATAGGGTTACTTGGCTCTCTGGAGTCTAACTTGTTGAGTTCTTTGTATATATTGGATATTAGCCCTCTGTCAGATGTAGGGTTGGTAAAGATCATTTACCAGTTAGTTGGTTGCCACTTTGTCTTTTTGTCAGTGTCTTTTGCCTTGCAGAAACTTTGTAATTTAATGAAGTCCCATTTGTCAATTCTTGATCTCAGAGCATAAGCTATTGGAGTTCTATTCAGGAAATTCTCTCCTGTGCCCATATGTTCAAGGTTCTTCACTAGTTTCCTTTCTATTAGTTTCAGTGTGTCTGGTTTTATGTGGAGGTCCTTGATCCACTTGGAATTTAGCTTAGTGCAAGGAGATAAGAATGGGTCAGAGAAGTGATACCCTTCACGATAGCCACAAACAATATAAAGTATCTTGGTGTGACTCTAACCAAACAAGCCGAAGATCTGTATGACAAGAACTTCAAGTCTCTGAAGAAAGAAATTGAAGAAGACCTCAGAAGATGGAAAAATCTGCCATGCTCATGGATTGGCAGGATTAATATAGTAAAAATGACCATCTTGCCAAAAGCAATATACAGATTCAATGCAATCCCCATCAAAATCCCAACTCAATTCTTCATAGAGTTAGAAAGAGCAATTCAAAAATTCATCTGGAATAACAGAAAACCCAGGATAGCTAAAATTCTCATCAAGAGTAAAAGAACCTCTGGGGGAATCAGTATCCCGGACCTCAAGGTGTACTACAGAGCAATAGTGTTAAAAACTGCATGGTATTGGTACAGTGGCAGGCATGTAGATCAATGGAACAGAATTGAAGACTCAGAAATGAATTCACACTCCTATGGTCACTTGATCTTTGACAAAGGAATTAAAACCATCCAGTGGAAAAAAGATAGCCTTTTCAACATATGATGCTGGCTCAACTGGAGGTCAACATGCAGAAGAAAATATCTTTAAAAAAAAAAAAAGCAACCAAGGGAGGGAAAGGATGGGTGTAAAAGAAGATATGTGGTATGCGTGTGGAAAGGAGGGGCAAGGGTGCACAGAGGACAAGAGTGTGGTGGGGGTTGGGGAGGGGAAGTATACCCTATTTCAGGGACCCTAGTCGGGGAGCTGGCAGAAGGGCTAGAAGATCTAAGGAGGATTGCAACCCCACAAGAAAAACATCATCAGCTGGCCAGACCACCCAGAGCTCCTAGGGACTAGACCATCAAACAAAGAGTCTGTACATGACTCCAGAGGATGGCCTTATCTGACATCAATGGTAGGGGAGGCCCTTGGTCCTGTGGAGGTTTGATGGCCCAGCATAGGGGGATGCTGGAGAGGTGAGGGAAGAGAGTGTGGTTGGTGGAACACCCTCATAGAGGTAAAGGGGTGGGAAGAGAGGGATGTGGTGGGATGGGGGAGGGGTTGTGGAGGGGTAACCGGGAAGTGGGATATCATTTGAGTTGTAAACTAATGGAATGATTAATTAAAAAATGAAAATAAAGAGGGGTAGATACATCTCTAGAGAAGAAAGCACATATATGTTCCCGTAGTCTACACTATGACACAGCCTGAGCCTCTGAAATTGTCTGTTCAAATCATCTCATACGAGCCAGGTGAGTAATGAGGAAGCAATCGTTCGGAACTTTTTAAATTCGGCTTCCCGTTATGATACAAACTAAAGCATTCAAACTGTGGATTGATGAAGACGGTATCCTAATTTCTATGATGCATTTGGCAAGGAAATACTTTTTTTTTAAAATTGAGTGCAAAATCTTTTCATGTTAATCATTCTGAATCTCAAAGGTAAAACATTTATTTTGTAAATGTTGACAAAATGGATGTTCCTAGGACTCTGCCAGATTGACTCCATTAGGTGGATCACATTTTTTCTATTTGACTGGAATTCATACTAAGTATAGAGCATCGCTATGAGAATATCCTGGGTCTACATACACAAATCTCAATATTTACTTTCTTAAAAGCTATTTTCATATCTAATTGAGGGAAAATAGTCCAAGAAAAATATCATGTCTTCAAAGACGTTCCATTAAGTTTTTAAAAAGACATGAGTTGAAATGTTGACACAATGCATTGTAGAGATTTAAATTATGTTGTGGTTTTAACTTTCAGATCTATTTAACCCACTTAGTTTTCTCATCAAAAACCTAAAGTGAAATATTTGGTTTATATAGTATTTGAGGTATACAGTTTATATATGTATGACTATTTTACATTACTTTGCCCCTCACTCTGATGTTCAATCTCCAAAATAATATGATTTCATTGTATGATAAAATGCATCCCAAAAAGGTGTTATCTTTTAAGAGAAATAGTAATAATCAAACTATATTTTCTTTTGAAAATAAACTTATCCAACAAGAACACTAAAATGAAATAGAATCAGTCCTTGGGGTATATCAGTATAAATCCCAAAAGTCTTCAGAAGGCAGGGATGGGTTCATCACCAGATCATGTCTGGCCTAGGCTGCATATGGCTTTCTAACCAAGACTAGCATGGACAGAGAGATCCATTCTCAAAAATAAGTGAATATAGAAGCCACATAATAATTTATTTACAATAATAAAGTACAAACCTATTGAATGAAACCTTGTATAAGGAAAAGACTAAATTTCAGATATTTCTTGTTTACTTAAGACAATTTGAGAATTAAATAAGTTCAAAACATCCTGAGTAGTTACAGAAATTCTGAAGAAAAACAGTTTTGGATGTATCATGAAACCACATTTCATATACATGAGATATAGCAGTAGGCATAGCACGGAGGTAGACCAAATGCAGAACTGTAAATAAGTGATGTAGAATACGTGACCAAAGAATAAATTTACACTGCTATACCCACCAATATTTGACAAGCCTTCAAAAAAATGAAGAAAAAAAATTGCCATGAGTCCTCTTTGACACACACGGCTAAAATTTGGATGGCTGCACAGACAAGAGTGAAGCTAGAACCCATCTCCTCCAAACCAGTATAATGTCAGTTCAAAACTGATCAGAGACCATCATATAATACTCATAACTCTTGAGAAACTGCAGAAGGCAGAGCAGAAATAGCCTCCAAAATGAAGGCCTTAAGTCAAGGCTTCTTGAACGGAAAAAAAAATATATTCAGGCAATGAAAAACCAACATTGAATAGAATTACATACCTCTTAACACTTAAAGAAACAACTGGTCAAGGAATTTTAAACAACAAAGAAAACCTTTGTTAGATGTAGCTCTGAGTGAAGACTCATATTCATAGTAAAGACTTAAAAAATGTAAATAACAGAATAGAAATAATTCAATAAGAGTGGGGTAACAGACAGATGGTTCCCAAAATATAAAATATCAATTGCTAGTCAAAAAGTATTTTTGTGTGTTTATTCTTATCAGTTATTGTGAGAAAAAAAATCAGCTTTTCTGTTTGTCTCTTCTTTCCTTCTGTTGGTTTCCCACGTATATTTCAAGCCATATTATCGTGTGCACACAGACTTGCTATTGATATATGAGAAAACTTAACTGAATCTTTCAATGCTGTACCTCAGTCTTTTTTGATTGTGGCCAGTCTTGAAACTTGGTATACAAAACTGGATTTTAGTCTAGGCTTTATTTATTTCTTGCAGTTATTATAAGCGGTTTCTCACTGCTTAATTTAATTTTAATGTTCCTGTTTTCTAATATTAAATGAGAAAATTTTTGAATTACTACAGGCTTATGTTTATTTCACTAATAAAATAGAAAGTCAATTTTTTAATTTAAAGTTTTATTTAAAAATAAAAAAATTATACATGACTATCTTATTGACATGATTTTCATACCTACTTCTTTCCTCTATAACTTCCTCATGTTCCTCCCACTTTCCTTCAAATTTGTTATTTCATCACTATGTAATTTTAATACAAACACATGCACACGCACACACATACACACATACACACACATACACATACACATATAGCCTATTGAGCTCACTTACTGTTGCCTTTTTAAATATTACTTGGGATTGGATTTACTATCAAGTAGTTTGTTCCTGCAGAGATTGATTTCCCCTCTCTCAGCAGTCATTAATCTTTTGTAGTTCAACTAGGATCATGGTCTTGTGAAAGTTTTAGTATCTAGTATCTAGTAAGTAGACAGATATAATTATTATTTAGATCTTGTTTGGGAAACCGATAGTTGAAATTTAATGGGTATAGCTTTCCTGCTCCATCAAAAAGACATTTCTAGCAGCTGGCAACAACTCTCTTCTTACAGACTTTCAACACACTCTTTCTCAACTCTTCCTCAGGTTCAAGGGTAAGACTGGCTTATAGATGGTCCAACTGACACTGGGCATCCTACAGTGACTTATTCTCTGTCATTTGGCCAGTTTTCACCTTTAGTGGCCTTCTTATGCTTTTAAAAGCTTAGTTCACATGGGTTTAAAATAAATGTATATGTAATGTTAAAGATGAGCATTTAAACCATAGTTAGAAATAATACCCCATATCCAACAGAGGGCTAATATCCAATATATACAAAGAACTCAAGAAGCTAGACTCCACAGGGCTAAATAACCTTATTAAAAAATGGAGTACAGAGCTAAACAAAGAATTTTTACCTGAAGAATATTGAATGGCTAAGAAACACCTAAAGAAATGCTCAAAATCCTTAGTCATTAGGGAAATGCAAATCAAAACAACCTTGAGATTTCACCTCACACCAGTCAGAATGGCTAAAATCAAAAACACAGGAGACAGCAGTTGTTGGCGAGGATGTGAAGAAAGAGGAACACTCCTCCACTGTTGGTGGGATTGCAAGCTGGTACAACCACTCTGGAAAGCAGTCTGGCGGTTCCTCAGGAAACTGGGAATGACACTCCCAGAGGATCCTGTTATACCACTCCTGGGCATATACTCAGAAGCTTCCCCTGCATGCAATAAGGACACATGCTCCACTATGTTCATAGCAGCCTTATTTATAATAGTCAGAAGCTGGAAAGAACCCAGATGTCCCTCAATGGAGGAATGGATAAAGATGTGGTATATTTACACAATGGAACACTACTCTGCAATTAAAAACAATGAATTCATGAAATTCTTAGGCAAATGATCAGAACTGGAAAATATCATGCTTAGTGAGGTAACCCAATCACAAAAGAACACACATGGTATGCAGTCACTGATAAGGGGATATTAACCCAGAAACTCAGAATACCCAAGGTACAATTCACATATCAATAGATTTCCAAGAAGATGGAAGGAGAGACCCCTGGTCCTGGAAAGACTGGATGTAGGGGAATACCAGGACAGAGAAGGAGAGGGGGTTGAATGGGGAACAGGGGGAGGGAAGGGGGCTTATGGGACTTTTGGGGAGGGAGGAACCAGGAAAGGGGAAATCATTGGGAATGTAAATAAAAAAAATACAGAAAAAAAAAGAATATAAAAAAAAGAAATAATATTGTTTTGATGAAATGGCAGTAGTAATTTATCCTGTATAACCTATCATATTCTCAGGTACAGGCAGTAGGCTATGTTTACAGTATAAGTCATCAATTACCTCCTATCAAGAAGATGTTCAGTCCACTTAGATAGCTTTTGGTTACCCCTAAGATATAAGTATCAGTATCACATCATTGCGGATGTCTTGTTAGACCAGTCACTATCATCCTTGTCCTGGATTACAGACTTTATAAATGGGTATAACTGTTTTACTTGTCTCCCTTTTCAGCAGGCAGACTACCTTCTAATATTATGATAGAATGTCCTTATCGAGGAGACTTCCAGTTTATACACAAAAGAAGTAAAGGCATTTCTAAGGACACGCTTTGGACACAGGCCTTGGAGGAACCAAGTTGAAAATATTTTTCTGAAATTAAAATTTCATTTATATTTTTCCACCCAATATTTTTGTTCAGAGACTACAGTTGACATATTTCTCCTTTTTCTTTCTTCACTTAAAATTATTCTTTATACTTTTTTCATTTCCTTGCTATTAACTTTTTAATTATTCATTATCTTATTATAGCATGCAGGAAACTCTTATTAAAATACAGTTAGAATTATTATTTTGGAGAAAATCTTCCTAGAAAATTTCAAGTTCTTAACATATTTAACTTCCCTAAGTCCCTGTTGAGATTTTTTTTGCCTACTTATTCATAAACTCTAATTCTGTTGATATTTTAAATTTAAGAAGATATGGCTATTTTATTTGAAAATTTTAATTTTTACAATTATTTTGAATGTGTGCATGTAGGTGCATGTTAGAACGTATATATGTATGGAAGTCAGAAAACATCAAGTGAGCCGGTTTTCTTCTCTGTGTCTTCTGAGGTTACAACATTAATCAAGGAGCCACTTCACTCTCCTGATTATTATTATAAAGTATTTTGATCTATGCCCATAGTTTTCATTTCAACCCTTATTGACTAGAAAATAAAAATAATTTCAACACTTAAGAATGAAATTCTATTTTGAATTCCAATATTCATTGTGAAAAGCTATTTTTTTGTTTCGAATTTAAATATTCATTTGAAAAATTAATTCGTATTCTAATACCTTTGGAAGCTAGCTTGTTCATAAGTTTCCCTGTGGTTTTAGTAAATTTCTGTGGTGTGCTTGTAAAATTTTAGTTATAAGTCTCTACTTGAGGCACATGGAAATGCTTGCCCAGTTACCTGTTTTCTTTATCAGATTGGGCAATTCTGAAAGGCTGTTCCTCTGACATCCTGCAGTCTTCTCTTCAGAGCCTCTGGTGTTTTGTGCTTCATATCAGAGTGCATTGCTTGCCCCTCCATGCCCTCTTAAACTATGTCTCATGTTATGATATTCACTTGAATATTTTATGTTAACACCATCATGTTCACTAAGTAGATACCATCTAACATCTTATCCTTAAATTATTATTTTATTTACTTACAATGATTTTTAGCCTTTTGGGTTAGCTTTGACTTTCCTGATAATAGATTCAACAAGATTTAACTTAGCCTTTTTCATCCATACTAATCTGAGTAAAACTAACATCATCACGGTGTTAACATTGAGATTATAAACTTGAATCACCTTATACTAAGTTTCACTTTTACCTAAGAGAAAACCAGAGACACCTGTTCTATGTTTACAATGTGTGTGCAAAATATTGTGAAGGCTTTGAAAGGCTGTCAGCTCATTAGAACTAGAGATGTAAATGGTTGTAAGCCATCATGTGGATGCTGGGACCAAAACTCACTTGGGTCCTCTGGAGGAGCAGCCAATGCTATTAAATGCTGAAACATGTCTCTTCAGTTCCCTAAAAGTACATATTTTTCCTAAGCTCCATTATTCTTTTATTAAGTTCAAATGTTTGTCTTATAGAAATATATATGTCTGAGACTCTAGTGCTGAAATGATCACTACTCATAAGATGAGCTATGGTAAACATGAGGTCATTCTCAGTACATGGAAAAGCACATCCAGGTGTGTCTAATTGGTAGTTTTAGAAATGTTAAACTGAGTAGAGAACATCTATCCTCGATGGGGAAGCACTGTTCCTAGAATTGGAATCCTGTGCTGAATAAAGAGAAAAAGAGCAACTAGAATTGAGACTTCATTCCTAGCTTCCAGACTGTGGTATATTTTGGTCAGTTCTTTACACTCCTGCAGTTAAACCCCACCATCCCGTAATACACACCCACTAGGAACCAAAATGTACACTTGATTCCTTGGCTTAATTTTATTAGGCTTTTTGTCACAGTACTGAGAAAAGTAACTTATTTACTATACATTTAATAGTTTTTATTTTTTAAATTATTTAATTACTGGTTTGACTTTTCTATGAGCTTTATAAATCCGTATTCTAAGATTCAATGTTCTACATAACTGCATCATTAAAACTTTCTGTACAGCAAAGATTAAATGAGATGAAAATTCCTTGAAGCATCCAATATTTTCATTGCAGTCTTTATGGTCAATTTAACAATTATAGTTGAAAACTCTTTATTGCATCTTGTTGAAAAATGTTTGCTTGGTCCTAGCGTTGTAGCTCACCTGGTAAACTGATTGTCTGGTATAGGAAAGACTTGGGGTTCATCCCTAGAGCTTCATAAAACTCAATAGGATGGTATACAGCTACAATTCCAGAAATTGGAGACACAGAGAGGAAGACCAGGAATTCAAGTTTATCTTTGGTTATGAAGCAAGTTTGAAGACTGCCTGAGATTCCCAAGATATGGTGTCAAAGCAATCAAAAAATGGCGTATGTATATGTGTGTGTATATGTATATGTATATATATATATATATATATATATATATATATATGGTGTATGTGTATATGTGGTGTGTATGGGAATGTGTGTATATTTATGTGTATGTGTGTATGTGTTTGTATATGGGTGTGTATGTGTATGTATGTATGAGTGGTATGTGTGTTTATGTGGTGGGTGGGTGTGAATGTGTGTATATTTATGTGTATGTGTGTATGTGTTTGTATATGGGTGTACATGTGTGTATGTGTGGTGTGTGTGTTTGTGTGAAAGTACGTGTATGTGTGTGTGTGTGTGTGTGTGTGTGTGTGTGTGCATATGTTTCTTTGTGATGGAAAAATGTCACATGGTAAAGAGGACCCAAATAACAGATCACTGTTGTTGGTAATTCCAGTTACAAGAGATGTGGTTATCTTTTCTGACATGTGGTGAACATACATACATGGAGGCAAAAGAGTCATGCATATAAAATAAATAAATGCATTATATTTTTAAAAGATGATTTAGTTATAACCAGACAATTCTTTGTTCACAAATACTATTTCCAGCTTTAGTGAAATTGTGGAATGCTGAATAAGTGGTGATGATTTAGAGCAGGATAACACAAACATAGCTACAATGTTTGATAGCCAAATTTATTTCAGAAAAATTAATATATATATATGTAAAGAGAGAGAGACAGAGAGACAGAGAGAGACAGAGACAGAGAGAGACAGAGAGAGAAAGGGAGAGAGACAGAGAGAGAGGGGGGGATGAGGAAGAGGGAGAGAGAATTATTCTCATTACATAGCATAGCTTTCAAACTTGAAGAAGTTGAAAAGTATATTTTATAATGCAATGATTTTGCAAAAGGTACCTTAAATCACTACTCTGTTCTGGGACACTAAGTCCACAATAATTTTCTAAAACTACCACACTCCATAGATAATATCAATCTCTTTTAATGATTTCATTATTATAACATTTACTGTAAACAAAACAAGAAACAAGAGGCAGTATAAGAAAAAAATTATAATTCAAATTTCCTATGTAAATAATTCTAACTTACAACCTAATATTTTCTCAGATAGAAACTGGCTTTAAAAGCTGGTGATAAGAAGGAAATGAAATTTTTGTTCTCTGAACAACCTTTTATTTGAAAGAAGTTACATTTGTCAGCATAGGGTTTAATGTGTTTAAGTATGATTGAGGGTGTGAAATAGAAACTTTGTATCTTATGAAACTTAAAAGGATGCAAAATTTAGACAAAATAGTGTATAACAGATTTGAAAATTATAGCAACTTTGTGTTACAACTTTTCTTTTTCTTGTACATAAATGATTTATTTAAAAAATTATCACACAGCTTCAACATGTGTCCATACACAAACATACAATGATTTGAAGGAAAAAAGGTTCATGGTCTTGTAGTGAATCAACAAACATCTTATATTTTTTTTTAATTTTATTTCATTTTCTAAGTTTTTTTTATTTACGTTCAAAATCATTTCCCCTTTCCTTTTTCTCCCTCCCAAAAGTCCCATAAGCCCCCTTCCCTCCCACTTTTCCCCATTCAACCCCCTCTCGCTTCTCTGTCCTGGCATTCCCCTACATCCAGTCTTTACAGGACCAGGGGTCTCTCCTTCCATCTTCTTGAAAATCTACTGATATGCGAATTGTGTCTAGGGTATTCCGAGATTCTGGGTTAATATCAGCTTATCAGTGACTGCATACCATGTGTGTTCTTTTGTGATTGGGTTACCTCACTAAGGATGATATTTTCAAGTTCTGACCATTTGCCTAGGAATTTCGTGAATTCATTGTTTTTAATTGCAGAGTAGTATTCCATTGTGTAAATATAGCACAATTTCCTTAATCCATTCCTCCGTTGAGGGACATCTGGGTTCTTTCCAGCTTCTGGCTATTATAAATAAGGCAGCAATGAACATAGTGGAGCATGTGTCCTTATTGCATGCAGGTAAAGCCTCTGGGTATATGCCCAGGAGTGGTATAGCCAGATCCTCCGGGAGTGTCATGCCCAGTTTTCTGCGTGACCGCCAGACTGCTTTCCAGAGTGGTTGTACCAGCTTACCATTCCACCAGCAGTGGAGGAGTGTTCCTCTTTCTCCACATCCTCGCCAACAACTGCTGTCTCCTGTGTTTTTGATCTTAGCCATTCTGACTGGTGTGAGATGGAATCTTAGGGTTGTTTTGATTTGCTTTTCCCTAATGACTAAGGATGATGAACATCTCTTTAGGTGCTTCTCAGCCATTAGATATTCTTCAGGTGAGAACTCTTTGTTTAGCTCTGTACCCCATTTTTTAATAGGGTTACTTGCCTCTCTAGAGTTTAACTTCTTGAGTTAATTTGTATATATTGGATATTAGCCCTCTGTCAGATCTAGGGTTGGTAAAAATCATATCCCAGTTAGTTGGTTGCCGCTTTGTCTTTTTGACAGTGTCTTTTGCCTTGCAAAAACTTTGTAATTTAATGAGGTCCCATTTGTGGGACCTCATTGCTCTTGATCTTAGAGCATAAGCTATTGGAGTTCTATTCAGGAATTTCTCCCCTGTGCCCATGTGTTCAAGGTTCTTCCTTATTTTCCTTTCTATTAGTTTCAGTGTGTCTGGTTTTATGTGGAGGTCCTTGATCCACTTGGAATTGAGCTTAGTGCAAGGAGATAAGAATGGGTCAATTTGCATTCTTCTGCATGTTGACCTCCAGTTGAGCCAGCACCATTTGTTGAAAAGGCTATCTTTTTTCCACTGGATGGTTTTAGCTCCTTTGGCAAAGATCAAGTGACCATAGGAGTGTGGATTCATTTCTGGATCTTCAATTCTGTTTCATTGAGCTACATGCCTGTCACTGTACCAATACCATGCGGTTTTTAACATTATTGCTCTGTAGTACAGCTTGAGGTCTGGGATACTGATTCCCCCAGAGGTTCTTTTACTCTTGAGAATAGTTTTAGCTATCCTGGGTTTTCTGTTATTCCAGATGAATTTTTGAATTGCTCTTTCTAACTCTATGAAGAATTGAGTTGGGATTTTCATGGGGATTGCATTGATTCTGTATATTGCTTTTGGCAAGATGGTCATTTTTACTATATTAATCCTGCCAATCCGTGAGCATGGCAGATTTTACCATCTTCCGAGGTCTTCTTTAATTTCTTTCTTCAGAGACTTGAAGTTCTTGTCATACAGATCTTTCACTTCTTTGGTTAGTCACACCAAGATACTTTATATTGTTTGTGGCTATCATGAAGGGTATCATTTCTCTTACTTCTTTCTCAGCCTGCTTATCCTTTGAGTATAGGAAGGCTACCGACTTGCTTGAGTTGATTTTATATCCGGCCACTTTGCTAAAGTTGTCTATCAGCTGTAGGAGTTCTCTGGTGGAGTTTTTTCGGTCACTTAATATACTATCATATCGTCTGCAAATAGTGATAGTTTGACTTCTTCCTTTCCAATTTGTATCCCTTTGACCTCTTTTTGTTGTCTAATTGCTCTAGCTAGAACTTCAAGTACTCTATTGAAAAGATATGGAGAGAGAGGGCAGCCTTGTCTAGTCCCTGATTATAGTGGTATTGCTTCAAGTTTCTCTCCATTTAGATTGATGTTGGCTACCGGTTTGCTGTAAATTGCTTTTACTATGTTTAGATATGGGCCTCGAATTCCTGATCTTTCCAAGACCTTTAGCATGAAAGGATGCTGAATTGTGTCAAATGCTTTCTCAGCATCTAATGAGATGACCATGTGGTTTTTTTCTTTGAGATTGTTTATATAGTGAACTACATTGATGGATTTCCTTATAATGAACCATCCCTGCATCCCTGGGATGAAGCCTACTTGATCGTGGTGAATGATCGTTTTGATGTGTTCTTGGATTCGGTTGGCAAGAATTTTATTGAGTATTTTTGCATCGATATTCATAAGAGAGTTTGGCCTGAGCTTCTCTTTCTTTGTCGGAACTTTGTGTGCTTTTGGTATTAGCGTAATTTTGGCTTCATAGAATGAATTGGGTAGTGTTCCTTCTGTTTCTATTTTGTGGAACAGTTTGAAGAGTATTGGTGTTAGGTCTTCTTTGAAGGTCTGATAGAATTCTGAACTAAAACCATCTGGACCTGTGCTGTTTTTGGTTGGAAGACTTCCAATGACGACTTCTATTTCTTCAGGGGCTATCGGACGGTTTAGATGGTCTATTTGATCCTGATTTAATTTTGGTATTTGGTATCTGTCAAGGAAATTGTCCATTTCCTCCAGATTTTCTAGTTGTGTTGAATACAGGCTTTTGTAGTAGGATCTGATGATTTTTTGAATTTCCTCAGTTTCTGTTGTTATTTCTCCCTTTTCGTTTCTGATTTTATTAATTTGGATACTGTCTCTGTACCCTCTGGTTAGTCTGGCTAAGGGCTTATCTATCTTGTTGATTTTCTCAAAGAACCAACTCCTCGTTTTGTTGATTCTTTGTATGGTTTTATTTGTTTCTACTTGATTGATTTCAGCCCTGAGTTTGATGATTTCCTGCCTTCTACTCCTCTTGGGTGTATTTGCTTCTTTTTGTTCCAGGGCTTTCAGGTATGCCATTAAGCTGTTAGTGTATGCTGTCTCCCATTTCTTTTTGGTGGCACTCAGGGCTATGAATTTTGCTCTTAGCACTGCTTTCATTGTTTTCCATAAATTAGGGTATGTTGTGCCTTCATTTTCATTAACTTTCAAAAAGTCTTTGATTTCTTTCTTTATTTCCACCTTGACCAAGTTATCATTGAATAGAGCATTGTTCAGCCTTTTGTATGTGGGTTTTCTGTTGTTTTTCTTGCCATTGAAGACCACCCTTATTCCATAGTGATCTGATAGGAGGCATGGGATTAGTTCTATCTTCTTATATCTGTTGAGGTCTGATTGGTGACCAATTATATGGTCAGTTTTGGAGAAGGTACCATGAGGTGCTGAGAAGAAGCTGTATTCTTTAGCTCTAGGATGAAATGTTCTCTATATATCTGTTAGTTCCATTTGGTCCAAGGCTTCAATTAGATTCACTGTGTTCCTGTTTAGTTTCTGCTTTCCTGAACGATCCATTTCAGAGAGCAGGGTGTTGAAGTCACCCACTATTATTGTGTGAGGTGCTATGTGTGCTTTGAGCTTTAGTAAAGTTTCTTTTACGAATGAGGGTGCCCTTGCATTTGTAGCATAGATATTCAGAATTGAGAGTTCTTGTTGGTGGATTTTTCCCTTGATCAGTATGTAGTGTACTTCTGTGTCTTTTTTGATGACTTTAGGTTGAAAATCAATTTTATCTGATATTAGGATGGCTACTCCAGCTCGTTTCTTTGGGCCATTTGCTTGTAAAATTGTTTTCCAGCCTTTTACTCTGAGGTAGTGTTTGTCTTTGACATTGAAGTGCATTTCCTGCATGCAGCAAAATGCTGGGTCCTGTTTACATATTCAGTCTGCTAGTCTATGTCTTTTTATTGGGGAATTGAGACCATTGATATTAAAAGAGATTAAGGAATAGTGATTATTGCCACCTGCCATTCTTGACGCTATCTTTATGCTTGAGTGGTTATCTACTTTTGGGTTTGAAGCAAGAAGGTTACTATCTCATTTTTTCCAGGGTGTTGTTTCTCTCCCTGTATTGGCGGTTTCCACCTATTATCCTTTGCAGGGCTGGGTTTTTGGAAAATATAGTGAAAATTTGGTTTTATCATGTAATATCTTGGTCTCTCCATCTATGGTGATTGAGAGTTTTGCTGGGTCTAGTAGTCTAGACTGGCATTTGTGCTCTCTTAGTGTCTGCATGAGATCTGCCCAGGATCTTCTGGCTTTCACTGTTTCTTGTGAGAAGTCTGATGTGATTTGGATAGGTCTTCCTTTGTATGTTACTTGGCCCTTTTCTCTTACTGCTTTTAATATTCTTTCTTTGTATTTCTGTTCTGGTCGGGTCTGTTTGGAATTCTGTAGGCTTCTTGTACGTTCATCGGCATCTCTCTCTTTAAGTTAGGGAAGTTTTCCTCCATAATTTTGTTGAAGATGTTTACTGGCCCTTTAAGTTGCAAATCTTCACTCTCATCTATACCTATAATCCTTAGGTTTGGTCTTCTCACTGTGTCCTGAATTTCCTGGATGTTTTGGGTTACACACTTTTTGCATTTTGCATTTTCTTTGACTGTTGAGTCGATGCTTTCTATGGTATCTTCAGCACCTGAGATTCTTTCTTCCCTCTCTTGTATTCTATTGTTGATGTTTGCATCTATGACTCCTGATTTCTTCCCAAGGTTTTCTATCTCCTAAGTTGTCTCCCTTTGTGATTTCTTAGTTGTTTCTACTTCCTTTTTTAGATCCTGGATGGATTTGCTGAGATCCTTCACTTGTTTGTTTGTATTTTCCTGTATTTCTTTAAGGTATTTTTGCATTTTCTCTTTCAGGATTTCTGCCTGTTGACACAAGTTGTCCTGTATTTCTCTAAGCAATTTTGTGTTTCCTCCTCATGGGATTCCATCTGTTGATCTATTGTCTCCTGCATTTCTTTAAGCATTTCTCATGTTTCCTTTGTATGGGCATCTATCTGTTGATTCATTTCTTTAAGCAATTTTTGTGTTGCCTCCCTATGGGCATCCGTCTGTTGACCCATAGTCTTCTGCATTTCTTTATGCAATTTTTGTGATTCCTTTGAAAGTGCATCTACCCGTTGATTCATTTCTTTAAGCGATTTTTGTGTTGTCTCCTTGTGGGCCTCCATCTGTTGATCCATGTTCTCCTGCATTTCTCTAAGCGATTTTTTGTGTTTCCTTTGTAGTGGCTTCTAACCGTTGATTCATGGTCTCCTGTAATTCTTTATTAGATTTATTTGTGTCCTTCTTGTGATCCTCTAATAGCATCATGAGAAGTGATTTTAAATCCAGATCTTGTCTTTCGGGTGTGGTGGGGTATCCAGGACTTGCGGCTGTTGAAGAATTGCGTTTGGATGGTTTCATATTACTTTGATTTCTGTTAGTAACATTCCTACGTTTGCCTTTTACCATCTGGTTACCTCTGGTGTTAGTTGGTCCTGCTGTCACTGTCTGTTGGTTGGACCTCCTGTGAGCCTGCAAAGCTATTTCTGGCTCCCCTGGCTTACCGGGATTCCCCTGGCACCGATTTCTGGGGCCTGCCCTGCTCCTGAGTGACTTTTGAGCCCTGATGTGCCTTGCCCCAAGTGATGTTATATTGGGGAGTCCCTGAACATCCAAAGGTTCAGTGTAGTAGATTCCCGGAGCAGAGGTCACCAAAGGGAGGCTGGTAGGCTCCTGCCCTGTGCAGGGTTATGTGATCTCTCCAGGAGGGGGGGGTGGCAGGGGGCGTCTTTCTGCAGGCCAGAAGTCCCACAGCAGGGCTGGCGTGTCGATTACTGCAGACCAGCCCAGCTCTTGGGAGCAGTGTACACACACAAGCTGCCTGAGACCCAAGCAATATTATGCCTGTCTGTCTCTGAGCCTGGAGGTCCCAGCTGCCCTGGTGCTGGAGCAAAGATGGCAGAGTGCACTCTGCACTCTCTCGGAGGCGCAGGCCACCTTGCAGGGGGGCTGGCCCTCAGCAGAGTTGGTGCCCAGAGGACCACAGTGTTGTCCTGTTCTTGGGAGCAGATGGAAGCCCCAACAGGCCATGTCCCAAGCGATGTTATATTGGGGAGAACCTGGGTGCCTGTCTCCTCAGTGCAGTCGATACCAGAACAGAGGTGGCCAAAGGGAAGCTGGTAGGCTCCCGCCCAGTGCCAGGGTCCCTCTGCAAGGCAGAAGTCCCACAGCAGAGCTGCATGCTGGTTACTGCAGATCTGCCCAGCACTTGGAGCAGGTTACACACAAGCTGCCTGAGACCCAAGCGATATTATGCCTGTGTTACAACTTTTCAAAGCACAATGCAGCAGAGTTCTCAACTGGGCTGAAGGTTTGAGGGAAACTAGTAATACTTACAATGCTGAAGGGCCCTTCCTCAGTTACCCTGAGCTCCTTTTCATTATTGCGATTAATGATGCAGTGCAATTTCAGCATCCAGAATTTGTTTTTTAATATGCACCCTGGAAATGTTATGTTATTTTATTGTGTCTTTGTTTTTAAACCTATGATATGGATAATATTTACGTAGAAACTCTGAGAATAAAGTAGAATTCTGTATGTTAAAGCGTGAAAAAGCCACGCTCTCCTGAGCAGCCTGCTACTCCAGGGAGACTCCATTCTCCTGCCACCTCTCCTCTCAGTTTCATAAGACCTGGAAACGCTGAACCATACAGAACTGCAGGTCTGGAAACATACAGCCCAAGGATACCCATCAGAGACTTGCCATACTAAGACCATTGAGGCTCACCCCTCCCCCCCATACAACAAGAACATCCAGATGACTAAAGACTCCTGAAAGAACACAACCAACAAGATTCAGGGTAAGATGACACTTTCAATGCACAGCTACCCACTACAGCAAGCCCTGGGTATCACCTAACACAACTAAAACACAAGAAAATGACTTTAATTCCAATCTTATAAAGATGATAAAGACCTTTAAAGAAAAAGTGATTAAATCCTTTACAAAAATACAAGAAAATGCCAATAAACCAGAGTTCTTTAAATAGGAAACAAAGAAATCCCTTTTAAGACATACAGAAAAATACAATTAAACAGATGAAGGAGATAAATAAAACTATGCAAGACCTGAAAGTGGAAATAAAAGTAATAAAGAAAACACAAACTCAGGAAATCCTGAAGATGGAAAACCTAGGGAAGATATCAGGAACAACAAATGCAAGAATCACCAACAAAATACAGGAGATGGAAGAGAATATCCGGCATTGAAGATACAATATAAAAAAATTGATACATCAGTCAAAAATGTTAAATCTAAAAAAAATGCTGACATGCAACATCCAGGAAATATGGAAAATCATGAAAACACCTAACCTATGAATAATATGAATAGGAGGTTAAGAGTCCCAACTCCAAGGCTCAGAAAATATTCTCAACAAAATCATAAAAGAAAACTTTCCCATCCTAAAGAAAGAAATGCCCATAAACATACAAGAAGCTTTTAGAACTACAATTAGACTGGATCAGAAAAGAAAATCCTCCCACCACAAAATAATCAAAACTCAAAGTCTATAGAGCAAAGAAAGAATACTAAATATGGCAAGAGAAAAAGGCCAGGTAACATAAAAAGAAAGATATATTAGAATTATACCTGAATTCTCAACAGAGACTCTATAAGCTAGATATCTTGCAACCTCAAAAGACCACAGGTGGCAAATTAGACTACTATACCCAACAATACTCTCAATTACCATAGATGGAGAAAACAGTGTTTCAAGAAGAAAAATTCAAATTTAAACAATATCTATTGACAAACCCAACCCTACAGAAAATACTAGAAGGAAAAATCCAACCTAAGGTGAATAACTACATCCAAAAAAACACAAGAAATATATAATTCCTACTAGCAAAACAAGGAAAGCACACACACACACACACACCACCACCACCACCACCACCACCAACAACAACAACAACAACATTGATATAACAGGAAATAACAATCATTGTTTATTAATAACTCTCAACATCAATGGACCTAATTCTCCAATAAAAAAACACAGACTAAATCAATGTGAATACAGGATCTATCATTCTGCTACATAGAAGAAATCACCTCAGTCACAAAGATAGGCATTACCTCAGAGTAAAGGGCTAGAATAAAAGTTTTCCAAGAAAACAGAACCAAGTACCAAGCCAGGGCATCCATTCTACTATCTAGTAAAATAGACTTTCAATGAAAATTAATCAAAAGAGACAGGGAATATACTTCATACTCATCAATGGGGAAAAAAAAACACCCAAAGAACATCTCAATTCTGAACATCTATGCCTCAAACACAAATGCAAACACATTTGTAAATAAGACATTGCTAACACATAAATCTCACATAACACGCCACACATTAATAGTGGGATACTTCAATATCCCACTCTCAATAATTAACAGGTCATCCAGACAAAACTAAACAGAGAAATAATAAAACTAACAGACATCAACCATCAAGGTAAATGATAAATGGGCAGAGGAAGAAATTAGGGAAGCAGCAACCTTTACAATAGCCATGAATAATATAAAATATATGGATGTAATTCTAACCAAGCAAGGGAAAGATCTGTATCTCAAGAACCTCAAGTCCCTGAAGAAAGTAATTGAAGAAGATGTCAGAAGATGGAAATATCTCCCATGTTTATGGATTGGTAGGATTAACATAGTGAAAATGGTCATCTTACAAAAATCAGTCTACAAATTCAATGCAATCCCTATCAAATTTCCAAAAAAGATTTTTTAATAGAACTTGAAAGAGCAATTCTCAACTACATAAGAAAAATAATAAATCCAAGACATCCAATACAATTCTGTAGTATCAAAAAACTTCAGGAGAATTCATCATCACAGACCTCAAGCTGTACCACAGAGCAATAGTGATAAGAAACTGCTTTGTATTTGTCCAGAAACACATTCATCAATGAAATCTAAGAGGAGACTCAGAAAACCTCCATAGACCTATGGCCATGCGATTTTGATAAAGAAGCCAAAACCTTTAAGTGGAAAAAGAAACCATCTTGCACATGTGGTGCTGGTCGTATTGGATGTCTACATGTAGAAGAATGAAATTTGATCCATATTTATCATGCTGCACAAAACACAAGTCCAGGTGGATGAAGAATCTCAACGTAAAACCAGATATACTAAATCTCATAGAAGAGAAAGTGGGAAATACTCTTTAATACATTGGTATGGGAGACAATTTTCTGAACAGAACATCAATGGCTCAGGCCCTAAGACCAACAATTGATAAATGGGACCTCATAAAACTGAAAACCAGAGAATTCCCAACAGAGGAATCTTGCACAGCCAAGAAACACTTACAGAAATGTTCAATGTCCTTAGCCATCAGGGAATTGTAAATCAAAACAACTCTAGATACACCTTTCAGAATGACTAAGATGAAAACCTCAAGTGACAGCACATGCTGGCAAGGATGTGGAGCAAGGGGAATACTTCTTCATTGCTGGTAGGAATGCAAACTTTTACAACCACTTTGGAAATCAAATTGGCGTTTTCTCAGAAAACTGGGGATAGTTCTACTTCAAGATCGAGGGCAGGTACCCAAAAGATAGTCCAACATCCCACAAAGACTCTTGCTCAGCTACGTGCATAGCAGCTTTATTCTTAAGAGCCAGAGACTGAAAACAACATAGATGTCCCTGAACTGAAGAATGGATAAAGAAAATGTAGTACATCTACACAATGGACTACTATCTAGCTATTAAAAACAAAGACACAATGAATTTTGCAGGCACATGGATGGAATTTGAGACTATCATCCTGAGTGAGGTAACCCAGTCCCAAAAGGACATGTATGGTATGTATTCACTTATAAATGGATATTGGCCATAAAATACAGATACCTTGATGTATTCCATAGACCGATAGAAGCTAAACAAAAAGGAAGACCTAAGCAAGAATGCTTGAATCTCCCTTAGAAGGGAGAATAAAATAGTCATATGACACAGATGGAGGGAAAGAAATGGGTGCAAGAGGGAATGAGGAGGGAAATGGGGGCAGGGATTCAAGATCATTTGTTGGGAAGGACAGGAGAGATGGCCAGATGGCCATGAAAATGAAGAGAAATCTGAAACTGATGGGAGGCGGGGAGGTGTGTGGTGTGTCCAGGAAAAGACAGAACCCTAGGATAAGACCAATAGGGATAACTTTAGCTGTGACTCACAACATTGCGTATATGGAAACTGAAGAGGCCATCACCTGTAGCCAGGCAGGAACTCCAGTGGAACAATAGAGACATCAACCTATCCACAAAGCTTTCAACGCCAACTTAATCCTGTCTACAAGAAATGCAGGAACAGGGAAGGGAGCAGAGACCGAGGGAATGGCCAACCAATAACCTGCCCAACTTGAGACCCATTCTGTGGGCAAATGACAATCCTTGACACTACTACTAATACTCTGCTATGCTTGCAGACAAGAGCATGTTGTACTCTGAAAGGCTCCATAGAGTACCTAACTCAGATGGATACAGACATCCACAGTCAAACAGTGGATGGTGCTTGGGGACTCATGGAAGAATAAGAGGAAGAATTACTGGTCCCAAGGGGATAGGAACTCCATAGGAAGACCAACAGAGTCAACTAACAGGGACTCTTGGGGTTCTCTGAGTCTAAATCACCAACCAAAGAACATATACAAGCTGGACCGAAGCCTCCCCCCACATATGTAGCAGATGTGCAGCTTGGTCTTTAGGTGGGTCCTGAACAACTGGAGTGGGAGCTACCCTAAAAGCTGTTGCCTATATGTGGGATATGTTCTAGCTGAGCTGCCTTTTCTGGCTTCAGTGGGAGAGGAAGTGTCTAATCTTGTAGAATTGAAGTGCAAGGGAGGGAGGATTCCAGGGGTGAGGGAGGACAAACAAACTCAGAGGAAAAGGGTAAAGGGGAGAAGGATTCTGGGAGGGAGTGAACAGGATGGGGGCAGTGAGTAGGATGCAAAGTTAATAAGTAATGAATAGAATTAAAATAAAAATTAGGCAAATGCTCCAGTCTTGTAGAATGTTAATCATTTCATTCTGTCGTAATTACTATTAGGATTTGGTTGGTACTTCCCTACTCCCAGTTTGATTAAAATCTTTATCTGTCATGTTACCTCCAAAGTTTGAAACACAAAAGGCCAATCTGCTCAGAAAACACCCCACTATATTTACCTTTTGAAAATTAAAAAGTTGCCATGAGTTCTGGAAGTTCATGTTTAGGATCTCAATTATCCCTCTCTTAACATTCCTGGATGTGATTGTGAGGGTTTGGTGCTGAGAAGAGTGTTCACAGAGCAACACTGCATTGGGCAACATTCCCTGCACTGCTTCCAAATGAACAAACACAGATTCCGGCTTCCAGGAGCAATAGGCAGGGGCTGCTTTGCAGAGGAGTAAGCATGCAAAAAGTTATAAGAGATCTTGATCAAAGAAATGGATAAAGACTGCCCCTCCCCCTTTACTTCACAATTAAGCCTCATTGTTTCCCCAAATCATAAGTTCCTTACTTGTTATCAAGCCTTCCAAACTAATACTAATACTAAGAGATAAAAATAAAATAGATAAAACCAAATGTGAATGAATTGCTTAAGTAACAAAAAACCAAATACTCCTTTTATTGGAGTGGTTGTGGAGTTTGGTCCCATGTTCTCACTACCACAATAAGAGGTCTTATCTGTTGCAAGGACATGAACATGTCATGTGGTCTCTACCGAGATTACAAGGGCCCAGCAAGACCAAGATCACAATAGAGGTGTCTTTAGCTCCTCCTCCCCAGGGTAATGGAAGCCAAAATTTATCTTCTGTTATCTGACTCCTTCAGTTACAGTTTAATTGGCTCCTCTAACTCATAGAAGTCCTGTCACAAACTCTAGAGGTACAATTCTCTTTTTGACTGTTCTGTAGAATAGCCAGTCTGAAATAAAAACGAAATATTATTTTAGCTAAAAATAGATGAGGAAAATTTTCTGGAAGTTAGATTATTTCTTCAATTCCACCATTTTTCTGACTTTAACAAGATCGTTACCATGGAGATAAAATGAATTAAAATATCTAAAATTCTCAGGCTCATCTGATAAATTCTTCTGCTGATTAAGTGATAAAATTTGTATTAGCCCCATATAAAATTCACAGACCACATGAAGCTCAAGAAGAAGGAAGACCAAAGTGTGAGTGCTTCAGTCCTTCTCAGACAGGGGAACAAAATCCTCAAATATGGAGACAAAGTGAAGAGCGGAGACTAAAGGAAAAGCCATCCACAGAGACTGTCCCACCTGGGGATTCATCCCAGATACATTTGACATTATTGTGGATGCTAAGAAAGGATTGCTGGCAGGAGCCTGATATAGCTGTCTCCTGAGAGGCCCTGCCAGAGCCTTACAAATACAGAGGTGGATGTTCACTGTAAACCATTGGACTGAGCATGGGGTCTCCAATGGAGGAATTAGAGAAAGGACCCAAGGAGCTGAAGGGGTTTGCAACCCCATAGGAAGAACAACAATATCAACCAACCAGAGCCCCCAGAGCTCCCAGGGACTAAACCACCAACCAAGGAGTATGCATGGTTCCAGCTACATATGTAGCAGAAGAAGGCCTTATCAGGCATCAGTGGGAGAAGAGGTCCTTGGTCCTATGATGGCTTGATAGATGCCCCAGTGTAGGCAAATGGAGGGAGGGGAGGTGGGAGTGAGTGAGTGGGTTGAGGAACACCCTCATAGAAGCAGGGATGAGATACAGGGTTTCTGGGAACAGGGGGGGGGGGAAGGGGATAGCATTTGAAATGTAAGTAAAAAAAGAAATCCAATAATTTCAAAAAGTGAATAGTTTGGTACTTGATTTAGATTTTATTATCCAGGTTTGAAATAACAATTGATTTCTAGAAATTTGATAAGAGTTGAATTATTTAGTTCTTCTGAAATTATTCTTTTAAAGATGTCAGGGCTTCCACTTTAGATTAAAAGTGAGACTTAAACAAATATATATATATAAAATATACATAACATATGTACATATATTTACAAAATTATGACATGTGGTTACTAATTATTGAAAAGATATTTAACAAATATTAAAGGAATCATCCCTTATTTCAATTTATTGTCTACTAGAAACTTAAACTGTAACATTTCTCTCATTTCATCATATACTACCATGATGATCTAAAGATCTATTTTGTTTCATCTAGATAAAATGCAAATTTTATCTCTCACAGATACTTAATAATAGCAAAAGGTGTTATTTCAATATTTTAATATTTAAATAATTTACTTAATAGATTTGAGTATTCCTGATAGTTATATTTAGTATTATCACTACTATATCTCACTTTATTTTAGTGAACTTGGTTGAATGATTATGTATATAAATATATTAAAATGAAATAGCCCTTGTACCTAGAAGAAAAAAATTATAGGTAGTTATCAATGATTTTTTACCTTTTTTAAACCAAGTAACTACTAGTTCATACAGCATTTGTAGTAGAAGAGTGCCTTGCCAGACATCAGAGGAGGGGCCCTTGGTCCTGTGAAGGCTCGATGTCCCAGTATAGGGGAATGCCAGGACAGGGAAGCAAGAGTCAGTGGGTTAATGAGCAGGGGAAGGGAGGAATGGGATAGGGGGTTTTCAGAGGGGAAATGAGGAAAGGGGATAACATTTGAAATGTAAATAAAGAAAATATCTAATAAGAAAATGAAAAATAGTTCCCTTCCGGCCACCATTTACACCAGGGAGCCAGGCAGCTCACAGCCTTCAGTGCACAGTCAGCCAGCTGAGAGTAATCTCCCAGCAGAGATTTCAGAAGCACAGAGGTGAGATCTCTACCTTCTCACTGGAAGGGAACAGCTAGGAGCACACCAGGCATAAGATCAGTGGAGCTGCAGGGACAGTAGTCATCCTGCCTCCATTTGCATCAGGGAACCAGACAGCTCCACAGCCTTCTCTGCACAGCCCACCAGGCAAGTGTGATCTCCCAGCAGCGATTTCACTTCTGAATGAAGGTGGAGGTGAGATCTTGGAGGGGAATAGCTAAGGAGCGCACAGGGCATAAGATCAGTGTAGCTGCTGGGACAGGAGTCTTCCCTTCCGGCCCCCATTTGCAGCAGGGAACCAGACAGCTGCACAGCCTTCTGTGCACAGACCCTGCCAGAAGAGAGTTGGTCTCCCAGGAGTACAGACACAGGCTTACAGGCCCACAGGAGGGGCAAGCTCCACCCAGAGACAAGACCAACTAACACCAGAGATAACCAGATGGTGAAAGGCAAGCACAAGAACCCTACCAACAGAAACCAAGGCTACTTGGAAACATCAGAGCCCAGTTCTCCCACCATAGCAAGTCCAGGATACCCCAACACACCGGAAAAGCAGGAGTTGGATTTAAAGTCTCATCTCACGATGCTGATAGAGGACATCAAGATGGACATAAATAACTCCCTTAAAGAAATATAGGAGAACATGGGTCAAGAGGTAAAAGCCCTTAAAGAGGAAACACAAAAA
This sequence comes from Tokudaia tokunoshimensis, assembly GCA_036184795.1. Taxonomy (NCBI): domain Eukaryota; kingdom Metazoa; phylum Chordata; class Mammalia; order Rodentia; family Muridae; genus Tokudaia; species Tokudaia tokunoshimensis. The sequence goes on from BTHU01000007.1 coordinate 47,201,930, forward strand.
TCCCTTAAAGAATTACAGGAAAACACAAACAATCACGTGAAAGAACTGAACAAAACCATTCAGAATCTAAAAATGGAAGTAAAAACAATAAAGAAATCACAAAGTGAGACATCTCTGGAGAGAAAATCTTGGAAAGAATTCAAGAGTCATAGATGCAAGCATCAGCAACAGAATACAAGAGATAGAAGAAAGAATCTCAGGTGCTGAAGATACCATAGAAAACATTGACTCAGCAGTCAAAGAAAATACAAAATGCAAAAAACTCCTGAGCCAAAACATCCAGGAAATCCAGGACACAATGAGAAGACCAAACCTAAGGACTATAGGTATAGAAGAGAGTGAAGATTTCCAACTTAAAGGGCCAGTAAATATCTTCGACAAAATTATTGAAGAAAATTTCCCTCACTTAAAGAAAGAGATGCCCATGAGCATATAAGAAGCCTACAGAACTCCAAACAGACTGGACCAGACCAGAAAGTCCTCCTGGCACATAATAATCAAAACACCAAATGCACTAAACAAAGAAAGAATATTAAAAGCAGTAAGGGAAAAAGGTCAAGTAACTTATAAAGGCAGACCTATCAGAATTACACCAGCCTTCTCACCTGAGACGATGAAAGCTAGAAGATTCTGGGCAGATCTTGTGCAGACCCTAAGAGAACAAAAATGCAAGCACAAACTACTATGCCCAGCAAAACTCTCAATCACCATAGATGGAGAAACCAAGATATTCCATGATAAAATCAAATTTACACAATATCTTGCCACAAATCCAGCCCTACAAAGGATAATAGATGGAAAACGCCAATACAAGGAGGGAAACTATACCCTAGAAAAAGCAAGAAAGTAATCTTCTTCCAACAAAGTCAAAAGATAGTAACCACACAAACATAAAAATAACAGCAAAAATAACAGGAAGCAACAATCACTATTTCTTAATATCTTTTAACATCAATGGACTCAATTCCCAAACAAAAAACAGACTAACAGAAATATTTTTCATGTAAATCTTCAATTTTATCAGACAATGGTTGCAATTCCTCTTTCAATCAATTTAGTAATGTTTTTATGTCTACCATTTTATCTGTATAATTTTCCATGAAATAGTCAATTTTATTATGTTTTTCTATATATGTCTTGAATTTTATCTGAAATATTTTCCTTGTAGATGTTTAATTTTATCAGAAAATGTTTATAATTCCACTTTCAATCAACTTAGGAATATTTTTATGCCTATCATTTTATCTGTATAATTTTTCCATGAAATAGTCAATCTTAATGTGTTTTCCTATATATTTCTTCAATTTTATCAGAGATATTTTCCTTTCAAATCTTCAATTTTATAAGAAAATGTTTATAATTCCACTTTCAATCAACTTAGAACTATTTTTATGCCTACCATTTTATCTGTAATTTTCCATGATAATCTTCAATATTAACATGTTATTTTATATATTTTCTACAATTTTATTAGAAATATTTTCCACGTAAATCTTCAATTCTATCATAAAATGTTTCTACTTCCTTTTTCAATTAATTTAGCAATATTTTTTATATCTACCATTTTACTCTTTAATTTTTCATGAAAATGTCAATCTTAATATGTTTTTCTATATATGTCTTCAATTTTGTCAGAAACATTTTCCATGTAAATCCTTAATTTTATCATAAAATATTTTTACTTCCTTTTTCAATAAAAAATGAAAAATAAAAATATTTGTTGATATCTATGTACAACCCTATATATACAAATACAGCACAGAAGCATTTTAAAAAATATTTCATATATTTTCATAGCATATATTAAATATTTAGCAATAATATATAGCATATTACATGTTCATTCATGTATATATCTATTTGTAATATCTAATACTTTCTATAATAATTGTATTATATAGCACATTTTATTTATGTATACATGAGTTGTCTTCATTAGGGTTACTTTGCTAGGATGAAACACCATGACCAAAAGCAAGTTGGGGAGGAAAGGTTTTCTTTTTCTTGTACTTCTCCATTAGTGCTCATCACTGAAAGAAGTCAGAATAGGCACTTGACTAGGACTGGATCCTGGAGGTAGGAGTTGATGCACAGACCATGGAAGAACCCTTCTTCCTGGTTTATTCCACATTGCTTGCTCAATTCACTTTTGAAAACAGAACAATATACCCAGGGCTGACTCTACCCACTATGGGCTGGGCACTTCCCCATGAACCACTAATTTAAAAAAGTGCTAAATTGCCTATCTATATCCCAATCTTATTCATGTGCTTTCTCAATTGTGGCTCTCTTCTCTAGAGTGACTCTAGCTTGTGTCAAGTTGATATAAAACTAGCCAACACAACTGGTGCCCTGTCAACTTAATACACAAATACATAACTATTAAACCACAAACTTTCATTTCTTATTCTCCATAAGATTTACATACATAAAAATATCACAATATAAAAAATACCAAATTTTAAAAATCTCACAGTCTTTAAATTTCAAGCTCTTCAAAGTTCAAAGTCTGTTAAAAAAAAAAAAACCCTGAAGTTTCTTTTAAATTCCAAATTCTTTGAGTCTTTGCAAAAGTCCAAAATCTCTTTAAAATTTCTTTAAAAGTTCAAAGGCTTTCAACTGTGGAGTCCTGTAAAAATCAAAATTAGGTTAAATATTATATTACTTCAAGAATGAAGGACTAGGGCAATCTGAACAAAACAAAGCCAAACCCCAAGAGTGTAAATAACTCATTTCCAATATCTGGAATTTACTCAAGATCTTCTGGGCTCCTCCAAAGGGCTGTGGCCACTTTCAGCCTTTATTCTCCACAGCAAACACAATTTGTCTTCTATGCTCTGAATGATTAATTTCATTCTTTTTACTGTTCTTGGTGGTCAACCATAGTACTGTCACCTCCAAAATGCTGTATATTTACCAATAATTCTCCCAGGTTCTCTGCAGTGACACTAACCTTGTGAGTGCCAAGCCTCAGCTGCTCTCATGACCCCTTAAATCCTCAAAACTAGTACCACCTGGGTGACCCTTACACTACTATGTTCTATACCCATTTCAAGGTACAATCTTATCCATATCAGGAACACAATTTCTGTGTGTTGATGCTCAGAAAACATTTTCCATAATAGTTCAACTCAATGATATTGTTCACTTTACTATTAATTTCTCAACTCCATTAGACTATTCCAGCAAAGAAATAGCTCTGGTATCTTGTTATTCACAGCTCATTCTTCAGGTTGATCTGACCAGAGAATCTTAATTCAAAATACCAAATGGTTATGACAGTCTTTAAACTTCCCTCTGATACTTCAAAGCTTCTATCGGCAGCAATAACCTCAACATTTTTTTATTTTAAAGATTTATTTATTGTTATTATATGTAAGTCCACTGTAGCTGTCTTCAGACACACTAGAAGAGAACATCGGATCTCATTATGGATGGGTGTAAGCCACCATTATGGTTGCTGGGATTTGAACTCATGGCCTCTGGAAGAGCAGTCAGTGCTCTTAACCACTGAGCCATCTCTCCAACCCCAACCTCAACATTCTTATCTTCCAAGCTCCTATGGAACATTCCTCTGAGATCTAACTGCACAGGGCTTTTCTAGTGAAGAATTTCAATGTCCTTTGCAATCCCTCCAACAGCACATAGTCAGGTCTCTCCAGTACTACCTCACTATCTGGTAATACTTTCTGCCTTAATTAGGGTTTCTACTGCTCTGATGCATCTCCATGACCAAAAGTAAGTTGGAGATGAATTTAGTTTTCTATCTTACACTCTCACATCATAGTCTACTGTTGAAGGCAGTCAGAAAAGAAATTCAGGGCAGGAACCTGGAGGCAGGAGGTGATGCAGAGACCATGGAGGAAAGTTGCTCTCTGGTTGCTCCACATGACTTTCTCAGCCTCCTTTCTTATAGAAACTAGAATCATATGTCCAGGGTTAGCACCACCAAAAATATGTTGGGTGCTCTCATAGCAATCGATCTTATTAAGGCAGTTTTTCAATTGAGGCTCCATCCTCTTCAATAACTGTAGTTGTGCCAAGTTGACCATAAAATTGGCCAGCACATGAATAAAATGCATATAATATATATAATTATATATATATAATATATATATATATATATATATTCCTTCCCAGATGACACTAGATGTCCATATAACCACTTTTATTCTGTTTTTAATCAGTGTATTAGTCAGGGTTCTCTAGAGTCACAGAACGTATGGGTAGTCTCTATATAGTTAGGAAATTTGTCGATGACTTACAGCTTATAGTCCAACTCCCCAACAATGGTCAGCAGCAGATGTGGATGGAAGTCCAAGGATCTAGCAGTTGCTCAGTCACATGAGGCAAGCAGGCAAGGAAGAGTCAGAGAGTCTTCTTCCAATGTCCTTATATAGGTCTCCAGCAGGGGGTGTGGCCCTGATTAAAGGTTTGTGCTACCACACCTTCAATCCCAGATGACCTTGAACTCAGAGATCTCCTTGTCTTCTGGAATTCATAGCCACTATGATTTAAGATCTCCATGCCAAGATCCAGGTCAGAAACTTGTATCTCTGAGCCTCCAGATTAGGATCATAGGTGATCCTTCCAATTCTTGATTAGTTCATTCCAGATATAGTCAAGTTGACAACCAGGAAGAGCCACTACATCAGAAATCATTTTTATAGTATATAATATATATATATATATATTCCTTCCCAGATGACACTAGATGTCCATGTAACCACTTTTATTCTATTTTTGATCAGAAATCACTTTTATAGTATATAATATATATACATATATATTCCTTCCCAGATACCACTAGATGTCTATGTAACCACTTTTATTCTATTTTTTATCAGAAATCAGTTTTGGTTTTTTTTTTTTTTGGTTTTTTTTTTTTACAGCAAAGTGCTTAATCTTTGTTGGAGATTGCTCCAGTAATTCTCTAGAAACATCAGTTTATGAAGCTATATTACAAAACTTATAAAACAGAAAATGAAACTAGAAATTTATCAGTAAGGATTTCCCAAGGTCAGACATTTAAGTTAAAAGTAGAGAACAGAGCATTTCAAACTAGACAATCTCAACCGCATGCACATATTTTTGTTCCTTTTCCTCCCTGCAGTATTATAAGCAAGTGTTGCAAAAGAGTCAGAGAGCGGTCAATCTCTATATGTTTTCCGAACATGTGCAAACTCACTTCCTCTACATAATCTAAATCTGAACTGTCAAAATAATTCTGATTGGAAGAAATCCCATAGCATCATCTTCCATCTACAAGGGTAATCACTCTCTCCAATCTCTCTCTCCTCTCTCTCTCTCTCTCTCTCTCTCTCTCTCTCTCTCTCTCTCTCTCTCTCTCTCTCTCTCTCTCTCTCTCTCTCTCTCCCTCTCTCTCTCCCTCTCTCTCTCTCTCTCTCTCTCCCTCTCCCTCTCCCTCCCCCTCCCTCCTTTCCTCTTCTCTCTACCTCCGTCTTCTTAGCCATACCCTTGCTTACTTTCACTTATCTTCTAAGACAGAGTCTCCTCAGTTAGCTTAAACTGTCCTGAAAGTCTTAATATTGACCAGGATGGTTTCAACTTTGAGATTCTCCCAACTGTTGGTTTTACAAGCATGTATAACCACACTTGACTTCTTTCATTTAACTCTTAAAGCATAATGGTAATTTGTCATGTCCTCATCTCCAAATAGTACATCTCTGCTCTGCCATCTAAAGTGAAATTCTTACATTCAATTAGGAAACCCAAGTGGAATTATTCCATTTCCAGTTCCTCAATGATAACCTGATTCTTCACGGCAGATACCTAACTACATTTAGAGTCCACTGGACTTTTACCTCGTATGTCAAAAAATGAGCTGAAGCACAATTAAAGTTGATGTAAAATTAATTTTCAGTTAGATAATGCATAGCATGCAAGCACAGATACTAATTATTGATCATAGCACGTTGCTTAGCTGACAACCAATCATATTCTGCATTACATATTTAAAAGTGAGGAGGGCCATGTGAGTTATATATGTGTTCTATGAAAGTACTTTGGCAAGGGTATGAAACTGAGAAAAAAATTGAAAATAAAACCCAAAGGCACTACTGAAACAGAAAGTTCTAATACTTACATAATTTGTTTTTATTTCATTTTTATTGAAAATATTTTTCCCATATGATTTTATGATATATCCTGATTATGGTTTCTGTTTTCCCTACTCCTCCTAGTTCCCCTCCCCACTTCCTATCCAGGTCCAATCCTTTTCTGCCTTTCAGTAGAAAACAAAGAGCCTTCCAAGAAAAAAAATATTCTGAAAAACACATTAGAACTCGACAAAATAAAAGGAAAAGAGGCCAAGAGAAAACACAGGAATCAGAAACTTGCTAAACTCACTCTTGTCCCATAAAACTGCTAAACTTGAAGCCGTAAAATTGGAGGGGAAACCAGGAAAGGGGATAACATTTGAAATGTAAATAAAGAAAATATCTAATAAAAAAATCTATTCAGAATAAACCTCTGCAGACACTTGGATTGCTATGCCTGGTGCTTCTGTCTCTGAGTTCACATGAACTTCGATTATGTTGATTCAGACAAACTTGGAGGGTTTTCTTTGTATTTTTTTGTTTTTGTTGTTGTTGTTTTGAATTCGCTAACCCTCTGGCTCTTACATTCTTTCTGCCTCCCCTTTCCAGGGTTCTTTGAGACTTGAGGGGAGGGATTTGATGGAGGCATCCCATTTAGAGTTGAGTCCAAAGTATCTTACTCTCTACATAATGTCTCAATGTCTGTCTGTGTTTGTTTTAATTTGCTGTAGGAGGAAGCTTCTCTAATGATGGCTGAGCAAGGCACTGATCTAGGAATATAACAGAATGTCATTAGGAACATTCTCATTGCTACATTTTTGTTTGTTTGTTGCCACAGAAGTATTTGGTTTTACCTTAAGTCCCTGGATTATCTAATCTCAGGTTCTTGGTTACCAAGCAGTGTTTAGTGTGGGTTCCTCCTCACGAAGTGGGATTTCACTCAAATCAGATATGGCTGGTACCTTCCACAAGTTTTGTGCCATCATGTACAAGCATATCTCACAGACTATACACCATGGTAGATCAAAGTGTTGGCTACCAGGTTGGTGCTTATGTTTCACTTTTGGCATCATGCATAGTATCTTTCTGTAATAAGAAGGTAGAGGCTAGCTGTGAAGGCTCCATGTAGGTGCTTCCAATATCTCTATGTTCAATGAGTTGTTTAGGTATTGTTTTCAACAATAGGCACTTGATGTCAGTTTGTTGATAGCGACTTATAGTCTTGAAAACAGTCTGCCTTGTCTGGGGATTCCTATGGGACTACTTTGGCTAAGAGCACCAAGAGTAACCCAATCCCAATATTGGAATCTTCATTTGGTGACAAGGAATGGCTAGTTGGGGGCTCTTTCACTCCCATTATTTAGCACTTTCACTTACATTTCCATTATATATGTACATGTTTTAAAATCATCTACTATATTAGACTTCCATAGCCTCTCTCATATAGCCCTGAAGTTTAATTCTCTCTCTTTATTCCCTTTCTCTTCACAATCTTTTCCCCCTCCCTCCTTGATCCTCCAATTTTGGCCCTGTCATGCATCCATAATTATCTATTCTATTTCTCTTTCCTAATGAGATCTAACTGCACTCCTAGATGCTTACCCTTTAAACATGTTTGTGTTTCTATGGATTGTATCTTGGTTATCCTTGACTTAAAAGCTAATATCCACATATAAAAAATACATATTATATTTGCCTTTCTGCATGTGAGATACTTCACATACTTTTTTTCAAGTTCCTTCTATTTGCCTGAAAATGTCATGTTGTCATTTGTTTGTTTGTTTGCTTGCTTGCTTGTTTAACAACTGAATAATAATTCCATAAATGTCCCACATTTTCTTTATCCATTCTTCTGTTAAGGGGCATCTAGTTTGTATCCAATGTCTGACTTTTATGAATAAAGCAGAAAGGAACATGGTTGAGCAAGTGTCTCTGTAATAGAATGATGTTTCCTTTGGGCATTGCCCAAGAACAGCATTAGTGGATCTTGAGGTAGATAGATTTCAATTTTCCTGAGGATCCACCAGCATGAGCTGTCACTTGTGTTATTGATCAAGGCCATTCTGATGGAAGATTCAATCTCAATTTTGTTTTGAATTACATTTCCTTGATTGCTCAGGATTTAAATATTTCTTAAAGTGTTGAGTAGGTGTCACATTTGGGGGACCTAAACAAGAAGAAATAGCTCCTGGTTCCTGAGTCAGAATGTGTGCTATTTTATTGTGTGTTATGCCATCACTTGAATATATTGCATATAATGCAATTCATTGTATCATTTATTTTCTCTTACATGCTAAAATTTTAGTTCGGTCATCCTTGAATACCATTCCAGACAAGTCTGTTGTGGCAATTTTCACTATTTTGAGCACCTAATTTAAAATACTTTAATTTTATCACATATTTATGTATTGAATTTTCAAGAAAAATAATTGCTTATTTTCATCATGAAACTTTTTTACCTTCTTAGGATATTAGACTGTTCAAAGCATAAGGAGAAGAGCAACATATATGTAGTTCGTGCTTAATTTCTGTGCTATTAATATTTTCACAGAACTAGCATAACGTTTTCGCAAACCTCAGCCTGTCTTGCTCTTCTTGATGTGTTTACTCTCTCAGAAACCTATGTATCCATAATTCTATACACCGCCGCATTTTCCAGAAGTCAGAGGTTGACCAAACTAAAATTATGTTCTGGATGAATTACGATTTTTCACATCCCATTTGATGCATAATGTTCAATTACTCCATGCAGTATTTATCTTATGGTCAATAGTATGCAAAATGTCTATTTCACAGTATAATTTTAGAAGACTTAAAATAAACTCTAGGTTTATGCAGTCAATATTTACTTCCCATGACTCACAGACAACTGTTTCTCTGAGTTTTGTTTCACCATTGCTCAAATGTTGAGTGCCTTTTCAAGTAAACATAAAGCTTAAATGATCTGACATGATCAAAACAATTTAAATATAGGATATATTTGTTCTCCATTTATTTTGTTATAAATAATTTACTTACATTTAAGAGGGTTTTCCAACAACAAGTTCAGGAGAAAAGGCATAATTGGAATGATATATATTCCACTGACTGACTAGGAGATGATAGGATTGAACAACTCGGTGTCAATGGAAGCTTTTAGGGTGGAATGAGAATGATTCAAGGTAGCTTGAATATGAATAAACCTGACAAGCTCGACCTTTCACTAGTCTGCCTTTTGAAGCTAAGAATAAAACACTTCGTAGAGTCACACGCCGATTGACCTTACTAACTACAATGTAATAATGCAGTGCTTTATTTGAAAAGCTGAGAGGAATCAGGTAGATATGTTTACCTTTTGAACAGAATTTGAAAAATGTGCCCTTGAACCCTTTCTGCCCGTAAAGTAAAACACCACTTCGTTATCTCATTATGCTTCCAAATGACTTGACATTTAACAGCTTAAATGCAATCATCACTAAATATTAAGCATCCGTCAAAAAAAATTTAGATAAATATTTGTATTTCATACTTTAAGGAGAAATATTAATAGTCATTCCAGGAAATAAGAACTCAGGGTGGATGGAGTGCTGAGAAAGCAATGATTGCATTACTATCTAAAGTTCTTTCCACTGTCTTATTTAAAAGCAAAAAATTTAGAATTTTAGACACAGTGGAACTCTGTGTCTAATTCTTTATTATTATACGTCATGCATGTCCCAGGAAGAATTTGAACATAGATGAGAGAATTATTGTGAAATTAAAATTTCTTTTAAAATACCATTGAGTTTTGTGTTGCATAGTATACTGGGTAAGAATTTGTATTTCATAGAAAGCTGGAACTCAGGTAAGGTCTTAGCTCAGGCATGAATAACCACAATGAAACTGCCTCTCACAGGAGGTCAGTTATCTCACTACTCTTCTATGTAAATGGAAATGACCTTTGGTGGGTATACCTGTGGTATCCATTGCCATTGTCTATCCTTTAGTCACTACAATTCAGTCTACTAACCTAGGTGTTTCTTGAAGGTATTTTGTTACTATGAACATTTAAAATCAGTATCCTGTGAGTAAAGACTATTGTTCACAGTTTTTCTTTTATTTGAGAGATTATAAAATTGTTACATAATCCCTCCCTTCCCTTCCCTTTCTCACTTCAAATTGTTCCACCTAGTCCTCCTTCCTTAAAGTGTCAATGACCTCTTTATTCATTAATTACTGTCAAATGCACTCACATTTGTTCTTATGCACATAGATGAGTGTAGTCCTCACCCCTCGTCAAGGAAACTTCTCATTGCTCTTCACACTTCTGAGGGCTTCTAGCCATCTGTAGAAATGTCTCAATAGTAATGTCTGAGATTTCCAGTGACGAGATTGTGGCTCAACACTGTGACATCAGCCCCCGTCTCAGAGCTCAGCCTGAATTGCTGACCTGTGGAGCGCTGACTGGAGTTCCTCCAGCTGCAAGAAGCAGTTCATTCAGATGAGACACTCCAGTTGACTTACTCCCTCAAAGAATCTAGTAATTCTTTTAATTGGACTAATTACATTTCATAATGTGCTTTGTTAAGTTCTTAATTATTGGAATAAAATTTTACTTAAATATTCATTTCAATAGTTTAAATTTTTTTGTACATTTATTTTTAATTTCCATATGTCCATTCTATCATTGATGATCACATAAATGTTTTAATTAATTTTATATGGCACAAATGAACATTTTGATTTCCTAATGCTTATAATTTTCATTAATTTTTCTTATTTCCCTCCCTAATACTGTTGATAAAGAAGTAGACCTGATTCCATCAATCAGTCTTATTTCTGGTCACATACATTATTTATAAAATGAGTTAGTCTAGTATAAACCATGTGCATTTATATGGTGGATGGAGGGCAGGACACTCAGACCCTGGTACATGTGTGGCAGCCAGAGGACAACTGTGTGAAGTAGGTACCCTATATGGCCTCTGGGAATTCAATGTGGGTCTATGGGCTTACAAGAAATGAACCTTTATTGGCTGAGCTGTCTTCCAAGGCCAGGTTTTTTTATGTGTTAGTAGTATGTATTAGCTGTACATAGGCACATTGTTATAGGACTTCTATGCCTACAGATGATGTAAATTGGCCACTTCAGCACACGTTATTACTGCTAATTACATTCCTTCTCCATTTTCCTTCCACATTACTAGTAGCCATTCTTTTACGTTTATATCTTTTTTCTAAGTTGGTTCACATGTTACAAAGATATGTATATTTTTATATAATATTTAACCTCTTCAAATAATTTCCTTCCATTTTGTAAATTAGTAAGACATTTTAATAGGTAGGGATGAATATATCATAGTTATCTCTTTTGTGATAAAATAGCATAGATATTTCTCAGTCTGTTTATCTGATGAATGTTTATTAGCATTCAAGTGTGAACATTAATAATCATTTCCAAATTTTCCTGAATTGCTTTCTTAATATTTTATTTATAATTTTAATATATTCTAATACTCAATTTTTCTTCTGTCAATGTTTGATAGTTTTGCATAGAGATTTCTCTGTTAAGAATGCATGAAAGAGTTCATTATGAGTGACTTTGATATTTTTCCATATTTTATTGATGAAGTTTCATCATCACAAAATTTACTTAGTGATATAGATGTAAGTATAGAGAATTTACTTATTTCTTTTTATAATTATTTAGATTTTTTATTATCTTTAGAAATGAATAGTAGCTTTTTAAAATAAATATATTCATAATTTATATGTATTCAATATATTCATAATTCAATGTTTTATTTCTTAGTTCCATATTTAATGGCATCCTTATTTTCATTTCCGGTACTAGTTAGTTGGGTTCCTTTTCTCACAAGTAAAATTTTCCAAAATTTATTAATTTTCTTAGCGTTCCTCAAATATTTAAAATTTATTTTGCTATTTTCAGCCTTACTATCTATCTTTTATTGTCTCAATCATTTAATTTTCTCGTTTGAATACTCCCTTTTCTACCTTTTCTTCCTTTTGGGCTTGCATGACCTAACTCTCTCTTCCCTCTGCTTATCACTCCCACTTATAACATCCATTATCACCTCTTTGAGTTTTGATAACGGACAATGACATATGTGTATTGAGTTTTAAAATAGTATCTCAGCCATGGACATTTCTAATTTTCTGAAACAAAGTTTTATTTTCTAAAATATTAAAACATAAACTCTGAATTTGACCACTTATTCCAATATGTATTTACTTGTCTGAAATTATCATTGATTTCAGTCATGCTTTGCTTTCTAAGGTTTTGAATCATTATTTTTCATAGTATACTGAAAATTATCCAATGAATTTTACAGAAATAATTTGAGATACAGGATGTGGCTGTAACCTCTGAGTGATACTTCATTCTGATTTCTGTATACTTAAATCTGAAATAATTTAATCCAACTTCAGGAATTAAGATTACATGAGATCCCATTTAGATAAATGTCAGCAGAGCTCTTTCTATGTGTGCTTCCTGGCCACTGTTCAATACATATGGGAAAATGTGGGCTCAGATTCTCTGCTTACCTTTCTTGTCTCTTGACTCTGAAAAAGGAAACAAAAGAATTCAAGTGTGAGTGTTATATATGTGAGTTCTGATGCATCTCAGTTCTGATTGGCTATCTATTACCTGATATCCCTTTAGGTACCTAAAGTCTTTCAAAGAAGGTCATAAAGGCTTCTGCTATAAAACTTAGAAAATGTATGGAGTGCTTTTGCTAAAAAAAAAAAAAAATCTGTATATTATCTTTGATTTAGCAAAGGGATCTTTAGTTGCATTATTATTTTTAATAATTTTCATAAATGTGAATAGAATATCATTATTAATTATGATTTACTGAATATTATTAACTGATATATAAAGATTGCCTATAGGTGATAACTACCTTCTCTTTAAAGCATTTTTCCCACTTGGTTATAAGGAAACCTAACTTCTTTTACAAATGTATTCCTTGAACATTTCAGGCACGTATACAGGAAATTTTATTATTTTTACTCTAATTCCCTCCTCAATCCCCATGGGCTTGCCTCAACACATCACCCTGTCCATTTTGTAATTAGATGTAATGTAGAACTTTTAATTTTTTACCTGCTTTAGTGGATTTTCCCCCAGTCTCTTTGGCTTATTTGTCTTTTAAAACATTTTAAGTCATTCCCTAGGGTTCTATTCCTTAACTTCTTTTCCTTTTTTCAGATTTCCATAGACTTGTTTATTCATATTGAAAAATGGAATTTAAAAATGACTCATTTTAGTCTTTTTAAAAAGGAATACAGGGGTTACAAGGAGTGGGTTACCTCAAAGATTCCTCTTTCTATTCTATTTTAGTATCCCTTGTACACAGCCAGGTAGTGTTTGTGTGTTCATTTGTTTGTTTGTTGTACGGTTTATATTGGCATTTTTTTCATAAATGTTTTATTAATTTATTTATTCTCTTTGCATCCTGATCTCATTCCTCCCTCCTCCTCTCCCAGTTCCACACTCACATCCTGCCCTTAATTTGCCTCTCACCTCAGAGAATTCGAAGCCGCCCCTGCCCATGAATACCAATCCACCCATCTAGTCTCACCAGGATTAAGTGCTTCCTCTCCCACTGAAGCTAGACAAGGAGGCCCAGCTAGCAGAAAGAGATCTGAAGGCAAGCAACAGAGTCTGAGTCAGAGACAGCCCCTGCTCCAGTTGTGAGAAGACTCACATGAAAACCAAGCTGCACATGTGATACATATGTGTAGTGGGGCTAGGTCCAGCTCCTGCACACTCTTTGGTTGGTGGTTCAGTCAGAGTGAGCCCTCATGGGCTCATGTTAGTTGACTCTGTAGATTGACTTGTGTTCTCTTTGAACCCTCAGGCTCCCTCAATCCTTCCTTCAACTCTTCCACAAGACTCACCAGAGCTTCACCTAATGTTTGGCTATGGAACTCTGCATCTGTCTCCATCAGCTTCTGGATGAAGCCTCTCTGTAGACCGTTATACTAGGCTCCTCTCTGCAAGCATAGCAGAGAATGATTAATAGTGGCAGGGGTTGACTCTCTTCCATGGGGTGGGTCTCAAGTTGGCCTAGTCATTGGTTGACCATTCCCTTGTAGCTGGCCCTGGGCCATGGAGAACTGGGTACACCTGGAAAGAGAGCTGGGGATGAAAGAGAATGGACGGGTGAGAGAAATATCGAGCCAAGACAAAGTTCTTTCTGAATAATTCTCAAGGTTTAATGTTCAGCTCTGAGTATATAGGGGTAAAAAACAAAAACAAGAACAAACAAACAAAAACAAACAAACAAACCCAAAGACCAGTTCTTTGTTTCAGCTGGATTTAGTTGCAAAGTAAGCTCAGTAGGCAGTCAACTTCTCAAGACTCTGGCAGGAAAATGCAAATGCAGCAATCCAGCCAGGCTGTAAAACCCTTAGGAGGTTTGGCCAACTCAAGGCTGGGGGGGTGGGTACATTCCCTCAATCTCTGTTACACATTTACTCTTGCACATCTGTAGGCAGGACAAATTTCGGGTTGAATGTTTGTGGGTGGGTTGATGTCTCCCTCCCTCCACTGGAAATCTCTCCTGGCTACAGGAGGTGGCCACTTCTGAAATGGCCATCTCCACTTCTCCTTTGGTCAATAGCCATGTAATTGATAAGATTAGTTATCTTTATGCTTTTGTCCTACACATCTCTACGCATATATTTTCATGTTTGAAATTAATATTTTTGGTCAGAAATCTGACTTCTAGACTGAGCAGATTAATTTATCCAATTGTCTATCAGACATTGTTTAAACTCACCCAGTTTGGATACAGTTTTGTGTCTGACATAAACTTACTATGCCATCAATGGGACTCCCAGTTGGCCCCACTTTTAGGTCTGTACTTTATCAACTGCCCTCTCCTTGGGTAACAAAATCTTCCCCGAGTAAAGTCCTTAGCAACATGTTTTACTACATTCTTTGTCTTACAAATTACATATGCTGCCTCAGCAGGTTCCATTCCTTTGTTTGAGACAGCAAAATTATTGGTCCCTTCTTACTTGGCTCAGTGCTGCTAGGATGGGACAAGCAACAACTCCTTATAATCTTGATTTACTGACTCAGGAGGTTTCAAAGCTCCAATCTGGTCTTAGCCTTGTGCTCAGAATAACTCTGTCAAAACACGGGTCAGATAATACGGTTCTCCAAAAGACTGCATTTCATTGTTTTCTGCTTTGTATATCAAAATTCAAACTCCCTTTAACCATTTACATCTACAGTCTTTCCTAATGTTCATCTTTTGTCTGACTTTGAGCTTGTTTTGATCTTCAGGTATTAGTTATGTCCTTTCTGGGATATGCTAATTAGTAAATGAGATCAAGGAGGACTGAGTAAGGTAAAATGTGTAGTGTATCTGTCACAATTCAAGCATGCAATAAATGAATAGTCAGTTGGTTGTAGCTTTTGTATGCATTTCCCTTTTTACATATAAAAGAAGCCCATTTAGTTTATGAGAGAAAACACTTGTTTAATGGACATATGTCATATATATGACATTGTATATGGCATTAAATATGGCTATATTTAAATTCCTGACTTCTGATCTCACTGTCTATCTCAATGCCCCTTCATTCCTGGACCTTGGGACTTGCATTCTATGACCTTCCTCTAAGAACCAACATCCTTAGTTTCTTCATATGGAAAAAAACATGCTATTTTAAGAATACCTATCTCCATACCTTTGAAACCACTTTTCTAAGTACCTCATCTTGAGTAACTGTACGATATTGATCAACTTTCTAAAATTACTGTCTTTTATGATGCTGACATTTTTACCTAAGTTGGCATTCAACGAGGAAACTCCTTCATGATTTCTATAATAAATATTAAACCTGCTAGGCTCTGCAGTGCATCTGTTTTATGCACCTATTAAAAATTACCACAGAGATTTTTGGCAACAAAGTTTCTGATTTCTGACTCTCATTTTTCATTCCATCTGTAAATAAAGTACCTTGTTCATTGATTTGTCCTCACATACAGTCAGTTACCTGACCATGTTCTTATCCCTACAAACCACAGATGCTGATGTGTTTACCTCAGCAATGTGGCAATCGACTACACTGTGAACATTTAGCTATCTGAAGTGAACCTTCAGATTACCTTAATAACAATTTGTAAAATCATTTCATAATGAGTTTTGAAAGCAAAAATATTTAAAACTTTTTGCTATATTTATCCTTATATTTGAATATTAATTTCCTAACGTTCATCTCTTTGTTTGACATCCAGCTTGTTTAGATCATCAGGCATTCAGCTATACCTTATTGGGAATATGCTAATTAGTGAATAAGATTAATGAGGATGGAATAAGGTGAAAAATACAGTATTTCTGTCACAATTGGAGCATGAAATAGTCAATTGTTTGGTTGTAGCTTTTGTATACATTTTCATACATATATGTACATACATGTGTGTATATGTATATGTGTGTGTATACATATGTGTATATACACATATATACAGATATATGTATATATATGTGTATATACACATATATACAGATATATGTATACACACATATATACATATATATACATATATATGTATACACACACACACACACACACACACACACACACACACACACACTAGGGTGTAGACCCTAGTGACTTAGTAATGAAAAACTATCTAAAGTACTCTCTTGACTAAAAGAGTCTTCATATATATATAAAAATTGCTCTAGTCGTACATTTTTTTTATTTTTCTACTCTTTGTAGTATTTGAAAAACATACTACGAAAATGCTTTTGGAAAAAAAGTTTAAAATAAATCAAAATCCACAAATGAAAAATAATGCAGTTCTGGCTGCATATTTCAAGAAAATATAAATGCTGTCACTGTGCATCCTGAAATTGTCACATCACAAAAGGGTCAAACAATGTGAGAACTACAAATGTGTAAAAAAGTCAGACACAGATATTTCTCTTTAATAAATTATGCTTGGTGTTTTGGCTGTGGTTTTCCTGGTAACATAGACATGAATATTTCTCTTGAAATGTGAATCATTTTTACATATTTTCCAAGTTTTGGACATTTCCCTCCATCCCTTAATCATGTGACACATATCTGTTGCTTACACTGCCGTCCATCTTTGGTAATAAATTGGTTATATTATTGAGAATAAAGTTAAAGTTAAAGATGTTGCTTTCTCTTATTCTTTCACGTACCCCATAGAGGAAGGTTTGGAAGAATGCACTCAACATGATGTCTGTACTTAAATATTTTTTCAACATGCAAAATCTTGGTAAGGAGACACTCAATACAATAAATTAGAGATTGAATTTCACTGTGATTGGCTATAATGGGACAATGGCACCTACTACATTTGCTTCTTCTGTTACTGCTAATAGTACAATCCACTTCTAGAAAAATAATACCATGTACTTGGCATAGTTTTTTCCATACCTATACAAAGAAGTTGTCATTTCTTGTGCTATGTATATATAATGAGATTTTTTTCATACTAATGCAATTGTTCTGTTCCAAGAATATAGAATATATCATGGTTTGTGTTAGACATTGAGTACCTACTGTATCTTTTCTTCTCTTTGTAACAAAAATATCTCAAAATGCATTGAAAATGTGGAAACAATTTTTAAAGTTTCATATATATATGTATGTGAGAGGTCACTCTGGAACACCTGAGACTCTGTCTCAAAATACTAACAACAATACAGAACAACATATACTTTCATGGTGTGAGATAGTTTCTGAGATGCCATGAATAAACATGTATTAAATCCAGTAGGGCATACAAGATAAGAGTTCAACTTGGTAGGCCAATGAATGTATTGAGGGTGCTTATAGGATTATGTGTGAGAACTGTTTAAGGAGTGGACATGACTGAAAGATAAAGTCATTATTGAAAGAATACTCTTGAGTGGGTGACAACTCACAAGTGGAATCTTGGAGCTCACTGTTTAATTTACCAACAGCTGAACAGGTGTAAGAGTGTTTCTCAGTTGATATGAGCCTCCTGGAGGCAGATTAGGTGTCTCCTGCCTCTCCAGGAGTTCGGCTAGCAAGACAGTGCCTCTTAGCAGTTCTCACTACTTATGTAGCCCTGGGTGGGCATGGAGTTAGGGGCAGGTTTTCTTGTATACCTAGTCCATATCAGGAACTTCCTGAAACTTACAGGTCTTAGCAAGACTCTTTTTAATACTTTCTGAGACTTGAGAAGATTCATAGGTTGAGCAGCTCAAACCACCTGTAACTACAGTTCCAGAGGATAGGATGCCCTGTATGCATGTGGGGAACAAAATCCTGGTGCTCTGAAGTATGAGTAAATACTTTTACATATGAGGCATGCTCCTGCTCCAGTTTATACCCTTTGATTAATAATTCTCATTCCTTATCTATTCTATTCTGAAAAGCCTCTGATCCTCACCACTCTATCTTTTATGAGAAAGGCCTGTGCTTAAATGGCACAGATATTGACAACCATGACAAGAAATGTTTCCTTTTATATTTTTATTTCTTAAAAACTCAGATGCAAATGTTTTGCTCATTTCTCAAAGGTCATTTCTTTAAAAATCAATACTGAACTGGTAGCGATATTAAAGTTTTATTTTTATCTCTTGATTAAATTCTAATTAATTTTAAATTGTATTATGTTGTTATTTCCAAGTTTCCCAAGAATAAAATCTTTTAGCTTCCAAGACATTTGTTAATAGATAAAAGTTGCTTCCTAGAAACAGGTGGTAAACCTTCTTCTACCTGTGTTCAGTTTATTCACGCTTGTCATCAGACATCAAAGTTATATATTCTAAAGATGACTATGTGCACCCATGAGATCTTGACAATATTTTCACTCAAATAAGACCTGTACAATGACAACACCAGTTGTCATCCCAATGTGTATGGAGAAAATCTCACAAGACCCTACCCATAGATGAGGAACTATAGGCAATTAATGAATGTTGACAGAAGGACCATCTATTCTCACCATAGCTGAGTCACTGGATAGGTTACTGAATCCCAAATCCTATGTGATAACTCCTGTACACATATGTATAGGTCAGGCCTAAACACATATGCATATGAGCAACATAAATATACTCAGAGTATGTGTGTATGTGTGTGTGTGTTCATTTATATGGTGTGTATATGTGAGGGATGGGGGTGTAAGTGCATATATAAAATGATTATTAAAGAAGTGCTTATAAAGTTAAGAGGGAATGGGATTTTATATAGGAAAGAATGGATGGAGTTGATATAAATACAGTACTCATGGATGACACTCTCAAAAGTGAATAATAAAACAAATGTTTAAAAAGTTATACTCACCCAAGTGAAGGATTATTAAGATAAATACATGAATTAGTTATTAGGGGACTTAAATAGCCTAGTAGTTTTCTCAGTATTACATAATTAATACTTAGAAAATTATGGTGTCTAGAAATAGGTTCTGAGTTTTCACTTCCCATCTATTTCTCATTTGAATTCACCATTTTTACATTGCAGTTGTTTTTAGAGGTATGCACGATAAGGCTGGAGCAGGGGAGATGGGAGGGTAGAAGAGAGAGAGGGTGGGAGAGAGAGACAAGATGGGAGGAAGGGTGCGAGAAGAAAGAGAGAGAGAGAGAGAGACAGAGACAGAGACTGGAGATGGAGACTGGGTTTCAATTTTGAAGCCTCAAAGGCTATGTCCACTGACACAGCTCCAAGGCATCCCTAACAGCCCCCTTGAAATCCACTCATCCGAATGTACAAGCCTTTGCAGGCATTTCTCACCCGAACACCACATATGGTGTGGCGAGTCTCTCTATTGTGTTGTTGGGGTATTTCAAAGATAGATCTCTGTCAGCATGGAACTTTTAAATAAGATTTTACTATGCGCTTTTCATGAAAGCAGACGTTAGTTTCTTCACTAGCCTATGGATACGGTGAATTATATTACTTTTGAAATACAACAATTGTCTTATGATGCTGGCATAATACACCTTCAATCGTTATGAGATTCAGGATTATGGCTCTTTGATAAGTAGTTTTATGCATGGACCCAGACTAGATATTTTTTAGTGTTCTTACCGTTTTTATACTTTATCATAATTTGGGGATCATGGTCATATCTGACTTATACAATACATTGTTTCTAATGTATGCTTTCTAGAGGATATTTATGCAAAATTAATCTTATTTAAATATTTTAGATGATCATCCACAAAGTTATGTGAGTTATAAGGTTGTTTTGTGAAAAGTTTTTTTCCCATTTATCCTCTTTAGTAAGTTAAAATTGTATCACTTTTGCAAGGAGTAGAAAATTAAACATATATCTAAACTGCAAACATGTTAATCCTTAACATAGCAAATAATTTCCTCAATGCCTCAATAGCCTGATGTCCCAGTATAGGGGAATGCCAGGACAGGGAAGCAGGAGTGGGTGGATTGGTGAGCAGCAGGAGGGGAGATGGGATAGGTTGTTTTCAGAGGGGAAAGGAGGAAAGGGGATAACATTTGAAATGTAAATAAAGAAAATACCTAATAAAAGAATAAAAATGAAATAAAAAGGGAAGGTATGTCATGCTAAAGGCATCTTATGGCGCCATTAGCCTTCAGCCAGTATGTGTTCTAAGTTGATCTGAGCATGTACCCCACTAAGTGAGTATACAAATCAGTATCTATACAGATCAACAGAACTTGATTCAGCTGTTATTCTGTAGGTGATGGATGCCTTTCATGACGCAGCATTGTCTTCAGATGCAGAAGCAGTGTATATTAAACTCGTTTTCTGACTGGAATGTTTCCTGTGAAATGCTGTGGATAGAGACTCGTTGGTTTTACAACTTCTTGTATTTATTAGATAAAGACTCTTTAAAGAAAACTATTATATAAGTTTTTTTTAATTGCCAGGAGAAAACAGATGAAAGTGAGTTTAAGAAACATACTATTCATTAATGTAAGAGACACATACATATTCTAGAAGATGAGACTCAGTGTGAAAATTGCTAAGCAAGTCAATGACTTGCTTCAGTAAGAATATGTGAACTTCATGATATGGGTTAATCTTCAGTGGGTACAAAGATCAGAGGTAATTAGAAGGTAGAGCAGCATCCTAGGAAATTTTTGACTTTTTGTTCCAAGTGTGACATTTAAAATATGCAAGTTTTCAATTCACTGCACCCCACATGGCTGTGATCTGTACACAGTGTCTGTAGTGTATATGCTCCCAGATTTAAACAAAGATCGTAAATAACCTATTAGAGAAAAACCGTTTTGTATGAAAAGACATTGATGAGTTTGCAGGACAACTTTCTCTAATATGAAATGATAAGTTATGGGATTGATTTTAAGTTTTTTGTCATGATTAGCTAAGCCAACACACTTGCCTATTGTGTGATTATTTTTTTAAGTTTTAGAGAGTAGAAACAATGAGATGTATGAAGGTTGAAAATTTATTAGAAGTTTTATTCAAAAGCAAAAATATTATCCCTGAGTAATTGCAAGTTCCAGAATACTGTAGTTAACAATTTTCAAATAGTCTCTTGATTTTATTTGACTGGTATTTCCTCAAAATTGGGTTAATTGTATTTGCAGGTAATTGTGTGTTTTAACAATAAATTGGCCTCCAGTTCCTAATTGTATATTAATAAACTAAACCACAGTACCTAAAAGCTATAAAAGTATAGAAAGTACAATTAACTTGCGTTGTACAACAGTTTAAACAAAAGAAAACAGAGTAATCCTATCATTACCTCTAATAAATCAGAGCTGAGTATTTACCTTCATCACATACTTTTGTTTCCAAGGTTGTTCTTTTAGCAATTTTGAACAAATATGAAACAAATAAAGATCTTCAAATATGTATATTTTCTCCACGGCTTATTTGGTGTCACCACTGATACTCACACTAACATATTGATCACAAATGCAACCAAATTCCAAAAGTAACAACAACAACAAAAAGATAAAAATAACTGTCATACGGATTCTGTTCAAATGTCTCACTGACTAATGGCTCTTGACAGAAATACTGATCATCTGAGTTACAGCCCTAAATCTATTTGGATGCAGGAGATAATTAATGTATACGAGCGAACTCTGATGTCTACATATTTCATGCCCCCAGTAATAATAATAATAACAACAACAACAATAATAATAATATCAATAATAATAATAAATCGCAGACTGAATTGTGATGGGAAAAACCTGAAAATAAAGTAACAAGTTATGCTCCTAACATATTCCTAGATTGCTAGGGATCAAGCCTACAGCTTTGTCCATGCTAGGACATGTCTTTGCTGCTGAGCTATAGCCCAAAATCTCTTTACAACTCTCTCTCTCTCTCTCTCTTTTTTTTTTTTTAATTTTTCACCTTGCTCCTGCCTCATGGAAACTGGCAGTACCCTCCTGTGTTCCCAAAGCCTCTTGTTAAACTAAAGCATGCTGGGAAGGCGTCTAGGGCCTGGGGGTGGGGTGGGGGGTAAGAGAAGCCTGGGAGCCCAGCTGCCCACTTACAAGCGGTGCTCATAGGACAAGCTTTCTCACTCATAGCACCCATGGAATGAGACCTACAGCAGCACCTTCAACAGAGATTAGGAGAGAATTGTTTCCATGAGTCACTTCAAGTTTAAAAAAAAAAATTGCTATTGAAATTAGATTGTTGGGAAACTTCCATTTCTCTAGCACACAAAACTCCCATGATTACAAATAAATATCCAGGAAGACAGAAATTACTGCTCTATTTTTCCCCATTCTCAAACCTGGTGGTTCACAATTCTTAAGTTTTTCATGTTAAAAGGGAGGGAAGAAGGGAGGAAGGTGAAGGAGAAAGGTAAGGAAAGGAGGGAGGGAGAGGAAGTGAAAGGAGGAGAAAGAAAGGGAAGAAACCCTATCTAACCTGGTATTTTCTTTCTTAATTTTTTAACATTTAATTTATTTTTATTAGATATTTGCTTTATTTACATCTGAAATGGTATCCCCTTTCCTCATTGCCCCTCTGAAAACCCCCTATCCCATCCCCCCTCCCCTGCTCACCAACCCCTCCCCCGACTTGGGCATTTGCCCTACTCTGGGGCCTCAAGCCTTCACAGGACCAAGTGTCTCTCCTCTTATTGATGGCTGAAATGGCCATCTTCTGCTACATATGCATCTGGAGCCATGGGTCCCTCCATATGTACTCTTTGGTTGGTGGTTTTGTCCCTGGGAGTTCTGGGGGTACTGGTTGGTACATATTATTGTTCTTCCTGTGGGGCTGCAAACCTCTTCAGCTCCTTGGGTCCTTTCTCTAGCTGCTCAATTGGGGACCCTATGCTCAGTCTATTGGTTGGCTGTGAGCCATGGGTATTTTGATCCACCTTCCAAAGTATCAAAGTATCCACACTTTGATCTTCCTTCTTCTTGAGCTTCATGTGGTCTGTGAGTTGTATCTTGGGTATTCCGAGCTTTTGGACTAATATCTACTTATCAGCGAGTGCATACTCTGTGTGATCTTTTGTGATTGGATTACCTCTCTCAGGATGATATTTTCTAGCTCTATCAATCTGCCTAAGAATTTAATGAATTCATTGTTTTTAAAAGCTGAGTAGTACTCCATTGTGTAAATATACCACGTTTTCTGTATCCATTCCTCTGTTGAGGGACATCTGGATTCTTTCCAGCTTCTTGGTATTATAAATAAGGCTGTTATGAACAGGAGCATGTGTTCTTATTTCATGTTGGAGCATCTTCTGGGTATATACATTGCTGGTGGGATTTCAAGCTGGTAAAACTACTCTGGAAATCATTTGGTGATTCCTCTCTTTACAACTCTTAAAACCATAAATAAATGAAGATACAGGAGAGGCAGATTGGAGAGTGAAGTACATTTATTGATGAGAATTCTTTATCTTTTGATAAGTGCAAACATAGGAAGGTTGGGTATGCTATTCCTTTTGCTTAAAAGCTAGGCTTTAATTTTTAAGGCAAACTATATTTTAATTCAAGAAATTATGCAATAGAAGATGGTCACTAACTATGGGAAGTCATCTAAGATAGAGAAGGATCTAAAGGTACAATGAGAATGGGCAACAAGAATGTAACCACTTGCACAAATAGTTCTGAATGATGTTGAGTGGTCAAGTAGTCAGTAAACTGCTTCAGTGTTTATCTGAAGCTTGATAACAAAACCTACACTGCGCTGGACATTATAGGTTAAGTGTGCATATTTGGTGTTCAGAAGAAGGCGTGTGTATGGTACAATCTTCTAAACAGATTCAGCCACTTGGGGGCTGAAGAAATATTTTGTGCTATTCACCAAAGCTGATGGATAGGGTGAGGAGTTCCTGCCTAAAGGAACTGAGTCATTCAAGGTTCCTGATGGCTGGAATAAGGATAATCCAGCTAGACTGAGAAACTGCTTAAAGAAAGGGTTTAGGAAGAAATAACTAACAGGGAGAGGGAAGAGGGCTTATGGGACTTTTGGGGAGGGGGGAACCCGGGAAAGGGGAAATTATTTGGAATGTAAAAAAAGAATATAGAAAATATAAAAAAAAAAAGAAAAGAAATAACTAAAGTCACCAGAAGAGAATCCCTCGCATTCCCAAGGGTGAAACACACAACATCATTTCCATTCCATCCCAGTGTCTTTAGTACCTAAAGAGATTAGAGAATAGGAGAGGAAGGAAGAAGTACATAATGAGGAAAAAGGAGAAACGTCCAGCCATGAACATTTAAATGGACAGCAAGACTGAGATGGTGTCTTTTTTCTTTCTTTCTCTTTTATTATTTATTTATTTTTATTTATTTTTTTTTTTTTGAGATGGTATCTTACTTGGGGTTTTCCTGCTGTGAACAGACACCATGACCAAGGCAACTCTTGTAAGAACAACATTCAATTGGGACTGGCTTACAGATTCAGAGGTTCAGTCCAGCACCATCAAGGCAGGAGCATGGAACCATCCAGGAAAGCATGGTACAAGTGTGCTGAGAGTCCTTCATCTTCATCTGAAGGTTGCTAGCAGAAGAGTGGCTTCCAGGCAGCTAAGATGAGGGTCTTAAAGCCCATACCCACAGTGACATACCTCCTGTAACAACGCCATATCTCTTAATAGTGCCACTCCCTGTGCCAAGCATATACAAGCCATCACAGATGGTAAAGAGAAACTGTGCTGTTAAGTTACATATTTTATCTGTAGAATAACATTGGATTCATACCCAATGCTAAAAATTCCAATTTATTTCTGAAGTTATGTTCATGATTCTCAGAAAAAAAAATCATCGTGCTGATTTGAATTCTCACAGAAACAGATGCTAAATAGAATTAAATAGGAATGCTAGTAATTGAGTCAATTGCCAGTTCAATGAGGGAGTAATAAAAAGGAGATACAGGAACACTGAAACTGTAGAGTGGTTCTTACATCTATCTCCCTAAGAAGACAAGCCAGATGAGAAAGACTGGGAGCTGAGAACTGTATTCCAGCAGATGCTTGCCTGTGAGTCAGAGGGTTAAGCCTTTTGTAAGTGGCCTTTCAAGTGCTCCATCTGTAGTCAAGTGTTCACTGTGAGCACTGATCAGGTGTAGGGAAGGCTCAAAGGCGCAAAGGTGCCATGCGTATGGATGAAAGAAACAAATATAAGCCCCTGTCACAGTAAGAGGTCTTCTTGACACGGTATGACTATCACAGCAATAAACACGGGATGCAGGAAATGACTCACACTGGACAGATGTCAAAGAATGGTAGGTGGGGAACAAGGTGTTTCATTACATCAAGAACTACATTTCATTCGAGTTATCTATGAAGTAGCTAACACCTGTTTTCCTGTGGCCATTATTTCATTTAAAACATCAAGGGAATGACTCAAGACCTAGTCTTTGTAATGACATGAACTACTAGTTCCCATGTGTTCTTCAGAAACCCAGGCAGTCAAGTTGAAATTCTTTGGTGAGATTTGTGAAAGGGGGTTTGCCCTGTGTGTGGTCCTGAGTTATTATATCTATACAGCATTTACTTTCCATATCTGGGGTGAGATATTTGGGTTAGATGTTGTGTTCCTGATTCTCATACTCCTACGCCACGTGGCAATTTTCAAACTGTTGAAAGATAAAAGAAATTTTATTGAAGTGGCTGATTGAAACGATGTTGCAATGGCAAAACTCCAGTCCTCTGAACTGAGGGTTTGGTTGGAAAGCTGGCTCTCTCTTTTGTAATCAAACTCTCTCTTAGTCACAGCACAGCCATTTCTTCATGTACTGTCCAAAACTATAGTGGGTTTTGTTGTTATTGCTGTTGTTGGTTTGTTTGTTTGGGTTTTTTTGTTTTGCTTTGTTTTGCTCCCTTCACCCTTTGATTACCAAGAAATTATAGAAGTCTAGATCACAATTGACACTACCAACAAGAAAAGATCTTTTTTAAACCTACTTCTCTTCTCCTTGTTTCCCTCTCTATTAACATCCCTGATACAGTCCTTCCGCACCTAACTGCATTACAATTAGTATTCTGTAAGTGAACACTCAATCTACAGTAACCTACATGCTATTTTTTTTAACTCATTCATTTCAACATTTGAGAATGTCTTTAGTAACAAATTTAATTTCCTCTAATCTGTACTCTTGTTCTTCGGCAAAAACATGCCTATTAAAGGAAAGGGTAGCATAGATTTTAACTTGCGTTTTAACACTTCACTACAAAATGTTTCCTAAGGTACAGGGATACAATGAAAGAAGTGTACCCATCAGGGAAGGGTTACTTCTCTTTGCTCACTTACATGGAGGGAATAAAAACGATCCTCAAGGAATATGATTTTGACTGTTTTCACGCACGTTATCAATATTCTAACTGAACTTCACACAGAAGGCCTCGAAGTAAGAAGTACTGGTCTGCATACCTGAGGCTATCCATGGAGACCTCTGGCCAGGTCAGGCAGGAGGGTTCAAGCGAGGGGGAAAGGGCAAGTGCTCGGAGGGGGGATTGCCTCTGTTGTGCTACCTCCGCTGCTGCTCTGACGCAGTGCAGTTGTTGCTCTCAGATGCTGCACTGGCTGCGCAGAGGCTAAGCAGCGGGCTGGTGAGTGGAATGCAGGGGGAGCTTCTGGTGGCAAAAGCTTAGGGAGAACGTCTTCCCAGGCCGTGTTACAGCTGTGACACATGCTCTCAGACAACGCAATAATTCTCACACACCTTTATTCCATCGGGATAGGATCTTAAACAGAGTTTTGGGGTAGGTTGGGTCGGACAGTAGGTGCTTCCTATTGGCTTGTCCTGAGATACCTCATCTACATGACGAAGGACTTGTGGGTGCTGCCCCTATGTGACTGAGGGCCACAGTTCTCTCTCTGGGAGACTGTGGCTAAGTGACAGGGGCCTGGAATTGGAAGCAGGCCAAGCTCCTACAGTCCGTTCAGACTCCCCAGGGCTTTAAGCTTTAGCTCAACCTTACCAGGCTTCCTCTCTCGGTCCACTGCCACACATGGGATGTCAACAACACAAAGCGACCTCCACCCAAAAAATTTACTTGCCTTCTACTTATACATATATTGCATTACCAAAAGAAGAATAAATAATAATCAGGATGAATTTGTTATTATTTCACTAATAGATATGTCTAATTTTCATACAAACATATGCAAATATTTATACATAGTTATCTATAAAAAGCATACTTTGGCTTTGTTGAATATATAGACAAAATTGTAAATATAAGAAATGCACTTACCTGGTGCTTAATTACAGAGCACTTAATTATAATTATAAAGTAGCTTATGCTATAACAAATACAAGAAGCTCATTTATTTTTATTTTTTCTTTGAGAATTTCATACAATGTGTTTTGATTGATTCACCCTCCTCCCCGAACTTCTTTCTGAGACAACTTTTCTTCCCCACACATCATAACCACAGAAACTCTAATACCAGCATCTTGCATATGTTTGGATGGGTGGTCTTCATAGAACCATGGTCAACTTACAATGGCTATGCTATTAAAGAAAATGTATCTGCATCTCCTAGCTGTTATACTTCCCAGTAGCTTGTCAAATGTGTTTGGGATGCTATGTATACTCCTCTTTCCATGCTGAGATTTTAATCAGGTTTGAACTTGCACAAGGCTTGCATGCTGTCATATCCACTATGAGATCATGGATGAAATGCTGCATGTGGTCTACGATGCCTGTTTCCTTGTCGATATCAAACTCCTCTGGATGTTACACCCTTCCTTATTCTTTATCAATAATGACACTTGAACCCTGGAAGAGGACATATGAATGCATGCATCTATAAGTGTGTGTGTGAGTGTATGTGTGTGTGTGTGTGTGTGTGCATTCATGCGTGCATGTGTGTGTGTGTGTGTGTGAATGTTTGTAATGTTATTTAAGAATCTGAAATTGCTTGTTCTTGCACCTTGGCTAACTGTGGGTCTCAGTGTTAATGATCATCTAATTAAGGATTCTCCAATGAGGTTTGAGAGATGCATTAGCTATGGACATAATGATAAGTCATTAGGATTCAGTTTAATACTACAGCTACTTAGCAGAATAATCATTTTAGATTCTCCCTGAGGGCCTGCGATCTTTCTAGATTCAAGTTTTTGGCCAGAAATTGGTATAAGGTATGAATTTCATCTGGTGAGCTGCACTGAAATTCAATTCAAATATAGTTCGCATCTCCCATAATGCTCCCTTCACTATTCCAGCATTTGAGAAGCTTTATTGTAGCTCACAGAGATCACATTTCTCCTATTCCAGTAACGTGCATACCATCTTCCAGCACTATGAAAGATATCGTGCGGATA
This sequence comes from Tokudaia tokunoshimensis, assembly GCA_036184795.1. Lineage (NCBI taxonomy): Eukaryota > Metazoa > Chordata > Mammalia > Rodentia > Muridae > Tokudaia > Tokudaia tokunoshimensis. Next base: position 47,230,703 of record BTHU01000007.1, read on the forward strand.
TGAAGCTTCCAAATTAATACCAGTTTATTTTCCATGACTCAAATATATAATATCTTCAAGAATAGGATTTTTCCTGCCATGATCTGGAGGGTAACCCATATCACTGGTATTAACCTGCAATATTTGTGGGTCTATGGAATTTCACTTGTTAGCGACTCTGAAAGGTAATCTATTTCTAGCACTGGGGTTTTTATTCATGAATCAACGATCTAATAGGAATATTGTTATACCATAAGAGAACAGGTCAACTTTAGTTTTATACACATATATGTATAAACTTCTACTGTAATAGGTTTTCCAAATGTGTTACTTATCCATCACAATGTTGCCTCCTCTCTCATGCCCTCTAATCCTTTTTAAAATGGATACATTTTTAAGTGAAAATGTACATGGAAGCACATTACATATTTTTCAGAACATGGATACAGAACATTAAAGATAAATTATTGATAAATTATTGGTTATAAGATGGAGAGGCTCATCTTCAAACCTGCAGCAAAAGCTATTGGTCCATTATAAAGAGCAATACCTTATGTGAAAATAACAAGATTAAATTAGAGAACCTTAAGACGATTATTTCATTAAGTTTGTAACCTAAAATTTAAGCAAATAGAACAGTGTTTCTCAAACTTCCTAACCCTTTGATACAGTTCATCATGTTTTAGTGAACCCCCAACCATAAAATTATTTTGATTTCTACTTCATAACTGTGAAATTGTTACTGTTATATGGAGTAATTTGACTTCCAATAATCTTAGAGTGAAAGAGTCTGGCAATCCCTAAATGGGTCACAACCTTCAGGTTGAGAACCACTGACCTAAAAGGTGCTGTGTTTTCTCTTTGAAGTTCAATAAGGTTTCAACTAAGTTCTTAGAATACCTGAGGTAGATAGATAAGAATGACTTCCTAGCAAACCAAAGAAAATATCAGAACTGTAAAATGTATAGTGGATATTTATGTTACAGAGATTACCGACAGGCAACTCCTAATAGTGTCTGTCCCCTTTATTAAATGATATATTATGTCAAAGTCCTCTCTTTACTAGAGAATGGAAGATGGATTTTACTCTTCTAGTCATTTCTTTAAGTATGTTCAAAATTAAAACCAGGACTACACCAAAGGGAGTGAATAAAATGGTAAATTTATCTTGAGCAAAAGTATTACCATATATATTCAATAGCTAACACAACCATGAATACCAGCATCATAAAGAAAAAACTTATTAGGCACAAAGTATGTGTACTTGCAACATAGTTTGTGAGAAAACTGGGAAATATATATCTTTATATGGTGATGTTAAAACCAGCAATTGATATGCTCCTTAGATTGGCTGGGGATATAAAATAAATACTCTGTTTCCCAAATATTCACAGAGACATTTTCATGAAGAAATGGAGAGAACACATTGGCACATCTCTAAAAATGAGTAATCTACATTTATTAAAAATGTCAGGTTCTCCATTAAATATTTTAATGTATTTAACGCCCTGGGCTTGCTTAATTCCTATCATGCCACTGGGAAAATTAGAACAAAGTGTATTAGCCTTAGAATAATTCAATTCCCTTTGATTAAAACACCAGCATTTTAGTCACAATACTTTATTCATTTTCAATCATGTTTCTTATGCTAGAAATTTCCTATGATAAGTGTTTACAAAGCTTGACATATGTGGAGTTGGGGCTACGAACTTCAAGGGAGCACAATACATACTTTACAGCTTGAAGCACAAAAAAGTCACGTAATAAAGTTCAATATTAGTGAATTTATACATGTCACATCAGAAAGATTATAGAAAACTCCAAGTTTAGGATTTAAGTATTCAACTGAGTCTTTGAGAAATGCTTTATTCTGAATTCTTTAGAAGTGTCAGAAATCTAATAAACCATTTCAGAGAAAAAAATCTGTAGCCTAACCTATTTAGAAACAAACAGGAAATATGACTAAGGCATCAATGGATCCAGAAACATGAAGGAAACAATTAAATGTTTCAATCTCGGCACAGACTCCTTTTCTGCATTAAAGGCATGTAGGTAGCAGATTGTAAAGTGACACAATAAATGTATTCTGAAGATTTATTTCCTCAGAACATTGATTGAATGACTGAAAAATTTGTAACAAGAACATTATATTTATATATATATATATATGTATAAAAATAATTGGAAGTTGATTATGAGTGATGGTTTTCAGTTGAAGAAATGGAATATATAAAGTCTGTTGGCCACTAATTACAGAATTATACTAAACATTAAATAGACTTCAATTCAAATCCCACCTTCACATCCCTATCTTAACCAACCAATAAGCCTTTGTAAACTTGATTATTTAAATGTAAATGGGTCTCTGATGGTTTATATATGCTTGGACCCAGGGAGTGGCATTGTTGGGACTTGTAGTCTTGTTGGATTAGGTGTGGCCTTGAAGGTGTGGGCTTTAATACCCTTGTCCTAACTGCCTGGGAGCCAGTATTCTTTTTTTTTTTTTTTTTTTTTTAATTTTTCCTTTTATTTTTGTGATTATAATACAATTACATTATTTCACCCTCCAATTTCTTCACTTCTTTTTTTTTTTTTAATTTAATTTAATTTTATTTTTTTAATTTACATTCCAAATCACTTCCCCTTTCCCGTTTCCTCCCTCCCCGAAAGTCCCATAAGCCCCCTTCCCTCCCTCTTTTCTCCGTTCAACCCCCTCTCATTACTCTGTCCTGGCGTTCCCCTACATCCAGTCTTTCCAGGACCAGGGGTCTCTCCTTCCATCTTTTTAGAAATCTATTGATATGCTGATTGTGTCTAGGGTATTCTGAGATTCTGGGTCAATATCCCCTTATCAGTGACTTCATACCATGTGTGATCTTTTGTGATTGGGTTACCTCACTAAGGATGATATTTTCAAGTTCTGACCATTTGCCTAGGAATTTCGTGAATTCATTGTTTTTAATTGCAGAGTAGTATTCCATTGTGTAAATATACCACATCTTCTGAATCCATTCCTCCGTTGAGGGACATCTGGGTTCTTGGAGCCAGTATTCTACTAGCAGCCTTCAGAAGATGTAGAACTCTCAGTTCCTCCTGAACCATGCCTATCTGGATGCTGCCATGCTCCCACCTTAATGATAATGGATTGAACCTCTGAACCTGTAAGCCAACCCCAATTTAATGTTGTCCTTAAAAGAGTTGCCTTGGACATGGTGTTTGTTCACAGTAGTAAAACTCTAAGACAGAAGTTGGTCCAGGAGTGGGGATTTTTTGTGACTGCCTGATCATATTTTTGGGCAGACTGTGGAAAGTCTTTGGAACTTTTAGAGATAGAAGAGCCATTAAGATCTTAAGAGCACTGTGGAATGAATGTTCTGTAGGAGCTTGAAAGATAATGTTGAGAACAGTGCAATTGATGGAGGCCTGGCTTGTGAAATTTCAGAGGGAAAATTAAAGACTCTTATCAGGGTCATTGCTGTTTTGATTGTGAAGATTCTGTGGTTTGGGTTGGGGCTGAAGAATCAGCTGTGATTAACAAGATACCAGAACTACTAAAGCAAAACCTTTGCAATACTGGGATGATTGATGCTGGTTAGCTGGAAATAAGAAATTAGCAGAGATTAAGAAGTGACCAGCATCACTGAGGTGAAATCTTCTGGGAAGTGTTTTCTGAGAGAACAAAGAAGCTGTGTTCCAGAAACAGCCAAGGTTGTACCTCGAGCTACAGCTATACTTGGTAATGTGTAAGAGTTACCCAGGTGGTACTGGTTTTGAAGGCATGAAGGGTCATGAAGAACAGTTGAGGCTTGCCACTGTGAGAGGCCAGAGAAGGTCATTGGTGAAGGTGCAGCCTCAGTTTCAGTTGATGGCCCAGGACAGAAGGGGTCATGCAAAGGAGTTGAAGCTTGGCACCATGAAAGAGCCTATGAGAGGCTATTGGTGAAGCCTAGTTGCAGCTGAAGACTCCAGTGTATTGGAGATACCAGTACCTTGGGATGATCACCAAGAACAGTAGCAGCAGTGGAGTGGATCAACCTGAGCTTAGAGTGCTTCAGAGGGCCCAGCTGGAGAAGTGATGCCAGCCTTTAAGAGGAGCCCAGAAGATTGTGAGTGGATCCCAGACATTGAATTTGATTTTGCTTTTGTTTGAGACTGTGCCCTGATATTTTCCCCTCTTGAAGTAAGAAAGTATTTTAGTGGACCCCACAGTTCAAGAGACTTTGAATTGTAAAAAGACTTTGAATTTCAAAAGAGATTGGACACTTTAAATGGAATGAAATTTTAATAAGTAAGAATTTGTAAAGACTGTTAGACTTTTAAAGTTATTTAGATCTTGGGGATGAATAAGAAAATAACGATTGAGGCTTAATAGTGATGAGTTTGTGTGTCAAGTTGACAAAGGCTCAGTTGTACTCGATGGTTTTATGTCAATTTGACAGAAGCTGGAGTTATCACAGAGAAAGGAGCCTCCCTTGAGGAAATGCCTCCATGAGATCCAGCTGTAGGGCATTTTCTCAATTAGTGATCAAGTGGGGAAGGCCCATTTTGGATGGTGCCATTCCTGGAATAGTACTCTTGGGTTACATAAGAAAGCAAACTGAGCAAGCCAGGGGAAGCCAGCCAGTAAGTAACATGCCTCCATGGCTTCTGCATCCACTTCTGCCTCCAGGTTCCTACCCAGGATGAGATCCTGTCCTGACTTCCCTTGGTGATGAGCAGCAATGTGGAAGTAGAAGCTGAATAAACCCTTTGCTTCTTGGTCATGATGTTTTGTGCAGGAATAGAAACCCTGACTTAGAGCAGGGCCAAGCACTGGAGAGACGGGTTAGGGTTTAAGAGTCAGCTTGTTCTCAGCACCCACATAATGGCTCACAGTCACCTCTGACTCCAGATTCAGAGGACTGGATGATACCTAACCTCTGTCATCGCAAGCTACAAATGTGGCACAAAACATATATACATGCATATATAACAAACAAACACTCATATAAGTAAAATAAAATAAATATTTTAAAAATGAAATAAACACATGGGGATAAACAGGTCTTACCCAGTGTGGGTGAATGAAGGTTCAAAACTTTTATATTGATATTTATCTTTCTTATCATAAGACATTGTTTGAAGTGGTATGTCTTTTGAAATAATATAGTGGTTTATTTAGAGGGAGATTGGAAATGAAAGATTCGTTAAATAAAAAATGTTCTATTAGCAACTACAACACTTGGATTCTAATTACTCTGGGTCACTTAACTGGGCATATCATCAAAAAATATATTTTTTCTTGTCTAAACATCTGTATGTGTGTGCATGTCTATGTGAGTGTGTGTGTAAGAGAGAAATGGAGAACATATTTTATTTATCCAAGTCAAAAGCAGTAATTCTCCCTAATGAGTTCACTTCCCTAACTCTCCATTATCTTTAATCCCACGCTAATGCTGACTCAAATCCACGAAATGCTGTGTTCTCTAGTTTATGTGGAAATTTTAATAGAATATGCTGCTGGTAGAGCAGTTCTCAAAATAAGAAAGCAGTCAACATTATTAAATATTGAGGAATAGTTCTTTGAAACTATATTAATGTATTTTTTTCCACTATAAGTGAATCAGGGACTCTAGTTTTCTGTTTCTTTGTTGATGTCTACTGTTGCCAGTTATTTTGTTATTTGTTTGTTTTTGTTGGTTTGCAACACACCTATTCAGTTTCAGTAAGAGTAATTAGTGATGGTATACTGTTGAAGGCTTGCTCACTGTTGAGTATAATGTTACAAAAATTAATTTCTCTATTTGAGAATATTTTCCATTATATTGTATGTTCATTGTTTTATTGTTGATTTATAGAAAAACTCTATATAGTGTAGCAATCATTTATTAAACAACCCTAACTTGCCTACCTGCCTGTATTATTTTTATATCGCCTATTTTGGATGTACCAATGTTTTTGACAGTTAAAAAAGTCAGTCTATTTGCTTCTCTGTGAGAGGACATTGTTTTTGCATGGTCTTGAGAAAAGTGCTAACCCACACCCGACTATCATAAAGCTATTTTTTTTTCTGTGAAATTGCTTAACACATTAAGGAGCAATATATTGTATTTTAATTTGTACTACACCTGTCATTGATTTTAATGTGAGCTTCATTTAAATTCAGCTTTGTAAATTTATTTTTGCAGAAACATTTATTGGATAATCTAGCCTTTCTTCATCAATCAGCAGTTCATTTGTTTGTCATATATACAGATCCAATCTATTTATGCATTCCCAATTTTATTCAGTTGACCTATTTTTGTGCCTGCAGCAATACCACACTGCTTGATATACAATAATTTTAACTAGTCATAAATTACTAGATATCAAAGAAAGCATTAAAAGATTAATATGTACACCAATCTTCATAAAACTAACTGAAAATGCAAGCTGTTAAAAATTGTATAATTAATGTCCCAGGAGACTAAAAAAATATGAATGGAATATATTTGATAATGTTCAAAAACTTCCAAAATTCAAGGAAAAACATCAATTTGCATGTAAAAGAAGCTTAACAATTTTTAAGGAAGTAAACACAATGTGCCCCAATCTAGCAATTTATACTCGAAATTTTGAAAGACAATTTGAAAGTCTTGAATATAGCAAGAGAACATATTTTGTCGTGTGTCAGGGTACATCACTTCTGCTGACCGAAAATCTTTTATATCAGTAAAAGTATTCAGAAGGCAGTCGGAATAAACTGTGCAAGATTGGGGTGGGGCGGTGCAGATATGCAAACCACAACCACTGTCTTCTAAAATTCCATGTCCAGACAGTGATCCTTCAGAAGTGAAAATGAAATGAAGTGGTCCTTTGTAATAGACACTCTGGTCATTCTAGTTTCTCTTTATTTATTAACTTATTTTATGATAAATATTAGTTAACAGCTATGATGTACACAGAAGGTTTACCAGGCCTTCAGGGATTTGCTTCCCCTAGGTCACATGCCACTGGCCAGGCATGAGACCATGATGCACCTACCTGGCAGTGTTGCCAACAAGAGTCAGTCAAGAAATGGATAAACATGTGCATAGCCTGATATTAAATGAGAACATGGTTAACTAGCATATGGAATGTTCATTAGAGGTTTTAAGAGTGATCTGTGAGACCCGAATGCACATGTACCAGGAGGAGAAGAGAGAGATTACATATGCCAATAGCATACTTAAAATCCACTTAAGTATACTTATCCCAGGCAGTTGTCTTTTGTTCTGGAGTCACATGTAAACTTAAGCAGCTTGTCAAGTCTTTAACTGTAACCATTTCTGTTTCCACAGATCACAATAGTGAAAATAACCCAATGCCCATCAACACATGTTAACATTAGTCCACTTCCCTGGCCATTCTCTACACAAAGTGGCACCTGGGAATTCAGAGCTCTAAATTAACTGTGCTGAAACCACAGAACCTTTGAGGGTTTGTAGTTGCTTTATATCTGTTGTTTTCTTATGTTTTGGGAATATCTAAAAAAAATGAATATAAAATAGTATTTCTAAGTAATCTTAATAGGATGAACAGTTGAGATAATCATTGATTTTTAAAATTTACTGCCTAAGAAATACATTAGATACATTTGGTTTAATAAATAGATCTTAATATGTTAAATATAAAATAAAATTACAAGTGGATTTTGATATTATATGACAATTATAATACATGATGACATAGCATAAATACTAAGCAACTGAAAAACCAAGTTTGGTCTCAGGTTTGCCAAGGTATTAATTGTTGCCAATTTAAACTAATGTTCTTCTAACCTCTAGGCCAGTCTTTTTTCAGTCACACTTAGCATTTAAAAATAGCCACTACAAAATAAAGGTCTTTGTGAATATACTGTAGAGCATAATAAAAAAAGCATTGAAATATTTAAATAAAAAGCGTTAGGTATTGACTTTGTAGTGATTTCATTAAATCAAAACTATGTCAAATTCTGTTGTAAATACTTCTCTCACTACAATTAGTTGCTCAACCATTTCAGTTTAAGTGCATATTTAAAAATTTTACATTCATAATTATGATTCCTCTCATAATGTTCTATACTTAAATATTTCACCTTTTGAAAAGATTTGTACATGGCAACATTAATCTGCATTCATTCAATCAATGAAAGGTATTTTACTTACTCTGAAAAAAATAGTAAGGATAAGAAAAATTAAGGAAATAGTGGCTAGAAGCAGCAATTGCATTAACAGAATGTACACAATGTGAAGGTAGCCAAAATTCGGCAGTGCATGGGTGATGGTCTAGCGACTGGTGGTCTGTTTACTTCATGTGTGATTTTTGAGTGGTTTTCCAAATTCTACTAAATGATCCTACACCAATGTACACATTGGGAAATGTGCTATGAAATGCTGTAAAGTGCTGCAAAATACTTCTAAAAAGTCACTTTAAAGGCAGTAAAGCAAAGCTAGGATACCATTTGTAGGTTCATCTTACATTATTTAAACATAATGGGAACATATTTGCTGTAGCTTGTAAGGAAGCTATTGCAATCTTTATGGTCTAATCAGTTGGGTTGTCAAGATGAATTCCTTAAAAGACTAGATACCATATCTTGCAACTGAAGTGTCCTGAACTATAATATGGATGTAAAAATTAAATAATAGTGGGTTTTTTTTTTAATGGTTTGAGTTTCACCTCCTAGAATTTACTTTTAGAATTTACCAGATCCTGCAGTTAAGTCTGCCTGTATGAGTCCTCTAGAAATAAGTACAGTAAAGCATAGAAAAATCATGGACATATTTTCTGTATTGATTTTTTCCAAGTAAAGTATTGGAAAATAAATCCCTAAACTAGTTTAAGTCCTGTAAATTGGTTGAAAAGTAACACAACAGGACTAAGAAAATGGAAAGGTGGTGCCCAAATCACATTCATGTTGAAAATGTAAATATAGATGAGGAAATATATATGTGTATATATATATATATATGGCAACAAACAAAAGAAGCTTTGGTCAAAAATGTTAAAAATATAATAAGTAAATAGTTATATTTTTAATGAAATCAAAATGTAAGTTAAAATATAAAATATAGTCCCCAAAATTAAAATGATAGGGTCTTCCATTCTAGAGTAGTACTTTAATTTAAAAAAGAAAATGAATATTTATCCCATATAAGCTACAGAGAGAAGCTTCAGTTCGTTATTTATGGAGAAAATATTTGTGACTAGCAAAAGAAAAATAATTATTTTCTTTTAAAAGTACAAAAGCTGTGATTTGCCTGAAATAGGAAATCTATTAGCCATAACTTTAGATTGGTGAGGAGAACCGGCAAGCGACAACTCTAGGAACAGCTCAACTATGAGCACAAAATCAAGAGAACATTCAGAAATAAGTATGACTGTGTGCTCAGGAACTTCCAGGGGAAGTAACATTCCAAAATAGGAATATAATTCCAGAGATAAATCATGACGTGCATATCACAGCCTAGAACTCACAAAGACACTAAACAAAAAGGCAGTAACTATTATTTGTAAAATAAATGCTATTTTTTTACATTTACACAAAATAGTGACGTAACCTTACAGACAATAAGCCAGATGGTGGTGTTATTTAAGGGATGATTAATTTTTGGTAAGAATTTTGTTATCTCTAACGTGAAAATACAGATAAGGTGAATAAATTTAAACAGTTTAACAAATATAATTAAGTTTGTCTTAAAAGATAAATGGTAGTCACTTAATTTATGTATGAAGATCATATATATATGAAATACATATGTAGATATACATGATATAGTTCAGATTCCATATATATATATATGGAGAGAGAGAGAGAGGAAGAGAGAGAGAGAGAGAGAGAAAGAGAGAAAGAGAGAGAGAGAGGAAGAAAGAGAGAGAGAAAGAGAGAGAGAGAGAGAAAGTTTATGTAAATGGTGTATATGGTGCATATGTGTGTGGGAAAATATAGCCATGTACATAAGAAATATATACCATATTTATATACATATATATCATTATGGTCAGATGGAAGTTGGTGTTTATAACCCACCTGTAATAAAAGCATTTCTTGAATACTCATTCACTATAATTCTTACCTATATTCAGCAAATATTCCTAATATCATAGTTGTGCCATGCTATCTTGTAAGTAAACTGAGGCCTCATTAAGTTTGCCACCCCCAATGCAAAAGAAAAGCCATCAAAAATATTTCTCCCAGAAAACATTTACTGTAAATATGTGCACCCCATACACACATTGTTTCTCTTCTGTAGAGCTGGTGTAAAGGGAGTAAAATAGAAAAAAAAAACAAAATAAAACCACAAATGGACAAAGGTGAAAATGTATAAAGAAAGAAGCAAAAATGTTTGAAAAACAGTTAAGTAAGTGAAATCAATTAAATTTTATTTTATTTTTACAGAGAGCAGTGGGCCTTCTCTCTTATACTGACGTGACGCAATTAGCTCTGAAGTCTACCTTTCATCGTTCCAGGACCTACTATGTAAAGTAAGAAGGAAGATGAAGGTCCAATAGTCCTAGCCAGCAGTGACACCTACAAAAACAATAATGACCAGCAAGGCAAGAAACCACTCAGGATATAGTATTATAAAAACATAATACATAAAATTATGTAAGTAATTCCAATGAGGAATCAGCAAAGCTCACTGAATTGTGAATGCATACTTGTGTTGATTGAAAATTGAAAAAAAAAACAACGTTCTTAATAAAAAGAATTATCTTGGTTTCAGGGGAAATGCTTAAGTGGTTAAGAGTTCTTACTGCTGGATCAATTCCCAGCTCCCTTCTTTGCCCATGATATTCTATACTCAGTTCCTAGGGCATTCTATACCTTCTGTCTTCCACAGGCTTGCTTGTGGTGCACATAAACACATACAGGAACACACACACATGCACATAAGTTAGATAAATAAATAGGTCAAAGGAGCTGTCTTGCTTCATTGAGCAGTGTTCTAATAATCATAGGAACCCTACCGAGTAACAGAGAATGCTAGAATATGTGTTAAATAAATATGCAAATTATCTAGACCTTCTCTACCACAGGCTGAGTGCCGCGGATGGCTGTGGAAAATAAATTCGTACAGAATCCGTGAATGAATGTAATTTGGGTTTCAGAAGAAATTAATGTCTATGGAATCCAATTTATTATGAGAGACTTAGAAGTGAGAATGGAAATAGGTGGATTACGGCAGGCAAAGTTATCTGCTCATTTGTACCTACGGCCCACCTGTTCTGAGGATGAAGGAAGGTCAACTCAGGGTGGCTGAACTTTATGTCTAAAGGCACAGAAGTTTCTGGTGGAAAGCAACGAGGGCTGTATATTACCTCATATAATTTCAAAATCATTCATTATCTTATTTTTGTCTTATCACCAGAATCATATCTAATTTTGCATTTTCTATTAAATAGCTGGATATAAAATTATGTCCCCGCATTTCCATATAATTCTCCCATATGATCTATGGACTGATTAGGAAATACGGCATAAGGGTTATTAGAGAGTTCATGGTAGTAGGGTATACAGTGCTGCTAACAGAAAGGAGAAATCAGTTTTCAAGTAGAGGTAAGAAAAAGATGATTCGATGTTGTCTGAGGTAATGTCTTATTACTATGTGAAGAGATATCATGACCAAGGAGATTTACAAAAGAAGGCTTTAATTGGGAGTTTGCTTATGGTTTCAGATGATGAGTCTAGGATTATCATGGCAGGGAGTAAGCTCAGCAGGCAGGCTGGCATGGTGCTAAAGCAATAGCTGAGAGCTTACATGCTGGTCCACAGGCAGGAAGAAGAGAGAAAGAAGCTGGGCCTGGGCTGTGCTTTTCCCAAGTTCCACCCCACGACATACTTCCTCCAACAAGGCCACACCTCCTTATACATCTTTCTGAAACAGTTCTACCCACGTGGGACTATGCATGTAAATAATATGATTCAAAGGGAGCCATTCTCATTCAAACAACCGCAAAAGTTTAGACAAGTTTAATAAGTACAATATGTATGCTTTTTTTTTCCCTACAAGTTACAATGTTTTACAAATAATCACATTATTACTATATTGGTAGTAAATAAGTAACTTGTTTTCACTTTAATGTATATAAGTTTTATATACATTTAAATATATATGCTTTATTTCCCACCAAATGTGACCAAATGCCATTATTTTCCTACAGGATATCACGTTTATTCTCAACAACTTCCTTAATGAAGCACAGAATAACACTCTTTATAACACCGTGTATGTTATACAGGCATAATAATAAGTTGTAAATGGCCTCAAAAAAAATAAAATTTAAAAATCCACTTCTCCAGTAATGGTTTCTGAATGTGTTATACATTGGTTTTATAACATGTATAGATAGCTACTAATGCTTTCACTAAGGAGGCATTAAATCATCCTACATTCTTGAAGCACTCACTAAATGCTGAAGCCTAAATAGCAGCAAGAACCATGGTGTGTGACAAAGTCTTCTTGGCTTGAAAAGGATAAAGTAAATTATGATCTGCTAGGCAATAAATGAAAAAACAAAAATGATTATTGTACAGAAGTTGAGTTATAGTGGCAGCCTATTGGCACCAGCTAATTGGATACAGTTTATCCACCATATTGTGGAATTCCTGGATCATGTACAACAGATCCCATTGTAACATAAGTATATACTAAGCAGGGGTGTTTAGAAGGTTCAAAACATGACAATCATTAAAGTGTTATTATGAGAGCAATCTTTGTCCATCATATTAATGTTATAATTAATGTTCTGTTAACACTGTTAACAACCAGCCTAATTCAAGCATAAGATAAATATATATCTCCTTTACAAAATTAATTTAAAGGTTGTAGTAACTAAATTCCAGCTTTCGCTGAGTATCTTTATATTATTGAAATAGAAAATGGAAATAAAGAAATGTATATATCAGACAATTTAATTATATGCAAAATAGAGTATGCAGTCTATGGGTGCATGGCAGAATGATATGAATGTCTTTACAGTGTTACCTAAATCAATTGGCATCTATCAACTTATTTCAGTTGTGTTTTTTACCTGAAGTTGAAGGGTGGTGTTGAAGGGTAGTGTGTGGTTTCGTTTTCTGATATTCTCTTCTTTCAGTGTCACACAGTTCAAAGGCTATCTGTAGGATCAGCATTACAGCACTTATGCTGTAGAATGGATTCTAACGTCGGGTAACCGAAAGAAAACCAAGTTGGAATCGCTCACTGCAGTCATTACTGGAGAAGGAGGGCTAAGATTTTACTTTATCTAGTGGGGTTTTGAAATGTATATTGATCTATTTTTCAACAAGGATCTGAAGACTGCATTATTTATCTAGAAGTGATGTTAAGATCCCAGATAGGGAAGAGTTTTTTTTTGTTTTGTTTTGTTTTTTTATCTATTTTTAACCTGCTGATGAATTCACCTTAGACTTGAATACACTGGGCAGCCATTACCAATGTTTCTTCAATCAGGGTATAAAGGGGAACTGAGAGAAGAAGAATATACATGGTTATTTATGAAGAGATATGGAACAGAAGTAAGAAAGATAAAAATGTCAACAAAAAAATATTTTATATACTACAGAATCTACCAAATAATGCCAAGACAATCTACACAAACACACTTCTGTAAAGCTCTTCCAGACACATTTTCTGTTATATCCCTTCAATGAGATTAGGGAGAACGGTAAAAACTCCAGACAGCATTTAAGAAAGGGCATCACTCTTTGGTTGGGGCTTTAGTCCCTGGGAGCTCTGGGTGGTCCATTTACTTGATATTGTTCTTCCTATAGGGTTGCAATCCCCTTCAGGTCCTTCAGTCCTTCCCCTGGCTCTTCCACTGAGGTCTCCGGGCTCAGCCCACTGGTTGGTTGTAAGTATCTGCATCTGTATTGTGCAGGTGCTGGTAGGACCTCTGAGGGCCTTATCAGAGGTCAGTGGGAAAGGAGGAAAGCTTGATGCCCCAGCATAGGAGGATGCTAGAGGAGGATGTAAGATGGGAGTGGGTGAGTGGGTGGAGGAACACCCTCATAGAGGCAAAGGGAAGCAGAGAGGGGGGGTGTGGGATGGAGGGGTTGGTGAAGGGGTAACCGGGAAGGGATATCATTTGAAATATAAATGAATAAAATGATTAATAGAAGAAGAAAGAACGTCACCAGAAATGGAGAGAGCAATGTTCAAGATCCTCTTCCTGTATGAGCCGAAACTTTACAGCTGTTCATTCCTGCCTCCGTGAATAGTGTTTCCGGGTGAATTTTACCTCAGCTGTTCTCTCAGCTGAAGTAAATAACTGGAATGTTGCCTGTGTAAGAGGAAGAGCTTAGAAAACTCACTATGGTGAATTGAGGTATACCAAGGGCAATATCTTACGTTAAACCCTTACTTTACAAGAAACAAAAATAAAACAAGGAACTGATTTTTTTTCCTCAAATTTGCATACAGACTTTTCACTCACCGCTTGCAATAGAATAGTAATGCTCACACGAGAGGCCGCCACTTGTGCATTAAGAATAAAAAAAACCCACAGGGCAATGTAAGGTCAGGAGATCCACGGTTTAGTTACTAATTAGTGATATCGAATGGTCTTTCGTGCCCTATTAGGAATGGTACTACTCAAAGATACAGACCTGCACATATCTTTTGCTCTCTTAGGAGAAAGCATTAAAAGGTATGGGAAACTGGCTAAAATCAAACATTACCATGCTAGTACTATAATTCGAAACCTTCCTCTGTGCCTTTAAAGACATTATAGCACCTAGGTACCACTTAGCCATAACTTCCATTTTCTTTTATTTTGATGGCTACTGGAAAACAATAAACGTCACCTTGCTCAAGGAATATACGGTTTCTTTCGAAACAAACTATTAAAGTAGTAAACTCTGAAGTGCTCTAGCACTCACTCTTGGGAGGGGAAGAAAACTGTCTGAGGGGCGCAACAGACAGTAAGTCCATTTCTCCAGGAGCAACTGAAAGCTTCCAGAGTTCATGGAGATTGGACATCACCAAGGCAGGCTTTGGCTGCAGAGAAAGGCAAAGCCAGCTGCAAGGTTTAAGCTCTGGTACAGCCCAGTACAAGAATCTGCTGAACCCTGTGTCAGAATAAGTGAATCACCTCCATGTGGCTTTAATTCCTCTGCTGTTAAGTGTAAGTAAGTGATAGGAGAAGATACATGAAGTGGAACATAGGAACTGTGCTCTAGCTTGTAGGCACACACTTTTTAATGCTGTAGCTTTTATGCATGTTTTTTATTTGATTGGTAGAACCTACCTTAGCCCAGAAAGCCCAACAAGAACATGACTACCACTCCACACTGACAAGGAACCCGACTTCATCTTCCTCTAGGTTACTTAGCACGACTGCGGAGGCTGCTTTGGCTGTAAATTCTCT
This sequence comes from Tokudaia tokunoshimensis, assembly GCA_036184795.1. NCBI lineage: Eukaryota > Metazoa > Chordata > Mammalia > Rodentia > Muridae > Tokudaia > Tokudaia tokunoshimensis. The sequence continues at coordinate 47,246,033 of BTHU01000007.1, forward strand.
TACTGGAGTGAATAGTGTTGAACTCTAACATCCTGCTGGTGTTTCACTGATCCTTCAATGGCAATTTAGAACATTTTCTCAAGTAAAGAGTCAAGTGACAAGTTGGTACTTTTCTTCTTTAAACTACAAGTCGATGACACTTAACTGAAGTCCTTATATGAAAATGCTGATCAATGGCTTCCAATCTGAATTTTCTAGTACTTATAAATTACAACCCAATTAACATATATCAAATGAAATATATTGTATCCATTAATTGTTTTTTAACAGTACTAGACATAGGACTCTCAATATTTTTGATCAAGAGTATTTATTGGTGATTTGGCATTTCTACTTGCTCAGCATTTGGTCATATGCTATTTTGAATAAGTATTCCCAAGAACATTTAAAGAAAACAAACCGCATCACATCTCTCTAAGCCCAAGCACAGACCTGACATAGACTGAAAGTGTTTTTACCCGACTATTATGCCATATTAGTGTTTATAGCTTTAAATGGAAATCAATGAAAGAATTTGATTCTATACTAAAATGTTCTGCTAACCACCACAGTGGCTTCTTATAAGAGACTGATCCTATATTGTGAGTCATAGTAACCCTAGACTATAAAAAGCACTATAGATTTTTCATGTAGATTTGGGAGATGCACAGTCTGACATAGAACTTAATGGAATAATTTTGAACCATTTAAGATAAATTTTGACCTAGTTATCAACAGTAATACAAACAGTAAATGCTATGTAAACACAATCCATGTCAGGGACACATATATGATTCATAGAAATGTAGTTCAGTCTCAGTCATTTATAAAGTAGTTTTTTTTGGGGGGGGCAAAGAGTTGGGCCACTACTTAGGAGCTCTCGCTGTTTTTCATGAAATTGAGTCCCAGCACTCAATAGGAGACTCACACCCACCTGTAATTCTACCTCCATAGACTGTGTGGCACATATTTATTTTCTCTCTCTCTCTCTCTCTCTCTCTCTCTCACACACACACACACACACACACACACACACACACACAAACATGCACACACTCACCCACCCTCACACATATACTCACATACACATATATAAATAAATCTTTAAAGGATGCTGTTTAAACATTTTTCCTATCTTTTGGTTGTGAGTCTATCCTCTAAGTTTTAGCATCTTTGGGAAAGATGCTAAAACATGGGAAAGTCTGCACACTACCAAAAGAGAAACAAACAAAAACCCAGCCACAAACCCTTTGTGCTGCACTAGGGAGATACAGAATTTTCAACTATCATCTTGTAGCTGTGTTCTAAGTCTTCAGACTAATTCACCCAGCATAACTGCAATTTTGGATATATTGCCTTGTGTGACCCAACCCCATCCCAACTTCTAGCCTCTGGTGACCAACATTCCATTATTCATTTCAACTGCTTAAATAGTAAAGGTTTTAAATTTAACTTAAAAATACATCACATAAAATATATAACAGCTTTCAATTAATTAGTAGCATCGTGGTAAGGATTTTGTCTCACGCTCTATTGTGTGGCTCAATGACATTGTGGACTGAAACGTGGACCTGGTACAGGCTAAGCATGGGTTCCATCACTTACCCACATTTCCAGCCTGTTATAAGTGTTTCCCTCCTCTGGATTGAATTCAGAATCTCCCATTGCACCTAGATCTCAAGTCATATATCTTCATAGAGATAATGGAAATTTGAGATCACATGGTAAGCTTATGTTTCATTCTTAAACAAAACAAAATGAAACCAAACATTGTTATGGGACTGGTAGTGTCATAACCATTGGCAAAATTCCATTTTTACTATAGTTTAAAAACTGTTTTTGAAAAGTTTATACATTACTGGATTTACATCATTCTCCTTACCCTAAGACTGTTTACCTGCCCTCCTCCTCAAACTCATATCTTCTTACTCTTTATTATTATTATTATTACTATTATTACTTTTATTTTTAAGGGTCCAGTTGTTACCCACTTCCTGGTTTCCCCTCCCACAGATCCCCCTCCCATTCCCCCTCTTTACTCTATCTAAGAAGATGCTCCTCCCAGGCTTCCCCCACTCCCTGGAGTCTCAAGTCTCTTAAGAGTGAGGCATATCTTTTCTTACTGAAGCCAGATCCGACAGTCATCTGCTGCATATGTGTCAGGGTCCACAGACCAGCTAGTGTATGCTGCCTGGTTGGTGGCTTAGTATCTGAGAGATATTGAGTTCCAGGTCAGTTGAGACTGCTGGTCTCCCTATAGGTCACCCTCGTCCTCAGCTTCTTCCAGTTTTCCCTAATTCAACCACGATAGACCCCAAATTCAGTCCACTGGTTGGGTAAGTATCTACATCTGTCTCAGTTAGCTGCTTGTTGGGCCTCCATTGGAGGGCATCCATGTTAGGTTCCTGTCTGTTATCACACCATAGCATCAGTAATAGCGTCAGGCCTTTGAGCCTCCCCTTGAGATGGATCCCAAGTTGGGCTGGTCAATGGGAACATGGTATTGGGGTGGGGGCAGGAGAGAACTTCTGAGGGCCAGCAGGATGAATGAAAATATATCTCTTACTCTTAATTATTATTGCTACACACACATACACCCCCCATTCACATAACTACAAGTAGCTGAATTCACTTAGTGTGGTTTATGTATGTTTAAAGCTGACTGGATGAGCTATTAGAGGACTCATCCCCAGAGGGAGACTGACTCTGAGCCCCCTGTTCTCAGCATTCATTAATTGCCTGCATTCTTCATCCACACTGGCATGGTATGTCAGTTGGTGCTGTCATTATCCGGTATTATTTAGGCATGAAATTATTTTTTTTTTTGGTTTTTTTTTTTTTCGAGACAGGGTTTCTCTGTGTAGCCTTGGCTGTCCTGGAACTCACTTTGTAGACCAGGCTGGCCTTGAACTCAGAAATCCTCCTGCCTCTGCCTCCCAAGTGCTGGGATTAAAGGCGTGCGCCACCACTGCCCGAGGCATGAAATTATTGATATTTCCTGAGCATAGCTTCCCTGTCATGCACAAAAGTCACTCTCTTTCAGTACTCCTAATTCTTAGCCTTTACTTTCTTTCTGTCCCCACTTCATTGATGTTTCCTGGGCCTTAGGTATAGGGCTTGTGTTGTCTAGCTGGGACCCCACGCCTGGCTGTTCTCGGCATTTCATTATGGCTTTCTATAATGATCTCTGTATGCTACAAAAGAAACTTGTTTGAACAACCTTGAAAGCTACACCTATCTATGGGTATCAGGAAACCATTTAGGATTCAGTTAGAAGTTGAACTGTTTTGTGCAGTTGGCCACACTAGGTTTTTCTCTAAGGTTCGTGAACTCACCTGCCATAGATATTGGACTAGGTTCACACTACCATTGTTTCTATTCATAGGCTTTACAGCCAAGTAGGAGTATGGATTCCTTTGCTGACTCTTGGCAGCTTACATAACTCCTTCTGGCACCATGAAGCCTGGTACTCATGGAGAAAGTTCCAGTTCAGTTTCAGCCAGATTCCTCCAGGTTCTACCCTAGCAATGTATCCTATATCCAGCAACAGAGGCTCAAATTCTATTTCTGGAGCATATCAAAAGCCATGGCAATAACCTATATAGTTTTCAAGTCTCTTGGAATCCTCTTTCCAGCAACTTGCAAGGAAGAATTCTGTGTCGGCATTGGATTTTTTGATAGATAACAAAACAAAAACAAAAACAAAAACAAAAACAAAAACTTAAGACATTAAGGACCTTTAAAGGACTTGATTGGCCAACTTTCTTCATTCTAATAATTTTAACATGTGTCTCAAGAGATCTCATTATCCTTCAACTTGCACTCCAATAGTGATCAATGAGGTCAAGCATTTTCTCCTGTGCTCATTTGCCATACAGACATCTAACTTGATGTATTATCTGTTCTCCTTAATCTCTGATTGTTCATTGTTGGGAGATATTTCTATGATATCCTACAAATATAAAAACTAGTTAAATGGATATGAAATCAGATATCAAGTCAACAACTATCAGACTAAAAATTATGATTATAATATTATCAATGGTAAGAACTCTGGCTTCCCCAATGTTACTGACTTGAGGGGATTTACATTTGTCTGCAGTCAGGGAGCACTGTTGGTTAAGGCAATGAGGATTCTGATTTTGATAGTCTGGGCTAGAGTTGATGAGACATGGTAAAGAAGAACAGAGAGACACACTGAGGACTGAGATCTGAAGGTGACTCTAGAGAATTCAGCACACTGCTAATAAGCTCATACATTTGTGAGGATGAATCATAGAAGGAAATGTATTTTTCCTTAAATTATAGAACAGTTCTTAGCATCCACACTGTCAGTCTGATATGTCTGATATAAACACTGTATCCTGAATGCATTATTCTCAAGAGCATTATTTACTTTTATGATTTTGAGTTTTCTTTGGTATTTACTTTTTCTCCTCTATCTGTGTATATATATTTTATTTGTGCATTATTTTGGGTGGCTATTTAATGAGTACATTTTACCATTGTAATTATAGTATATTTTCAACTAATTTTGTTTTAGTTTACATGTATTATGTTGCTTTACAACAATCAGTCTCAAAGTCCTCATCCCACGTGTTTTATCATAATATATGCCAGTTTTACCAATGTATGTGACACTTGGTTTGTGATTTTTCTCAGAGACATTATCATTGAAAGCTATTAAAAACTGTAAGAAATGGAGATGTCATGTTCTGTTCTTAAATCGTAGTGGCCTCTGTTTCTTTGTGAGGATCCAAGACTTCACCTAAAACAGATCAGCTGTATCCTTATTTAGAGAACGTCCTATAACTATTCTTCCCATGATTCCTGCTTCTTTGTGTTTCTACTTTTGTTTCTGTACAACTAAGTATCTATATAAATAGTGAGAACAACTCTATTTGAGACTAAATGTACACATATACATGTGCACACACATGTGTGTGCATGTGCGCATGCATGTGTGTGTGTGTGTGGTCAGATTTCGCCAACTGCAAATTATTCTACAGACTTCTACTGTTGATATCAACTGTGTTTTGTGAAGAAATCTTGATCAGCACCAAGGTAGGCTAGCAAAAGCTTGCGAGCTGGGCTACACAGCGATGCCTTAACCTCAAGCCAAAGCAAAAGGTAAAATAGAATAACAGAGAAGAAAATTAAACGGTGGCAGCAACAAGAAAACAGTTATTTGAGTTACAGATAACAAGTTCTTCTGGTGAAGTAAAAGGCAACAAGAGTCTTAATTTGTGGCTACAAATACACACTAAAAGCATACGGCATGCAGACTCATGTTGTTTTGATCAGCGTGATGTGTATACATTTGGAATGGGAAAGAGCAAAGACTATACACTTCCTGTCAGCAAGAATGAGGAGGCATAACACAGATGAGGTTAAAGACAATAGTGCAAAGTTCTTGATGCATTTAATGCTTTCTATACCACAAGATTCCCCAGGGAGTTTTAATGTGAATGGCACAATCTTCTGCAATGTACAGGAACATCAGAATATTATTCTCTACAAATTTTTTAGAATGAGTCTAGTTTCTCGTGAACAAATATTTGCCAGATTTACATATTGTTTGAATTCTGAGGATGTGTTCTAAAAACATATTTGTCTACTAAATAAGAACACTCCTTTCAGATATTTTTAATCCTCTTGGGATATAAATATTTAACATTACTTATCCAGTTGACAGATTCAATTGAAGCTCAAAAGCTAAAAGCTTTCAGAATATAAATATAAGCCTGTAAAGCAACTTCATATAAAAGAAATAAAAGTAAAGCAGTAACTCAAATGTGCTAATTTTTAAAATAAGTTCTATTACTGTGAATATGTGTATGTTACATGAAAAATCTCATTTCTGAATATTTTAGAGTGGGGAAATAAACACTTCTAATGGGTTTTAAGAATTTCTATCATTGAACTTTGATTTTTTTTTTTTATGTTTTGCCAGTATGTATATGCACCAAGTGCATGCCTGATACTTCTGGAGTCAGAACAGGGTGGCAGATCCCCTGTAACTGTAGTTATGCATCACAATGTGGATGCTAGGGACAAACCCCAGGTCCTCTGTAAGACAAACAAGTGCTCTAAACTCTGAGCCATCTTCCCAGGCTCATCATTGCATCTGAATCCTCCTTTGCGAATTCTTCTGCCTAGCCCACAAAGGTCAAAATACAGGGAGGGGTGCAATGAGTAACTGCTTCATTGAGACCAAAGCAGTGTTTCTTTACACACCCATGACAGCAAGAGTGTATTAAGTTTCATATGAAAATAATCATATACAAATCGTGAAACACTAAAAGATAAAAAGCACATGTTATGCAACCTGAAGATAAAACAGAGCATGAGATATTTAAATTGTTCATAGGTGACTATAATTGTAGTCACGATTTTCTACCTGGGCTCTCTTTTCCCAGAATGACAACTCTGAGACTTAATTATTTATGAATAAATGCCTAGTGCATAAGTTTTTGCTCATTCCTCAACTAGCTTGGAACTTATATAACCTGCTTACTCTAGTCAAGCTCTGCCACATGGTTGGCTATTGCTCCTCAATTTTCTGTGTCTGATTCCTCAGAGTTTGGGGCGAAGCTTCTGCTCTTGACTTTCGCAGAATCCTATCCCTCTATCTCTCTCTCTGACAGTTATCCCACCCTCTACATCCTGCCTCACAATTTTTGACAGGTGATGCTTCCATACAGTACATGAGAGATTCTCTCTACACATAATAAAACCATGTCTCCTTTAATCAATAAAAGCTCAAATAATATGATTGATATATTCAATTAAGTTCGAGGATATGCTTATAATTGAAATAAAGACATGAACTATTTGAGAATTCCTAACATTTCTACTTATTAAGCATCATTTAAGTGAAGTTCTCTCCTTCTGTCTCTCAAGTCTAATGGACCAGTTAGGCAAAGTTGGTGAGACAAAGATGATAATCTTCTGACATAACAGTGCTTTTACTTAGCTGTCTTTGACTTAGAGACAACCATTTATTGTCATTAACTATGATTAGAGTGCCCAGCATTTCTGAGTGATACCTATAAGACACACATGTTATATTACTATATATTTGAGGTGGGGGGTATAAAAATAAAAGAATATATAGGTAAGAGCTATAGGAAAATAGTCAAATGCAATAGTCTCTAGAGTCTAGCAACGAAGATAATTTACCATAAAACAGACACTGATTGAGGCTGAGGTGAGGTTGACATATAACTGTAACTACCATACCCAGTTAGTAGACAGCTTTGGTAGGCTGAACTGTGTTCAATGGACATTTGTTAGAGTATATCTTCAAAATATAGTGTTCTCTATCCTATCTTGTTTCATTTATCATCTATCCAAATGTATCATATGCAAAATTATTTACAGTATTAATACTATTTCTTATACAGGTAGATGCTGATGTCATCATTATGTAATCTTGACTTTAATGGTGGGGCCCATATATTCAGAAACCAACATCTGCTAGAATGAACCTGAATTTCATTTATTTACTTCTTTACATAGCATCTTGGGAAATTCATGGGTCAAATATGCATATGTCACACATAATGAAATAGTATATATTTTGGTATGACACTTTAGAATTACAAATAATTTAATATACCTTCACAACTCCATGAAAAAGACATCAGCATTATATGTCTTCAGAAGTTGGAAATGTCAAAGCTGAACTCTAGTGCTCATAAAACTAAATTCTTACAAATCCCCTAAAATAATGAGCAGTGCTTAAAAAAGCTTAAGGGTGGATCACTGTATAAATACTTCCAGCAGAGAACATAGCAACCAGACAGCTGCCATTCTGACCTTTGAGAGGTGCTAGAAATTCCATGTGTAGACCAAACAACTTGCCCAGTTGAGGCTGAAGTGCTCAGCAAAAACCAAACGGAGACAAACAAGAACAATCTGCCAGGCCAGCTGTTCCCAACTGCTGTGAAAACTCTCCTTTTTGGAAAGAATGATGTTGCTGGTATTATTCTCAGTACAGATAAATGTCACTATGTCAATCCCTGACATAATTAAGGATGTCCACAATCCATTCTCTACAGGACACACTAGTGAACACAGGCAAGCATCACTTAGATTGCTATGATATAATTATCTCATGTTAGAAAGACGGTTTGATTTTGGTAGTAAGAAATCAGAAAAAAAAAAGAGTGGAGTATGTTAGAAATATTCTACATATTCCGACCCTAGTCATTCCTTTATTGTTTTCAGAACTTTAGAGATTAAATGGAAACATAGTAAGAACACACTGGATGTAATCAATACTAGACACACTAGATGTAATCAATACTAGATACACTGGATATAATCAATCAATACTAGATACACTGGATGTGATCAATACTAGAAACACTGGATGTAATCAATATTAGCTCAGCTCTGGTAAGGGAGCTTAAGCCATTCTCAAGCTTCCCCCGATTATCATTGTTGGTTATTGATGACGGGAAATGAGATTAAATAGAAAGAAGTGAAAAGAAAATCACAGTACAAAACCGTGAAGATCAAGAATACAACTGAGATGAGGAGCTAGGGAAGGTGGGTGGAGACCAGTGCCAAGCGACGAGAAGGAAGTGTTACCCAGCAGGTGGAGTGAACAAAGCTTACACAGTAATCCTGTCATGTTTCCTGTAGTTGACTGGAAATTAAAATATGGCAGATATGTAGCGAACACACAACATGGATTTATCTACTTGGAAATAAAATACACATGTGTCGACCTTCTGAGACCTAATTGTAGCATAGAGGCTGCCATTTGCCAATTAGTGTTCATTACCTCCACATTCCTTACAACTGGGATTAGGGATGTGTTCCTTTTATTGATGGAAACAGCTATCACCTCAATGTTTACTTTAGAGTCAACTATGAACGACCAAGGCTCAGGAACTATGAGCCTTGTACCCTGAATGCAATATTCTAATGTGATAAGAGTTTCATAGCACTTTATATAATAGAACAAATAAAGTCATGAAGATTTTATTATTAATTAATATTTTTGAGACAGAGTTTCTCGATGTAGCCTTGGCTATCGTGTAACTTGCTCTGTAGTCTGCAGGCTAGCCTAGATCTCACAGAAATCTCTCTGCCTATGACTCCCAAGTGCTGGAATTAAAGGCATGCAATCACCACTGTCTGGCAAAGACTTTTTTTTGTAAAAGTACATGGATGTAAACTTTAGGTTGGTGGCAAGTTACAACAAAGTATAGGCATCCCTATAACAGACCTTGGATGCTGATTTATGATGCTTTTAGCCTTTGGGTTAATAGCATTGGTAGTCTTTTAGTACACTCCAAAGGTTTTGCTTAACAGTCAAGAACAGATGTAGGCAATGCATGGCTATTAAAAATGCTAATGATAGCCCAAGATGATTTGCTGGGACTGCAATGTTCCTTTGCTTTATGATTACTGTAATTCTAACTACCCTATTAGAATCCTTAAGATTTGGTGACAGGGGTAGGGGTGGGGAAGAGGAAGGATTCAGTTCATATGTTGCAATAATACTGCAATCTTTTACAGTTAGTATTAACTAACTGTAAAGAATTGCAGTAACTAAATTGTCACAAAGTATAAAAAGGTAAATACAGAGAAACTTCTATCTTCATATTAGAGATACCTTGCAACAAGGACTAAGGGGCTAGTGGCCTCAGAAACCAGTATAGGGCCCGAGATACATTCCAGTATATCTTGTTGGACACATGCATTTTAAAACAGTTTTTCACTTTAAAAGATTTGAGATTATAATTACAGTATGTCTACCTTTCCTTGGCCTCCTCCAAACCTTTCCAAGTAACCCTCCTTGCAGTCTTTCAAATCCATGCCTCCTTATTCATTAACTACTACTGCATACACATACGTGTGTGCATATATGTGTGTGTGTGTGCAAGCATGAGTGTGTGTGTGTGTGTGTGTGTGTGTGTGTGTGTGTGTGTTTAACAGTTCTCAGACTGAGCAGGTTATACTTGGTCAAATATGTACTCAGTCTGAGTAATGATACTCGCATATATGTTTTCAGGGATGATCATCTGGTATTGGATAACCAAGTGGTGTGGTTTTCCCCGGGAAAAACCATTTCTCCCACTCTCTACATTCCCTAATGGGATGCAGCATTTTGGTGATGAGGTCTCATGGACTTTTCCATGTCCAGTTTGGGAATTCTTGCCCAGCTGATGTTTGGATGATCATGGCAGTGAGACTTCATGGATGTAGGTTTTTTGGTTTTGCTTTTGCTTAGGTTTGGTTTTACATTATTAGGTGATGAGGTCTCAAAGCAAACCCCATGACATTTGACTCATAATCTTTCCACTCCGTTTTCTGCAAGTCTTACAAACAGGCATGTTTGGTAGATGTGTCTATGAAGCTGGGTTCCACAGCTCTGCATTTTGATTGGGTGTAGGTTTTGTGGTGATGTCCTCCAGTGACCAAGAAACATTTCCTCATTCAGGGTGAAATTTGCAAGTATCTCTTCATATAAGGACAAATGTTTAGATTGCTTTTAGGGATTATACTGGTATAGCAGTGATTGTAAACAACACCTCTGTAATTGGACTTAATGCCCACACAGCAAGAAGGAAATCTAGGCTGCATCTCTGTACTAGTAAAGATATGAATATTGAAGAATGAATTTTATTTTATTCTGTCTCTAGCGATTTTTAAATTTCCTCTCTGATCTCTTGGATGATCTACTGGTTTTTTTTATTTGTTTTTGTTTTTGTTTTTTTCAAAAATGTCTTGCTTTGTTTCCGGTTTGGTTAGTTTTTATGATTGTGGGTTAATAGTCTTATTGAATTATTGTCTGATAGGACACCAAGAATCATTTCAAATTTTTATTTAACAATTTGTTGAGTCTTTACTAATCTCTACATTAGGATTAGAGAAACAGTCTCCCACTGAGACTGAATTTCATTGATTAATCTAGACTGGCTGGCTAGCAAACTCCTGTGATCTTTCTGTCTCCACCTTCCCAGAGAAGGGTTACAAACCTGTGCCACTATATCTGGATTTTATTTCATGTGTAATGGGGATCAAACATAGATTTTCTTACTCCACAGCAAATACTTTATCTACTGTGCAAATAGTTAAGTCCCTCTAGAAGAAATAAACTTCTAGAAAGTTCTATGTTATTAATGTTTTGTGATATTGTCTTAAATAAAAACAATTTCAATGTCTCACAACAGAATTGGATGCTATGTTTGTGTTTGTGTTTTGGCAGGTGAAGTTCTTTGAATATATATCTGAATATATATATATATATATGTATATATATATATATATATATATATACATATATATATATATATACATATATATATATATATATAAACATTTTTTCTGGTATACAATTGAAGAAATTTCTCTAATTTTGGGCATGCCATGCCATTTTCATGACAGAACAGAGAAATTTGAGAAGCTGATGATTTTTATTTATAGATAGATCATAGATAAATGACAGTTAGTAGATGCCATATCAAATTAGACAGATAAATACATAGATACAAACATGTCTATATATATCATCAATTGATAAAATATATAAATAGATACATATATCAACACATAGTAAGACAGGCAGACAGATGATCAATAGATGAAGAGAGAGACAGATACAGGCATATAGCTGAACAGATGGATGATAGATAATATGTGATGTAGAGATAAATGAAAGTGATTATTTACAATGTATAGAGTATACATGAGAGATTAGCTTTGACATCTATTTTGTGAGTACTTGGTGCTAGATTTTAATTTAATTACTGGACATCCGTGAGCCTCCATATCGGGACTCTGTATATGGTCCTCCTTATTCAGCATAGAGATTATAGGACACTGGAATAAACTATACACTACACAGATGTAACTACTTGTGTTCTGTTTTCACCATTACAGTAAAATATCAGACTAGAATCAAAAATACTGGACTACATTTATGCTGTTGTATTTCTATATACATAATACAACTTGGACCCTTAATATTTATTGAATAATAAACAAGTATCTATGTTCCTATGGTGATTTTGTAATCCTTAACTATTAAACATTAATCAATGTGTTATTATCTATTAATGTATTACCTTTAGGTTCCAAAGTTATTTTTCAAATTATATATATATATATATATATATATATATATATATATATATATATATACATATATACATATATATCCATACAGAGAGAAAGTCATCATAATTTTTATTTCTTTAATAGTCCATTGTCTGTATTTAACAACATATCTAAAATATCTCCTATCCTATAAAACTTCTCTTTTAATTTTTAGAATATTTATATGTATTGCTTTAAATTGTGTGTAAGTTTGCATCTCTTTGTGTGAGTGTGTGTTCCTGAGTGCAGGTGAGGGAGGAGGTTAAATGTATGAGATGCCCTGGAGCTGGATAGATGGTTGCAAGCCACCCGACATGGGTCTTCATAAGAGCAGAGAGCATTCTTTGCTCTGGAACCATCTCCTCAGTGCCTCCCAAAGCCTCTGTTGAATAAAATACAGTCTTTTAAATAATGCTTTCCTTGGATATATTTTCATATACTGTTAGTTGAGACTGGTGGATTAAATTCCTAGAATTGTAAATATTATATTAACTTTATTTCTTTTATACATTGTGTGTGTGCATGTGCTCTTGTGCTTGTGCGTGTGTGTGACTGTGTGTGTGGAAACACAGATCACAGTGAACTTGTAGAAATCTCAATAAATCTTTCAGGAGTCACTTCCCTTCTTGTTCCAATGTGGGACACAGATTTAGAACTCAGGTTCTCAGGCTTAACAGAAAGTCCCTTTACCCTCTGTGCCATGTTTTTTGTTAGTTAGTTAGTTAGTTAGTTAGTTAGTTAGTTAGTTAGTTTGTTTGTTTGTTTAATAACACACCTCATGCATATGTAAGCCCAAAACTCAGGAAGCTGAAACAACAGGTCCTTGTCAAGTTCAAGGATAGCCTGAACCTCTGGGCAACCTGGAAGATACTATGAAATAATGTTTAGTTTTTGTGATTAAGATGTTAAAGAAAAAAATTACAGGTAGGTGCCCAAGAGAGGGTTCAGTGTGTGAAGATGCATGCCGTGTGAGCCTCCTGAATTCAGTATTATTCACACAGGCCAAGTGATAGGAGTGAACTGGCTTGATGACCTTGTCCTCTGAATTCTGTAAGCAACTACTAATTCTGGCCTCCACATGCATACTTTTGTATATGTCCACCTTCCCCACAATAATAATAATCATAACAAAAAATAAAATATTTCTGATAAAACAATAAAAATTAGTTACCTAAAAATAATAATAAATATTGATAAGGAATTTATATGATATACTCTGACCTGGACAATAAACATGATGAGTGCTTTCATTTTAAGCTTCTGAAGGAGTTTCTCTTTCAAAACTGGGCAAAAACATATTTTCAGAATTCCACTTTGAAAGCAGGCTTCTTTCTTTTTGCTTCTAAAGTGAGTAAATTGAAAAAATAAAAGCAAAACTTCAAAACAGCTTTACGTACATATTTTTAGGAATTAAAATACATTAACTTGTTTTAGTGGACTGGCTATGTATTGAGTTTCTCATAATCAATAATTTTGGTCACAGGGAGTGTTTTATCTGACATTTGCAGAGTCAATATGGAGGATAACACATAAGCAATGAATCTCAGTTTTAAAATGAAAAGAATTACATCATTGCATTTGGACTTCTCTCAGAATTTCAGTGTGCATTATAGAATTGTAGCTACTCATCCTAGAATCAACCAAGTGCTGAAACACCATAACCTGAGATTTTCCCCAGAGTTCGCTTATGCAGCCAATGTCACCTGTAACACTACACAGGGAAAGCAGAGGTGTTGGATTCCTGGGAATTACTGATGGACAGTCCAACCAATTGGTAAACTCTTGTTTTATTCAAACACTGTTTCAATTAGATAAGTAAATACACAAGTGGAAAAGGGATTGATGGAGACCCCATGAGGTCATCCTCTGACCTCTACCTCTATGTGCCAAGAAGCTGAAGGAGTTGACAGCCCCATAGGAGGAACAACAATATGAACCACCCAGACCCCCCAGAGCTCCCAGGGAATAAACTACCAACCAAAGAGTACACATGGAAGGACCCATGGCTCCAGCCACATATGTAGCAGAGGATGGCCTTGTTGGACATCAAAGGGAGGAGAGGCCCTTGGTCCTGAGAAAGCTAGATGCCCCAGTATAGGAGAATGTCAGGACAGGGAAGCAGGAGGTGGGAGTGGGTGTGTTAGTGAGCACAGGGAGGGGGGATGGGTTAGGGGATTTTCAGGGGGAAACCAGGAATGGGGACAACATTTGAAATGTAAATAATACCCAAGACACAATTTACATATCAAATGATGCCAAAGAAGAAGGAAGGAGAGGCTCCTGGTCCTGGAAAGGCTAGATGCAGCAGTGTAGGGAAATACCAGGACAGGGAAGCAGGAGGGGGTTGATTAGGAAACAGGGGGAGGGGAAAGGGCTTATGGGACTTTCGAGGAGGGGGGGAGCCAGGAAAGTGGAAATCATTTGAAATGTAAATAAAGAATATATCTAAGAAAAAAATTAATTAATTAAAAAATAAAATATGCTTAAAAAATAAAAAATGAAATGTAAATAATGTATCTAATAAAAAAGAAAAAAAAAGAATTCAAAAAAGACAAAAAACCAAAAAATAATAAATAAATAAATAATAAATTCTAAACCAACAAAAAAAAATATCAAGAAAGTGCAAAGTAGTTGGCACTAGATTCATGAGAAATTTTCAGTTGTTTTATAAAAGTAATTTATAAATCCTTAAAAAACTTTATTACACTCAACAGAAAGGAGAAATGTCATTTTTCATCCTTGTGATTCTGACTTGCTCGTGACTGTACTTTTTGTAAATTGGAATCATGTAACTGATATTTCTTAAGAGAGGAGACAGTTTGGTTTGAAAACTGTTTCTCATTAGGATTAATCTTTTAAGTCAGTTCTCTGTGGTCCTCACCTTTTGGTACCACATCACAGGACAGTTTTCAAGCCTTGGATATAGCATAACCTAGGACTGTTTTTTTGTTTTTGTTTTTGTTTTTTTTTTAACCAAGTAAGAAAAACCGACAGGCCTTTACTTTAAAAATTGCCTTGTAAAACTATGTGGAAGGCCAAAGACAAAAGATTACCAATAGTAGACAAGATTTGACTGCTTAAAATCAAACTCAGATATTACTTGTGGAGACCACTCTTGACATCTCTCAAAGTGCTAAATTTCCCCGAGTTTAACTACAGTAACACTTGGATTAGCTTACCTTAATTTTTAAATTCAGGTAAGGATAATTTCATTGTGCCTTTTAATGTGATATGTTTGGGTTGTTATGTGTAACTGTTATGTGTAATTGTTCATTAAACCCACCACTAATGTATAAAGTGCAGAGTTGATGGACATAGGTTTTTTTTTTTTTAATGACTGCTTATTAGAAGCAATGTTGAAATAAATGTTGGGTTGCATTATGTTCTTACACATTTGTACATAATATATATATATGCACATAAATATATAATATATACTATATATTATATATCATAGAATATATATATATATATTCTACTATATACTAAGAAATGGATTCATCAAATCATTAATATACTAAGCCCTAGGACTGATGAGTAATGCCCAATAAGGTGCAAAATGATTAAGCAAATCCCAACAAAATATATGATTTTTTTGAATTAAACACCATTCAAAGGATTGTCTACCTTTTAAACTTATGTCATGATAAGTTAAGGACACACAGCTATGATACTGGTGTGCTTTTTACACATGAATATAGACTGACATTGACCATTTAAATAATTTTGTATCAATTTGTCATTAAAATTCTCTAAATGGATGTTTTAAAACTTGAGTGCATTTTCATAGATAAAAAAACACATAATATATTTGAAGTAGGAATTCTTTGTATATATCCTTAAAGATTTGCATGGTTCAACAATGAGAATTTATATTTATTTGCTATGTGTAGTTTATCAGTAACATGATAGGCAAACACTATGCAACTAAGCTATAGACAGATATGTTAAACATATCATAGAATGTCTTTCCAGCCTCTCTTTCTGTTGGAGAAATTTAGAATTGAAATGACTTCAGATCTTAAAAGCTGTACGATATGTAAAGATGATTGGATACTGGGGATTTCTATTCAAGTACTTTGCCTATTTCTTATATTATCTGTTACTGTTATGTTAATGCTTTGTGGGGATGTTGTTATATGTTTATTTGTTAATAGTTTTGTGCATGCATATGGTGAATTATGATCCTCTCATCCTCTACCACAGGGTCTCATCACCCATCCTTCTCCCACTGAAAACGTTTTCCTTTCCAGCTAGACTCCTTCCTACTTTTAAGTCTTATTGTGTGGATGATCCATTGACTTTAAACATTTGCCTGTATGAGCATGCACAGAACATTGTAAAGTGGAGCAGAAACTTTGGAAAACATGAAATACTTGTTTGCATTGAACATAAGTATAAGCAAGTAGTTATACTAACAGCTTTGTATTCAACAGAAATGTGTCCATATATATCATAGAAATATCAAAAGAGATAAGCAAGAATATTCACAGTTGTCCTGTTTATAATGGCCTAAACTAGAAACTAAATGCCTGTAAGCTAGGTGGATAGTATCAGGCAAGAATAATTGTTTGTTGTTGAAAGTGGAGAAGCAGCAGTGGGAGAAACACATTTGTTGGTGTGAAGGCCATGTTTGGTTCTTGATCTAAGTGCTGGATTTACAAATGTGTTCAATCTGTGAAAATTTGTTCATGTATACTTTCACGGCATTGCATTGTAAGTCAACTAGTGCCACTCATTTATTAACTCATTTGTCAGGTATCTACAAAGCTAGGACGATTTGGAATTGTGTACAAATTTACAAATGAAAATTCATAATGGAGTAACTAAAGATAGCTTCTCCATTGCTATGCAAAATAAAAAAAAATGAGAATTTAACTTCAGTAGAAACTTTATTTTCTATTTAAAAGTATTGAAGAGAAATCAAAAGCAAAAATCAAACAGAATGTTATTACTTTAAAGTAACAGATTCCTATATAGTAAAAGAAAATACAAGGGATGTCAACCTATTATTAAGTTGACAGACATTTATATAACAATCACAGTAATGGCAGTGTGACTATTTGCAACAGTCCTCTACTGAACGGTATGAAATTAAACCCTCAATAAAGCTGAATTAAAAAAAATGTTATATGGGTCACTATCCAAAGCACATGAGCTCAGTGCCTCTAAGCTTGAAAACCTACGTTAAAAATTCATACAGTACAAATACCTTGTTACTTCCTAGGACTTTTATCAACACCTTGAAAATCAAGTCACAATATTATAAAATAAGGGCTCAAATTTTTTCTATTCCATATATTTTAGCATGTGTGACATTTTAGCATTTAATAATTAACTGCATAAAGCCAGGAATTTGAAAAGAGGTGTGTATTAATGGGCAGTGGGGAACTGAGGGTAGCCACCAGCAAGTCCCAAATGCCAGGAAAGCAAGAGGCTCCCAGGACCCAGTTTGGATGAGATTAGCTGAAATGCCCAACAAAGGGGAACCTTTAGAGACCATATCCAGAGGTTAGTCAGGACCCAGGCCACCCACTCATCTCCAAATTTTTAACCAAGAATTGCTACTGTTTAAAGGAAATAAGGGGACAAAGTGTGGAGCAGAGACTGAAGGAGAAGACCATCCATAGACTGCCCTACCTGGGGATCCATCCCATATACAGTCACCACACCCAGACTCTATTGTGGATGCCAAGAAGTGTTTGCTGGCAGGAGCCTGATATAGCTGTCACCTGAGAGGTATTAGAGGAATTAGTTCCATGCACCATTGCCAACTAAACAAAACAATGGTATATGTAAGTAAATTGATTTTACTGTCTTTGTGTGTCAATATTATGCTTTAATTCTGAACCATAGTGAAAGTTCTAGTTTGTGCTTTTCACAAGGAATTATTTATCATCTATTGTCATCTGCTTCTAGAAAATTAAAATAATAAAATGGTAGAATGTTTAATTTGGCTATTCAGTGCTGATATTACAAACTTTATCCATCCTTTTCAGCTTTCCATATTTTTAAATTTGGGGTTTTTAAATGATAAATTGTTTTCATTATTTGCTTTATTTTAAACATCTTTATTTTATCATATGTGTGTGTGTGTGTGTAAGTGTTTGACTGTATATCTTTGTCTGTGTATCACTTTTTTGTAGCTGGTTTCCATGGAGTAGAAAGAGGTCCTGCCATGTGGTGCTAGGAATTGAACCTGTGTTCTCTGTAAGAATAAGAGCTCTTGGATACTGAGCCATCTCTCCAGCTCTATGTTATTTTGTATTTATTTTGGAATCTTCTAAAAAATCTTTATTACATTTACTGGGAATATAGAAATTGCTCACTGAATTTCTCCAGACTACAAAGTATTCTTCATTAAAACAACTTTGGTGATTTATATATTAAACTTGATTTTATTTAAAAGAAATAATGTTGTGTAATGTTCAAGACAGCTCTCTCAATAGACCTACATGAATGGATTCAATAGACACTGCTAATGAATCAAATAGCTGAAAGGAGACATATTTGCCATTTGGTTTTCTTTAGAATGTAGTTTTCTGTCTATAGGTAACTTTTGTTCATAAAATTACATACAACAGGGATTTATGGGATTGACTCACCGGTTATTGTCTGCCTAATCCAGGCTGTTTTCCGTGACAGAAACAAAGAGTCAGGAGCTGTTTGGTCCACAAATTTAGATGCTTTAGCTTATCTGATCCTTCCATGTTGGAAACCCAAAATAGTTGATTCAAAAACTAGCAAAGGAATGTCTCGCATTTAGACAGGTGAACTTGAGAGTAAGAATGAGGGAGAGCAGACATAAAGAAAGGAAAAGCAAGAAAAAAGGAAAACAATCTTATTTCTTTTATTATTGTTATTATTATTATTATTATTAATCATTCCATTCATTTACTTTTTTTTTCTTTTTTTTTCTTTTTAAGACAGGGTTTTTCTGTGTAGCCCTGGCTTTCCTGGAACTCACTTTGTAGACCAGGCTGGCCTCGAACTCAGAAATCTGCCTGTCTCTGTCTCCCAAGTGCTAGGATTAATGATATCCCACTTCTCTGTTACCCCTCCACCATCCCCCATCCCCCCATCCCACATCTGCCTTTCTCCCTCTCTTGCCTGTATGAGAATGTTCTCCCACCTACACACACACTCTTTCTCCCCAAGACTCCAGCATCTCCCTACCCTGGAACAAGACCCTCCCCTCCAGTGGCTGATGGGCAAGGCCATCGTCTGCTACATATGTATCTGGAGCCAAAGATCCCTTTAGGTACATTCCTTGGTTGGTGTTCTAGTCTCTGGGAGAACTGTGTGTTCAGGCCAGCTTATGTTGTTCTTCTAATGGGGTTGCAATCGCCCACCAGGTTTCCTTAAGTTCAGTCTGATGTTTGGCTCCAAGCATTTGCCTCTGCATTGGTCAGTTGCTGGCCGGACCTCCCAAGGAACTGCCACACTTGGTTCCTATCCACAAGCGCCTCTTGACCAGGGCAACAGTGTTGGGTTTGGTGTCTGCAGACATGATGTATCCCCAGGTGGGGCTGTTCCCCTGTTGGCTCTTCCTTCAGTCTCTGTTCCATTTTTTGTCCCTGTTCTTCCTTTGGAAAGGAACATTTCCAGGTTAAAAAAAAAAAAAAACTGAGATGGGTGGGTGGCTCCATTCCATGACCAGGGGCCATGCCTATTCGCTGGAGGTGGTCTCCACAGGTTCTATCTTCCCCTGCTCTGTGCCTTATGGCTAAAGTCATTCCCATTGGGCATGACTCACGTCTAGGAGCCTCACGTTTCTCTGATGTCTGGGACCCTCCCGTGGTTATCCCCAGTTCTTCATTCCCTCTGTTACCTATTTTATTTGATTTCCTGATGCTCTGTACCTCTCTCACATCTCCTCCAGATTCTGATATTGCCACACTTATATCCTCCTCCTCCTCCTTCCCCCCTCCTTAGTCCCCCTCTCCATACCTATCTCCTTGCACAAAGCTCAAGTCCAAGTTGATCAAGGGCCCCCACATAAAACCAGATATACTGAATTTAATAGAAGAGAAAGTGGGGAAGAGCCTAACATCTTGAATGGCTGAGAAACACTTAAAGAAATGTTCAACATCCTTAGTCATCAGGGAAATGCCAATCAAAACTACCCTGAGATTCCACCTCATACCAGTCAGAATGGCTAAGATCAAAAATGCAGGTGAAAGCAGATGTTGGTGAGGATGTGACTAAAGAGGAACGCTCCTCCATTGCTGGTGGGATTGCAAGCTTGTAGAATCATTTTGGAAATCAGTCTGGAGGTTCCTCAGAAAACTGGAATAGTCTTACCTGAGGACCGGACCATACCACTCCTGGGCATATACCCAAAAGATGCTCCAACATATAGCAAGGACTCATGTTCCACTATGTTCATAGCAGCCTTATTTATAATAGCAAGAAGCTGGAAACAACCCAGATGTTCCTCAACAGAAGAATGGATACAGAAAATGCAGTACATATACACAATGGAATACTACACAGCAATTAAAAACAACTTTATGAAATTCACAATCAAATGGATGGAACTAAAAAATATCATCCTGAGTGAGGTAACCCAGACACAAAAGAACACACATGGTATGTAATCATTAATAAATGGATACTAACTCAAGAGCTCGAAATGCCTATTATACAACCTACAGACCATATGGATCTTAGAAGGAAGGAAAATCAGGGGGTAGATGCTTCAGTCCTGCATTGAGTGGGGAACAGGACAACCTTATTTCTTTTGTGTCCTTTTATGTGGGCTGGCACCAAAAGTTTGTCCAACTTTAGGTTACATCTACATATTTTAAATGTTCTAATCAATAAAATTCCTCACAGTGTTCTTTGCTCTTTGGGATTTATTTGATTCAGGATATTCTGAAGTTGACAAACATGATTAGCCATTGTAAGTCTATCTCTTGTCAATTCAATACACTATCATATCTCCAAATGTCATGCTAAATTTCAAGACTGAGGAAGAATTCAAGACTGAGGAAGATCTGGAGGCCTATCCAGATCTGCACCAGATGGGTACTTAGAGTTGAAAGAAGTAGACACATGTCTCATCCCTAATCCAGAATAAATCTTCAATTGATAACATTTTGCAAATGAATACTGAGTTTGCTCCAAAGGGGTCTCACTAGGGAAACAAACTACTCCTAAGTATAGGCTGCATGCCAATGGAAAATGAGAAGTGAAGTCAGTGGCTTCTTTACAGTTACCTTGTCTCACAGTGTCATATGACAGCTTTCCATTTATTTGGTTTTATGCTTTAATTAAATATTTTCCTTTACTTTATATAAAAACTCATTTTATATAATTATGTAAAACAACATTTACATATAAATGTATATATTTTAATAATACAGCTTGCATAATTGTATGTAATTAATAATAAATCTCTATAAATTCAATTATACACACACACACACAACACACACATATATATCTTTTTAACCCTACAAGGCCTTTGTGTATGTATTATGACTTCCTGTTTAGTGTTTTATGGGATTTCTAAGTGTGCAAATGAATGGGTTTCTGTTTCTTTGTCTTCTCTTGACCTTTTTTTCCTTCTATTGTTTTGTTTTGTCCAATTCTGACCTGTTAGTTTTTGTTTTATTTCATTATTGTTGTTATTATCAACTAAAAGTCTGTTTGTCTTCTTATAAGAGACAGAATGAGGTAGATCTGGATAGGACAGGAGATGGGAAGAAATTGAAAAGAACTGAAGGAAAAGAAACTGTAATCAGATTATTATTTATGTAAGAAAAAAAAAGCCCTCTAGGCTACTGTCATCTAACTGTTGCTGTCACTGGTTTTTTCAAAAACCCAAGTTCATCATTCTCCCATTCTCAGCTGCTTCAGGATGTTGGGGAGTATTATAAGAAAATGAATTCCATGAAAGGGGACCCATTGTCATGTATTTTTGTCTGTGAAGAGTTTCTTGGTCAGAAACTATGTTGTATATGAAATATGATTGCTAAAGCATTCTATGGATGCTCGGATGGTAAGTTTTACAGAATGGTTGCTTTCCAACTTAATCTCATGCACAATCTTAGAAAGGTTGAAAGTTACCATACTCTGTGCTGTGATATCAAAATAATTGTCACTAGCATAGTTGTTACAATTGATCACTGAAACTCAGTGAGATGGGACATGAGAGTCCGCATACATGATGGCACTACTGTCTTCCTAGGTCCTGCTAGAATGAGGCCTTAGGTCCTGCTAGAATGAGGCCTTAGGTCCTGCTAGAATGAGGCCTTAGGTCCTGCTAGAATGAGGCCTTAGGTCCTGCTAGAATGAGGCCTTAGGTCCTGCTAGAATGAGGCCTTAGGTCCTGCTAGAATGAGGCCTTAGGTCCTGCTAGAATGAGGCCTTAGGTCCTGCTAGAATGAGGCCTTAGGTCCTGCTAGAATGAGGCCTTAGGTCCTGCTAGAATGAGGCCTTAGGTCCTGCTAGAATGAGGCCTTAGGTCCTGCTAGAATGAGGCCTTAGGTCCTGCTAGAATGAGGCCTTAGGTCCTGCTAGAATGAGGCCTTAGGTCCTGCTAGAATGAGGCCTTAGGTCCTGCTAGAATGAGGCCTTAGGTTCTGCTAGAATGAGGCCTTAGGTCCTGCTAGAATGAGGCCTTAGGTTCTGCTAGAATGAGGCCTTAGGTCCTGCTAGAATGAGGCCTTAGGTCCTGCTAGAATGAGGCCTTAGGTCCTGCTAGAATGAGGCCTTAGGTCCTGCTAGAATGAGGCCTTAGGTTCTGCTAGAATGAGGCCTTAGGTCCTGCTAGAATGAGGCCTTAGGTTCTGCTAGAATGAGGCCTTAGGTCCTGCTAGAATGAGGCCTTAGGTTCTGCTAGAATGAGGCCTTAGGTCCTGCTAGAATGAGGCCTTAGGTTCTGCTAGAATGAGGCCTTAGGTTCTGCTAGAATGAGGCCTTAGGTTCTGCTAGAATGAGGCCTTAGGTTCTCTTTACAGTGTTCAACTCTTTTCTCAGTCCAAAATCCTAAAGTCTTCCATAATCTTCAAAAAATGGTCAAAATAGCCCAATCCCTGCTATAAATTTCTGTCAAGTGTTACTCATCTGTTATTGTGACAAAACATCATAATCAAGGAAACTTGTAAAGGGAATCAGTTAAATGTATTTATGGTTTCAGATACTGAGTGTTTACTAAGCCAGTACAAAGCCTCAATGGTAGCATTGGCTGAGAGCTCACATCTTGATCCATAAACAGAATGCAGAGAGGCATTGGTAATGGGACAAGGTTTTTGAAACTGCCAAGATTAAACCCTAGTCATAGACCTCCAATCAGACCATGCTTTTAAATCCTCCCCAAAGTGTTCCACCAATTGGAGACCAAATCATCAAAGACTTGAGTCTATGGGGACCATCTTCATTCAAACCATAGCTCTCGTTAAGAAATCTAACAATAAATGCTGGAGAGGATGTGTGGAGATAGGAACACTTATTCACTACTTGTGGGAATATAAACCAAAATATCATTATGGAAATGTGTTTAGAAAATCCTCATGAACTAAAATTAGAACTAACATATGACTCAGTCCTGGGCATATAGTCAGAGAACTGACATCCTATCATGGAGATATTTGTACATCTGTGGTTCTGTTTCTATATTTATGATAGTAAGGAAATGGAGCCCATTTAGATGTCCATCAACTGATAAGAGAAAAAAAGAAATGTTGTATATATACAGAATAGATTATCCAATTATAAACAGAAATAAAATTTACTGTAAAATGGATGGACTTAGAAAGTATAATATGGGAGCTGGGCAGTGATAGTGCATGCCTTTAATCCCAGCATTCAGGAGTCAGAGGCAGGAGGATTGCTGAGTTTGAAGCCAGCTTGGTCTACAAAATGAGTTCCAGGACAGCCAGGGCTACACAGATAAACTCTGTCTCAAAAAACCAAAACCAAAACCAAAATATAATATCCAAAGAAGTGAGACAAACTCAGAAAAGAAGATGCTATATTGTCTGTCATATCCAAATCTACAATGTGTACATGTGTATCTAAGCAAGGGTAAGTGCTGATATAGTCTAACACTGAGAAATGAGACTAGGTATATTAAGTGGTGAAGACAGACAGAATTTTGACAATATGTCCCATGACTTATGAAAGACAAATAGCTAATATATGTATATTTTTTAAATTCGTCTACATCATGTACTTTTTTCATGTTGGACAAGTAAATGAGAACCTAATTGATGGCAAAAGTCCAAGCCCTAAGTGCTGCTCCAGGAGTCCGAATGGCCTTCTTAACAGGAAGCTCAATGAGACATACAGAGTTTGGAACTGGGAATTATTTTATTGACTACCATAATCTAGCTGTTTTCATTTGTGAGGACATTACAACAATGTGATTTTTATGAAAATATAAACAAAAAAACCCATAAAATTTCCATTTACTTCCTCACCTGGCTTTGCAAAATGACATTTTATTAAATATGTTCCATTTGAAGGCCTTACTCGATATTGCTTCCAGACCTAGAAACTCTGCTTGTGATGTTCACCAGTGGGATCAAACACAGGTCCTAATGAGCACTACCATTGAGATAAATACCCACTTCTGTTAGTTCTATTTTCTAAATAATTCAATTCTTGTTATCAAATTCAAGTGTTTTGGTTTTTTTTTTTTTGTGAATCTTTTGGGGCAGGAGTTAAATATTCATGTTTTTCTTGCTAGTTAATTGCAAAACCATGAAATTATGGAGTTATTAAGAGTTAATAGCTTTGGTAACAATTCATAGGGGCTATTTAAACTTGTATTACCTTGCTGTCCATTAAAACAACGGCCAGTGTTCTATCTCTGTCTACAGGTACTCCGAAATTCCTTTTGAAAGATTTCTCTAGTGAGTGTGCACACTTATTAAATGAGAGCAAGCAGCCTTTTGGCTGATTTCTCATCTGTTCCTATGAATCCCCATGTGCCAATATGGATGATGCCAATTTGAATATCACCTAAAAATATCAGGTTTTATATATATATATAAACCTCAACTCATCTGCAGTTAATTTGGGGATTTGCAGTCCATGGTGGCAGAGATCTCGGTTCAGAAGGACACTTCAGTGCTTTTTAATTGAAGGTGCAATTCAACACACACAGTGTAAAAACCTCACTTCTCCGAAGAATTGCTATGTCTTTCAGGAGTGAATAAATTTTCTCGAGTTCTGAACACATATCTGGGAAGGTACAATGGTGGTTGAAATGAAGAAAGGCAGGAGTGGGTGTTTTGCAGTTAGAGAGCTCTTCTGCTCACCTCCCCTGGTGGGAAGGGAGAGAATAATGAAGTGCAGCCTCCAGCTGTTGGGTGTCCTCAGGACATCAATTAAGCCATGTACTTCTGAAGTCTGTTTCTGTTCCTCAATTATGCGCGGTTTTTGGTTACTCATTTATTGCCCGCTAAATCACATCCAATTATGCTGAGGAGGATGGCAGGATCACAAATGTAGTCGAAGCCCCCCCTCCATTTTTAGTTAAAATAATAAATGCCTCGCATGTCACCTCTTCTGATAGTTCTATAAATATTGTACTCATTTAACATTGTTCTTGGACTTCCGTTTCAGCAACGGCTTTGCTTCCACTTAAGTGGCATCGTGTTCAGGATTCTGATTGCATACTGTGCCAGGAGGGAAGGCTTCAGTAACGCATTTGTGATATGAAATATGAAGACAAGATCAAATATTTAAAGGATGATTAATTCTAGACTTCAGATCCTATGAAATTATACTTGTATATTCAACCCTGTGTGTTGCTCTAAGGATAATGAAAACATTAATTTTTATGATGAAGACCGATTATTTCCAAAAGAAATGCTCATGTAAATTGGGGTCAAACTTACAGATTATCTTAGAAGTGATGATGGTCTGTCAAAACCCTACTCTTAATGACTTAAAACATTGTATCTTCAAATTTTGCTAATGTGTAAAATATTATGAGAATTTGGAAGTTTAGAAAGGGCTACTCTGAAGGTAGGTAATCCTCATATGAGTTATCAATCTAAGCCATCCCCTGTACCTCAACCATAGGACTGTGTTAACAGGACTTCAACAATGACCACACCAGTAGGCAGGCAGTCATGGAAGGGTAGATCCTCAAAGGCACGACCCTTGAGAGAATACTACAGGTAACTAATGACAGAAAGATCAGGAGACATTCTCTTCCACAATGATGAGTCCCTTGATTGGTTGCCCAACACTAAATAAGTCAGTCCTGTTATCATTTATATGTCAAACAATGCTAAGATGCTGCAGGTTATATTTATATATGTATGCATTTGTATATGTATGCATTTATTGATATATGTAATAAAAACTAAAAAAAAAATGGAAGTCAAGAACTTGAGAAGGAAAAGGAAGAGAGAAAGGATGAACAGTACAATTGAGCTTTCAAAATTTATAAATTTTCATTTATCTGTATGAGTGTTTTTTTTCTCTACTTATTCCCTATGTATCATAAGCATTCAGTGGACACAGAACCCAGAAGAGGATGTGTTCTCCCCTGTAACTAGAAATATGGATGATTGTGAGTTGTTATGTGAGGGATAGGAATAGTACCTGGAACCTCTAGAAGAGAGTACATGTTCTTCACATTTGAGGCATCTCATTAGCTGGGGAAATTATTTAATTATATTTTAGTTTAAAGTCATGCAACTATATTTTAGTTTCAAAAGAATAAAGATAAGAAATTTATGCTCTTCCTACAAAATTATATTTAAATTTCTAAAAAATATTTTAAATATATAAACAGAAAAATGTGTCTTGTTTTTTTTTCCTGCATTGGGAACCTGAATTTCACCTGTAGAGTGAGCAATTTAATGTAAAGCTATAAATTCATTTTGAGAGGGAGATGGGACAGAGAGAGAAGGAAGGGGAGAAAAAGAGAGGAGGGAGAGAAAGAAATAACTTTCTGCTTAAGTAACTTAGAAACTACCTCTAGATGGTGTAGATCATAAGAAGTTAATTCACTTAAGGAATGGAGCCAGGCCAAACAAAGAATAAAACATTACACTGATAATGTCTTGCTCCAAACTTCCTGAAGCAAGCACGGTGTGTGTTGTTTCAAGTGAAAGACAAACCAGCAGATCTAGAGTCAGGAGACATCTGAAAAGGGGGGAGTCCCGTCTACTTGGACAGTTTTTGTCTTGTTTTGTTTTTGGATGTATTTATGTTATTTTATGTAAATGGATGTTTTCCCTGCATGTATGTATTTGTGCAGTATGCATGACTGTGTATGGACATCAGAAGAGAAGATCAGATCTCCTGGAACTGAAGTTGTGAATAGTTGTAAACTATGATGTGGGTGCTGTGAACTGAACCCAGGTTCCTTGCAAGAGTTTAGTGCTCTTCCCTGCTGCATCTTCCTTTCAGTCCCTCAACACTGGTCTTTTAACCCTGACTGAGGCTTATTGCCTATGATTATGAGAGACTGACTAGGTAGCTCAGAAGCACTGTGAAGATGTGCCTTCCACAACGCTTTAGGGAACTGGTGTTGTGGAATTATATCATGAACTTGATGCAGGACTCAAGCAATCCACAGCTCTTTAAATTAACTTTTTTTTCATTTATATGTTACATTTTATTAATAATTATTGCATGTGTAAAGCAATGGCCTATAATACTTGACTTGTGTATATAATATAGTGTGATCATATTTTCTCACACTTATTTTCTCTCAGAGCACTGGGTTTCTTTCTCTCCCTTAATAATCTGCGTTTTAATTTTGGATCAATTATTTTTATTAGCTTTTAAGATTTGAAATGTCAAATAACATATTAAAAGATAGCATGTCAATATATTAATATCAGTGACATTTTACATATATATATTATGTAGACAAATATACATACATATGGAAATACACTCACACACACACATATATGTATATAAAATGTCACTCATATTTATAAACTATGTATCATATTGGTGAATAAAGAGGAACAAGGGACAGTAATGAGTAAAGAGGTCATAAAGCCCAATGACATAAATGCATGAAGATGTCATAAATAAATAAAAATTCCATTACAGGGGTCTGTAAAGATACTTAATCATATTAGAGCATGTGTGGCCCTTGAAGAGGATCCAGGTATAAATCCAGCACATACATCTTGCTCAAAGTGACCTCTGACTCAGCTACAGAGGATTCAATGCCTTCTTCTACAAGTACACCAAGGACATACATAGTGTATATACATACATGTTGTCAAAACACGCACAGGCATAAAACTAAATAAACCATTCAAACAAAGTTGGAATGCGCTGTGTGATGGTTAAATGACTCCACCGAAAAGTAAAGCTGCCACTAACCTTTCCAACCCAAGCTGCATCCTTCGATCCATATGGTGGAAGTCAAGAACTGGGTATTCAGGCTGGAGAGATGGCTCAGCGGTTAAGGGATCCATCCCATATACAAAACCCAGACACTATTATTGATGCCCACAAGAGTTTGCTGACCGGAGCCGGATATAGCTGTCACCTGGGAGGCTCTGCTAGTGCATGCCAAATACAGACAGGGACACTCTCAGTCAGCCATTGAACAGAGCACAGGGTCCCCAATGGAGGAGCTAGAGAAAGGACCTAAGGAGCTGAAAGGGTTGGCAGTGCCATAGGAGGAACAACAATATGAGCTACCCAGTACTCCCAGAGCTCCCAGGGACTAAACCACCAACCAAAGAGTACACATGGAGCTACCCATGACTCCAGACACATAGGCAGCAGAGGATGGTCTTGTTGGACATCAAAGGGAGGAGAGGGCTCTGGTCCTGGAAAGACTTGGTGCTGCAGTGTAGGGGAATACCAGGACAGGGAAGCAGGAGGGGGTTAAATGTGGAACAGGGGGAGGGGAGATGACTTATGGGGTTTTCGGGAGGAGGGGACCAGGAAAGGGGACAACATTTGAAATGTAAATAAAGAATATATCTAATAAGAAATAAAAAATAGTATTCCATTATGTAAATATACCACATCTTCTGAATCCATTCCTCCGTTGAGGGACATCTGGGTTCTTTCCAGCTTCTGGTTATTATAAATAAGGCTGCTATGAACATAGTGGAGCATGTGTCCTTATTGCATACAGGTAAAGCCTCTGGGTATATGCCCAGGAGTGGTATAGCCGGATCCTCCGGGAGTGTCAAGCCCAGTTTTCTGAGGAACCGCCAGACTGCTTTCCAGAGTGGTTGCACCAGCTTGCAATCCCACCAGCAGTGGAGGAGTGTTCCTCTTTCTCTACATCCTCACCAACAACTGCTGTCTCCTGTGTTTTTGATCTTAGCCATTCTGACTGGTGTGAGATGGAACTTCAGGGTTGTTTTGATTTGCATTTCCCTAATGACTAAGGATGATGAACATCTCTTTAGGTGCTTCTCAGCCATTAGATATTCTTCAGGAGAAAACTCTTTGTTTAGCTCTGCACCCCATTTTTTAATAGGGTTACTTGGCTCTTTGGAGTCTAACTTCACAATGGAATACTACTCTGCAATTAAAAACAATGAACTCACAAAATTCCTAGGCAAATGGTCAGAACCTGAAAATATCATCCTTAGTGAGGTAACCCAATCACAAAAGAACACACATGGTATGCAGTCACTGATAAGGGGATATTAACCCAGAATCTCGGAATACCCCAGACACAATTCGCATATCAATAGATTTCCAAGAAGATGGAAGGAGAGACCCCTGGTCCTGGAAAGACTGGATGTAGAGGAATACCAGGACAGAGAAGCAAGAGGGGGTTGAATGGGGAAAAGAGGGAGGGAAGGGGGCTTATGGGACTTTCAGGGAGGGAGGAAATGGGAAAGGGGAAATGATTTGGAATGTAAATAAACTTAGAAAATAAAAAAAATAAAAATAAATAAATAAATAAATAAATTAACAAAAAAAAAAGAGCACCAACTGCTCTTCCACAGGTCCTGAGTTCAAATCCCAGCAACCACATGGTGGTTCACAACCATCCGTAAAGAGATCTGACGCCCTCTTCTGGAGTGTCTGAAGACAGCTACAATGCACTTATATATAATAAATAAATAAATATTAAAAAAAAAAAAAGAACTGAGCATTCCAAATTGTGCTCTTACCTCCACATATACACCATGACATATGTGCACACAAGCAGAATATATAATGTAAAAAGAGTTTTGAAAAACAACTTATTTGTTGCTTCTTGAACATCAATTTACAATAAATGCCAGAACTAGTAAAAACAAAAAATCAGTCATTAAAGTATTGAGAATAGGGGGAGAAAAAAGGGCTTATGGGACTTTCAGGGAGGGAGGAACCGGGAAAGGGGAAATCATTCTGGATGTAAATAAAAAAAAATATAGAAAATTAAAAAAAAGAACTTATTCTTAAAAGTTAAAAAAAAGGAAAAAATAAAGTATTTTTCATTAAAAAAAAAGTATTGAGCCTCTTTATAAAATTCCCTGAAATGCTCTATGTATTCAGTACTAGGGAAGTTGTTCAGTTGGAACAGCACTTGCCATGCATTCATGAATTACTAGGTTTATTTAGCAGCACAGAATTCAGCAGATGAAGCAAGACTTAAAACACAAGTCCAAGGAGGTGCAGACAGGAAGATCTGCAGTTCAAAGTCTTCTTCTTCCTCACTGGGAGTTCCAGACCATACAGGAATTCCTGTCGAAAAAAGAAAGGGAAATAGAAGCTATTTTCATCTGTTCCAATATTCTTGGAATAAAATAGATTTCTGTTTGCTCATTCTATCTAGAATAATTTATTTTTATGTGCTTAGTCCACAACTCTCTGGTCCTAGGATGTTTACTACAGAGCTTGTCAATAGAAACAGCCTCAGTCAGGGTCAATTTTGTGTTATTTTGGTAACTGCATCTTGTCCTCAGCTGACAAGGAGCAATCCGCTGAGAAATTTGGGTGTTTGAAAGTTGGCCATGGTTTAAAACTACTGGGATTTAATCCTTTTAGGCACAGAACACCAAAGGAAACAAAAAGGAGAGAGAAAACACAAAACTAAAGATCTTTTTTTTTTTCAGATATTTTCTTTATTTACATTTCAAATGTTATCCCTTTTCTTTCCTGGTTCTCCCTCCCTGGAAACTCCCAATCCCATCCCCCTTCCTCCTGCTTATATGAGGGTGTTAGTGCCTCACCCACCTAGAATTCCCCTACACTGGGGCCATTGAGCCTTCATAGGATCAAGGGCCTCTCCTCCCATTGATGCCTGACAAGGCCATCCTCTGCTATATATGCAGCTGGAGCCATGGGTCCCTCAATGTGTACTCTTTGGTTGGTGGTTTAGTCCTTGGGAGCTCCGGGGTAGGGGGGTAGGGTCTGATTGGTTGATACTGTTGTTTTTCCTACGGATTGCAAACCCCTTCAGCTCTGAAGGATCAATTTAAAAAACAATAAAAAGGAAGGAGATTCTGAGGAGGAATGGATTTTCTACGGGGGGGGGGGGGGGACTCAAACCTTGATAACGCCAAAGTTCTTATTATTTTATGTCTTGAGAAGGCATAAACTCTTCTGTTAAGATTTGTAAATTTCATTTAAATACAAAAACACATCCATTTATTTGCTATTTGTTTTATGATTTTTTCCAATAGTTCAAAATTGGGCAGAAAAAAAAATGTAAGATACACCTCAGCGCAGCTTTTCTGCCCATTTTGTATCAATCCAAGTCAAGTGCAAAGTATCCTGATTAGGAAATGCACTGACACCCACTCTTAGTCTTCTTGTGACACCACAGAAAAGCAATACCATACCTAATTAGATTAGCTAAATGCTGCTGTCTGGATTTATCTAGTTGTTGTAATTTAATCAGAGCTAAATGAGATCATCATTTAATTAAAATTGAAACTAATTAATTGTTCCAATTGTTGTTTCTATGAAAGACAAGATTTCTTAACAAAGCTACTTTGAGGAAATGAGATCACTTCATACAATGCTGCAGTACCAATCCCAGAAATCAGACTCCCTCACAATATACTCATTATACTAGTTTAAATAAACACACAATATTTAGGGGAAAATATTTACTTTAATGCTAGCTAAAAGTAATGTACCTTTGAATAAGAAAAAAAATGAAGGAATTAAAACAATCACAAAAGTTAAAGCAATAAAATGTTTCCATCTCGCCTTTATATGTTGATACAAAATGATGGTACTTTTCACAGACATTGTTTCAGATTTAATGTTACAATATATCTCTGTTATTTGACTTGGTTGCTCTTCATTGCAGATGGGCCCTTATGCTCTTGAAGTCTTTTCCTGGACAGTTGGGTTTACTCATAAGTCAGTGAAATTTCAATTTTCCTGCCATTTCTGATGTCTAGGGAAAGGGTGAATACTGAGGATGTGGATCAGCTGGGGAGCTGGGATTGTGTGTGTGTGTGTGTTTTGTTGTTGTTTTTTGTTTTTTGTTTTTAGTGGTATGACTCCAGAGCCCCGAGGTTCAAATCCCAGCACCCACCTGGTAGCTCACAACCGTGTGAAAATCCACTTCAATGGCATCTGACTCACTTTTCTGGCCTCCAGAAAAGGCATGTATATGGTGCATAGACACACATGCAGAGAAACACTCTTACTGATAAAACTAAACCAAAATTGTTTAAAAAGTCAAATGAGATATATTTTGAAACATTTGCTTAGAAAAAAATACCTTTGTAATATCCATTATTTTCCACAGGGAAATTCTCTAAACAATGAAATGGAATAATTAATAATATTCACATTGTTTGCTGGGTCAATGAGCTACAGCAAATGAGTCGATACACAACCTCACTCTCTCTCAGTTATTATACAGTTGATCTGTCAAACACATTCTATTATTTTACTGAGCTAAGGAGCACAATGGGCTAGACTGGGACCATAACACACAGCATGGTTTGATACTTCCCTCTCTGAAGTCACATCTGTACTCACATATTACACACACAGACACAACACACACACACACACACACACACACACACACAGTGCCAAATTCCTCATGATTTTATGGACCATATTTAAAACTCTAAATTTATATCTTCATGTTCTCACAGAACACATAAGACCATTTGGAGAGAAACATCATATTCTAGTATGCAATTCTTAAATGTTTACTTGCTTGGTGACTTTCTACATCCATGAGTATATTGAGTAAAATCAAGTTCAGGAGTTAGTCCTTTTCGAAGGACTGACTTCTGGTGCTCAGGGCCCCAGGGTAGTGGTGAGGCTTTCAGGAATTTTCCCATTTCTTACTAATAATAAGGTTGGATGCATTAGGATTTCTGTGCTGTATCTTTGCACGCTGTTCTAATTTTAATACTCTTTAATGGTAAAATGCAATTAACCAGCCACTCATAGAAGAATCCAAGTTATACAGCAATAAGTACAAATCACCTGAAAGGTGAGTAAGGATCTTTGCCCGTTTGTGTAGCTGTGTGAAGATTACCCACGAGTAGTCGTTTAGACCGAGAAGACCACCTTCCCTGTCTCATGTGCTTAAGCAGTAGGTAACTCTAGGTATTTTATACTTCCTGCTGGGCAGCATCTTGATATGGTCTTGAAAATAATCCTGTTTAAATACTTAAACATATTTACCTAGGACACTTAGGTAATATTGCCAAGTAGCAACACATGTTCAGAATTAACAGGCTAGTGTCTGGGTGTTTGTCAGATCAACAGTGTAGCCCACGTGTAAATGAGTGACTGATAGGTTTATTAGTTGGCAGCATGTCGATGTCCACTTAATATAGCAAAAGGTGAAATCAACATTCATATATGGTCCTTGTCTTGACACTCCACTTGAGATGTCTGTTGGTATTCTTTTTCCAATTCTCCAAGATATGAATTTCTTTTTAAAAAAAATTATTTATTTATTTATTATATATGTAATTACACTGTAGCTGTCTTCAGACACACCAGAAGAGGGCGTCAGATCTCGTTACGGATGGTTGTGAGCCACCATGTGGTTGCTGGGACTTGAACTCAGGACCTTTGGAAGAGCAGTCAGTGCTCTTACCCACTGAGCCATCTTTCTAGCCCCAAGATAGGAATTTCTAAACCTTTGCTTTATTAAGAGAGCTAATTCTGTGTTTGCTAATGAAAACATAAAGAAAGATTGTTCTCTCCTTGGAAGAAATGTTTATGGGAAAATTATCTGCTTCTATTGTCTCTATTCTGATTTAAATTTCTCTGGGTATTGTAATTCTAATATGTTCATTCATTTAATATATTTGTCAGATATAGTCTAACCTAAAGTTCATATCTCGTGTATTTAACATACATATACGTTCCCTCAGTTTTCTTTCTTGGACTCGACTGAAAATTAATTTCTTAATACAGTTAATTTTTAAACTGTGAGAATCGATTTTCTGAACTGGATGGTCAAATCTCATTGCTGGACACAAGGCACACTTGGGTCCGGTGGTATGGGGGAAATCAAGCTGTTAGTGACATAAAAGCCTCTGCCCCACTAGCTAGCTTTCAGTCGTGGGAGGTGTCTGAAGCTGTCTGGAGAACGGCCGTCGCCATTATTCCCACACATTCCTGCAGCTCTAAACTTTTAAGCTTTTCTTCTTTGTGCTGTGGATGATGGTTAATAAAGAAATTCAAGTGATCAAAATTCAAAACAATAATTGACTGCAGAGTGTTCAGCCCTAAATAAGATGTCTGTACCACAGGGCTCCCTCCGAGGCTTAAAGAGCATCCTGGGGAAGCAGGTGGGGAAATTTTAAGAGCCAGAGGTTGATGAAGACTGCTATGAAAATTCTGCCTACTGGACACGGCATGCCGGCATGACTACTTTACTCAGGAATGTCTGTCTTATGGTTCAAATTTAAAAGTAGCAGGTTTTTTCTTTATTCTGGCTAGCTCCCAGATAAATAAGACAGAGACGATTTGATTTATTCAACGAGCTTTAAGGCACAATAATTGAACATGTATTGATCTATTCTAATTCTCTAATATTCTAATAATATAACTACTTTGTAACCAAGAGAGACTTGCATTTTAGTATAGATCTGGCTTTCCCTGATCCATGAATCTTCTCATAGTGGCTCGTGGTCCCTCACCTCATAGCCAAATCTTCTTTTCTCCTTACTCTAACTCTCCCCTCCCTGGAATCAGAAGGGTGAACAGTTAAACTGAAACAGATATACACAACTTCAAAGATGGTCAAAAGCCAAGCACTACACCCTCAAGGATATACCAGAAATCGCAAAGTAATTAAAATTTACTCAAGTCGAATTTTCATGTAATGCTAATAGGAAAATATAGGCAAGCCTGACTGTTAATATACCAGTATTTCTTAACCCACAGAAAATTCACAGCCTTTGTAGGATTGTAAAAACTATGTAGCAGAGGATGGACTTTTTGGGAGGAGAAGCCCTTGGTCCTGTGAAGGCTCTATGCCCCAGTGTAGAGAAATGCCAGGGCAGGGAGGCTGTAGTGAGTGGGTGGCTGGGGAAGTACCCTCATAGAAGCAGGGGGAGGGGGTTGGGGTAGGGATTTTCAGGAGGGAAATCAGAAAAATGGGATAACATTTAAAATGCAAATAAATAAAATATCCAATAAAAAAGAGAATTAAAAAATAAAGAAAAACCTTAAAAAATTGATTGAGAGTAAGTTGGGAGAAAAGAGAAGGCAAGAACAGGGAAGAGCAACACAAATTGAACTAAGACAGTATCTCACTTTCCTCTGCTCCCTTCACCCTGACATCCGACCTCAGCTATGGGGAAGTGGCCTTTTGCTCAGTGTGTCCCATGCAAGAGAGGATGATATATTGTCCCTTAGGATACTAAACAAAAATCAACAAAATATGAATAAAAATATCCTGTTCCCACACTGAAAGAACAGAAGCAATTCATAAAAGCCAGACACTTAGAATAGTCCTGGATGAGATCTTTGAAAAACACAACCTCAGCCCTCAAATTAAGCTGACATGAAGGAAAATACTGTGTGATTTCAAGATAACCAGCACATGCAATGCTGAATGACAGATAACAACACTTGTGTTAGGAGAAAAAAGAGGTGGGGAAAAGAAACTGTCTTAATCACAGGCACTATGCACATGTGAAATAGTTTGGATGGCATTCCAGGAGTCTGAACTATGGCACACACAGGATATACACAAAAAGAACAGCAAAAATTCAGGAAATGGAATTGGCTTGTTGAATCAAGACATAAAAAGCTTAAGGAGAGGAATAGTATGTCAATTATAGACACCGATGACATTTACCTACTATTTTTAAAATGTCAGTGGATTTCATTGAGACACAAAAAAGAAGGAAAAATAAATCAGCCAAAAAATAGACTTAATATGATGCACAGATTTAGAATTCTACTGGATTTAAAATATGTACTGCTAATTGGTTTAACGAGTGCAGCGCAGAAAGCAAGAGTGATGAAAAATTTAAATAGAGAGAGAGAGAGAGAGAGAGAGAGAGAGAGAGAAACTTGCAAAAATGGATACTATAAAAAATTAGTGGAAATTTTAGTGTGTATACATATATGATATTAGATATAATGCATGTAAATCTGTAGAGAGAGACATACGTTAAAATGTTGGTAAACCATAGCAATCAAAATCAAAGGTAAGTTAGGGTTTGAGTAATAGCCACAAGTGGAATTTAACACGAAGTAGAAAAAAGGGAAACAAGCAAGTAAAGAGGGATGAAGGAGAGACAGAGAGGAAGGAAGAAGGAGAACAGCTATGGGAGAAAAAGATGGAGGAGCAGGAGGAGGAGATGATGACAGAACATCAAAGACTCTGGAGCAATAACGCGGTCTCACATAATCAGAAACAATGGATTAAAGAAACACATGATAATGTGGGAGAAATGAACAAATTACTGAGAATACATTAAGTAAACTAAATATGAAACTTACATGTATGCATACACCATACACACACAGAAACACATGCACACATGCATGCACAAGCACACACACGCACATTAACATTCACACATACACTCACATACACAGGCACACTCACAAGTACACATGAATACACATATGGCTACATTCACACACATATACACATACACACATATACAGGTGTAGTCACATATAGACCTCAACTGTCTCAAATCTGAAATAAAAAGAATACCATAGACACAAGAACCAGTGTAGACCATTGGACAAAAACAGTTGGGGTAGATGTGATGCTCTATGCAAGTTTTGAACAATGGAAAAATATTTTTCTAGTGGTTTTAATGGAATATGCTTCATTCAAATGTAACATACATAAATCTGCTCTGTATGCATACATATGGGCTTAAAAGTGAAATTAAATGTATACAGTGTATGAATATACCTATCCTCCAGATCATGGAAGAGGAATTAATAAGGAAAGTATGGCTTACTGTGATTCAACTTAAGAATATTCTACATTAACTAGTTGCAAAAGTAATATACGTTTAATTGAAACCATATTTCAGCTTTGGGTCTTTTCCCAGGCAAGCAATATGCAAAATAATTGTGTTTAACATGGGCTGTGAAAAATAGCCTAAGGGATGCAGAAAGTTTATTAATAGTTATTAAGTTGCAGTTACATTAGAGTAAGAACTTCTGATGGGCTTATTTTGTATAGTAAGGCTCCTGTAGTTAGCAGTAGATGTACTATTGTGCAGATCAAAGAGGACAGGAAAATATTTTTAAACATTTGGCATAAAGAAATACTAAATTTTTGGTGAAATAAACATAGATGAAACATTTTAAGCATTATACTGATTACATATTTGTAAGGCAACATATACTACTTTGTCCCTACTTAGTTTTAATTTACATGTTAATCTAGAGTCATAGAAGAAGTTAGGGAATGATTTTGCTTTTGTCTTTTCTTCTATGTCTTCATCTGCTTAGAAGAATTTTTATAGAGTATTAATTATTGTTACTTTGTTTTGGTCAAATTAATCAATAATAACTTGCAATGGGAATTTATATGGGGTACTTTACTCCCCTAGCAGCTTAGATCATTGTAGGAAAACTTCGAATTCACCTACATTTTCAGAGTTGAGACATTTAATATTTCATTATATATTTCACATGCTCCATTTTAAATGTATAATGTCAGTAGTAATAACCAAGCCTTCACTGATAATATTCGTCATTTGAGCCTTTTTGTTTTCATTTTGAGCAATCTGAACTGTCGGTTTCCCTTGTCTAATTCATTAATTTGCATGCAGATCCTGATCAGTTTCTGCCATCTGTTCTAGACTTTCTGGAATCTCCTTTTTCCAAGTCTTCATGTAGAGTTTAAGAAATTGAATTGAGGACTTCTTTCTTAATACAGTCACTTAAAGATATAAATCTCCCCCTAAACACTTTCCCTCCTGTATTATAAAATTATAGTACATCAATTGATTTCTCCCACATAATTTTGTAACATTTTAATAATCTTTTTTCTCTTAACCAATTTTTACTGCAAGTACAATGTTTAATTCTATCATAATTGGGATCCCCCAAGTTTGCTACATTGTGTTTAGAGAACATATTTGTATGCATCTATCCCTTTGACATTACTGAGGCCTGCTTGAGCCATAACATAGAAGGTCAACTATTTTGGAGTGTATCTCAAGTGCATATGATAAGAATATGTGCTCTTTAAATCCCTTTATTCCTTCTTAGACCCATTTCTGGCTTTTCTTCAGCACTTTGAACATCCTGTAGAAGTTCTCCATATTCTACCAGATACCCAGACCTGCCCCATATGGCTGAACTCCATATTCTACCAGATACCCACAGCTGCCCTATGTGGCTGAACTCAGCAAAGGACCAACATCAATGTTTCTATTCTTCAGTGCAGTATCCCCTGATTCACTCTTAGTTCTGCTCATCCTCCTGGCCTTGGTGAGTATGCAGAGTTCTCAGTGTTCTTCTGCACTACCCCTCCCAGCTTTTCCTCCTACTCCTTCTAGTATGACTCTCCACCATCCTGCAGAACAGATCTCCAGCAAGAAACCTACAGATGCCACATTTGGCAGGGACCCATATTGGAGAACAGTAAACAAACAATGGAACACCCACACAAAACAAACAGAAAAAAAAATAGAACATGTATCTAGTCCAAGAAACATTTAAAAATCATAATTATTTTTGCCACATATCCACATCCCAGTGCCAAAACACAAATGTGCAAAATAAGAAAATATGCTTTCTTAAGAGTCCAGCAACACTACTGAGGTAGACCACAAGAAAATCAATTGATAAGACAAGGAATTCCAAATAAATAAATAAATATAATAATAATAATAATAATAATAATAATAATAAATTTGTTCAAAGACATTAAAAAGGACATGAATATATACCTTACAAGATTATTTTTAAAATGAATGAAATAATAAATCAATAAGACATAAAATAATTTAATGAAGAAACTGAATCACTAAAGAAATCCCAAACTGAAAAGTATATACAAAAAAAACTTCAAACATAAATTTTGTGGGTAAACTTCATCAAAAACTTAAAAGACACAAAAGGAAAAGGTAGAAAAATTGATATATTTATCAAAGAAAATTTTAAATCTAAAACAACTCAAACATAAAATATCCAGGAAATCTGGAACACTGTGAAATGACCAAACCTATAAATAATCAGTTATAGAAGAAAATGAAAATTAAAAGGTCAAAATAACAAAAAGAGATTTTTTTAAACACAATCATAGAAGAAAAACAATCCCATTCAAAAACAAAACAAAACAAAACAAAAAGACAAAATGTCTATCATGTTGAAAGAAGTATGCAGCAAACAAATAGAAGGCCAGACAAAAGTGACACAGAAACCAAAAAAGTCCCCACCACCCATTAGATGTGGGGAACATTAAACATGGGGAACAAAGAACAGATATTAAAAGCTGAATGTCATATATAATTGAGAGCCCATTAGAAAAGCACATGACTTTTAAATGGAGTCTCTGAAAGCCAGAAGATCCTGACCAAATGTTCTACAAACTTAGAAACAAAGGCCAGACCAGACTATTATATCCAGCAAAACTATCAACCACTATTAGTGGAGAAATAAAAACTTTTCACCCCCCAAAACAAATTTATATAGTTTCTCTCCACCAAACCAACTCTATAGTAGAGCCATGAGGAAATAATATATAAATAACTATAGAGCAATTAATCAAAAGAGGGGAAAATCCCACACCACCACAATTCAACTGGAATTAATAGCCATTACTCATTGATAACTTTTGATATTAGCTGTCTCAAGTTCTCAAAATAAAATACAAAGACAAACAGATTGGGTGAGAAAACAGAATCTTTCTATTGCACCCAAGAAACAGAGCTCATCACAAAGGATATTACTTTAAAGTAAAAGGAGAGAAAAGAATCCTGTAAGCATATGAACAGAAGGAGCAAGCAGCTATACCTGTTTAAATATCTGATCAAACAAAATTCAATACAGAACTAATAAGAAGGGAAAACGAAAGCACACTACATAATCATCAAAGTAAAACTCTACTAGGAAGAGGTCATTGCAGTACTAAACAATTATGCATCAAACACCAGGACAGAAGCAGTACCACTGAAATATTACCCCTAAAATAGCAACAGTGGGTGACTTAACTATCCAATTCTAATGAATAGATAAGACATCCAAGTGTAACTAAACAAAGAAAAACTATCATCATATATCAAATTGACCATATAGTTATTACTGAATTTTCCACTCAAACACTAAAGGATGTAGTCG
Organism: Tokudaia tokunoshimensis; assembly: GCA_036184795.1. Classification (NCBI taxonomy): domain Eukaryota; kingdom Metazoa; phylum Chordata; class Mammalia; order Rodentia; family Muridae; genus Tokudaia; species Tokudaia tokunoshimensis. Next base: position 47,286,794 of record BTHU01000007.1, read on the forward strand.
TTTCTTCTGTGCATGCTATGGAATTTTCTCAAAAGCTGACCATGTATTAGGATAAAAAGCAATACTCAAGATATTCTGCTTCCTAACTGACCAACATGGATTAAATCTGGATATATTCAAAATATGTAATAGGAACTATATCAAGCTCATGGAACTAGAACACATAATTCATGGATAAAAATTGATTCAAGACAGAAATTAAGAAGGAAATGAAGCTCTTTAGAACTCAACGGGAAAGGAGATCAATATCAGACACAGTATGGAATGCAATAAAAGTTCTGAAAGGCAAGTTCATAACAGTAAGGGCTTACATTAAAATGTGGGATAAATCTTATACTAAACAATTACCAATACACTTGAAATCTCTAGAAAAATAAGAAGAAATAATACCACGAAAGAATTGCTAGCAAGAAATAAACTCAGGGCTGAAATCAATTAAAATGAAACAAACAAAATTTCAATACTAAAAAATTCAACGAAATGAAGAAGTTTCTTTGAGAAAAGAAACATATTTTATGATACTTTAGCAAAATTGGCTAAAAGATTGGTAGAAAAGATCATAATTCATATGATTAAAGATAAAAAGGAAGATATCCTGATAGATATCAAGGAAATTCAGAAAATCATTAGACATACTTTAGAACTTTCTATACCACCGAACTTGGCAATGTAAAAACAGATTTATGAATTTCATGATATCTAAGTACCAAAGTTAACCAAAATAAAGTAAATTATTTAAACTAACCATAATCTCTAGTTAAAAAGGAACAAATAAAAAGTCCCCTAATCAAAAACAGCCTAAGACCAGATGGATTTAGTGCAGAATATTACCAAACCTTGAGAGAAAAACTTATGGCAATAAATTTCAAATTATTCTACAAAATAAACTTAAAGAAAATTTCCTATTTTACAAGACCACTATTATTCTGATACCAAAGATCCACATAAAAAAGAAATTATAGACTAATGTCCTTTATGAACATAGATTTAATAATTCTCAGTAAAATACTTGAGAACATAACTCAAGAGCACACACTAAATTTATCAACCATGACCAGTTGGACTTATACCAGAGATTCAGGGATGGTTCAATATATGTTCAATATATGTAAATAAATAAACCTAGTCTACCACATAAACAGACTGATTATATACGTACTTAGCCCTGAAAAATAAAATAACTCTTGGACATATTAATACCCCCGATTCCAAGTTGTACCACAGATGGAAAGTAATAAATGCAAATTGATATTGCCATATAAACAGACTAATGGAACACCCAGAGTAAATTCTACACACCTCAGACAACTATTTTTCGTTTGTTTATTATGTCAAAAAACATTCATGAGGAAAACAGCATCCTCAATGAGTGGTGTTGCTCAAAATATATGGCCAGATTTTTTTTTTAAAGGAAATAGATCAATATGTATCACACTGCAGAAAACTCAACTCTAAATAGATCAAGTACCTCAATATAAGACCATGTACCCTGAATCTGATAGCAGAGAAAGGATGAAACGGTTTTAAGATCATGGGCACAGGAAATTACTCACTGAACACAGATATTATGGAAATCAAGAAATAAGAACTTGTAAACACCAAAACCTATATGGCAAAAGACAACATTATTCAGGCAAATTAGCAAGCTATAGAATGCCAAAATTTCTTTATCAATTATCATTTAATAGAAAATAAGTAGATATCTCATGCCCACCAAATAAAACCTCCAGTGACAAAATGAGTTAGATCTTGGCCAAAGGGCCCTGTGAAGAAGTTGAGCTGATGCCTAGCTTCACCTCTTTTGACTAGTATTTATTGGACTGGTAACAATCAGGCTACCAGGAGGGAAAAAGATAATAATCAGTATTACCCAAATATAAGTCCTCCTGCTAGCAGGATACACTGATGCAAAAGTGACAGGAATGTAATTGGATTAACCAACCATAGCACTGAGAAGGAGCAAGGAACACAGAGACTTATCTTTAACAAAGAAGCTATTTGCAGAGTAGAAAAATCAGTCTTCTCCAGAACAGGCTTCATGCCAAGGAGAAGTTGGCTAACCAAACATACTACATGCTTCTAGTGTGTGGATTTTTTTTTTTGAGTTTTGTTTTAGTAATTTTTTTGTTTTTGTTTGTTTATTGGTTTTATTAATTTAGTTGTTTGCTTGTTTTGCTCCTCACTTTTGACTTTGCCAAGGACCAGGCTTCACATCCAGGTAAACTGAGGTGGTATGTGGAGTAAGAAGAACCAAAGGCTGATAGATTCTAGCAATTAACACAGTTTTACTATTTTGGGGCCAGAGCTTCTGGTAATTAACTCCTGATGATAGCAGTAGAGAATTAGGATAAGAAACTTAACTACTTATGCCTCCTTATTCTTTAAATCGGTAGTTTCTCCCTCCTGCAAGATGTTCAAGGTTCATTAACTCTATGTTGGCTGAAGAGGAAGGAAAGGAAAGAAAGTCAGACACACACACACACACACACACACACACACACACACACACACACACGATGATTCAAAATAGGGCTTTACTGAGTTTTTGGTTTTGCTTTCAGCTTTTTATAATGTTTTAGACAGAAGTCTTCTATGTAAGAAGAAATTACCTCACAGATTCAATGTTACAAAAGAGGGAGTTACAACAGGTAGTTGACTATAACTTCAAAGTAGTGTTTCATTCTAAAAGCTCATTATAAGTTCAAAGCAATAGTTTTACATGACCTTGCCTTATTATAGCATGCACCTGTGGTCTTCTCCTTGGGCCTGCCCTAGAATGAATATTTTTCCTTGATCATTAATTTCTTCCAAGTCTGTTCATCTTCCTAGTGCAATTTGCCTGCTTGTAGTGCATGAAGTCTCACTGTGCTCCTTTTAATGCAGCCTTGACTTACTATTCTACAAGAAGCAGGCACATTCTCTTCTTGATCATAATTAATTAAGTCTTTCTGACAAAACAATTAAAACAATCCTAAACTGCCTATCAATTACTCCATCTTCCTAAAAATGTTTGAATCAAATCAGGAATTTTATGAAATCATTCTGAACACCATCAGTCCGATGAAAGTTCATCTTAATGTTGATCTGCAGGAAATTTATCCAATAGGGTGGGATAATACCCAGAAATCAATTCTAACAGATTACAGGCAGAAAGAAGTCTTTCTTTGGACAGTCACACCCTGTTGGAAAAACTGAGAATTCAGTAATGACAGACATGAGAAGGCACATTAGAAGCAACAACCAAGCCTGAGGCAAAGCCCCTAGAGACATGCCTTTTCAGGATACAACCATGCAAATGGTGGGCTGTCTCGACTTGCTTGCCATAGCCTTCCCTGCATGGCTTCTGCCAACTTTTGTTGTTGTTGTTCCTGCTTTTATGGTTATTTGTTTGTTTGTTTGTTTGTTTCATTTGGATTTGAGAGTGAGAGAAAAAACATAAAATTGGACTGGCAAGGGTTCTGTAAAAATCAAGGGAGGGTAAAAATGTGACTAAAATATGTCGGCTAAGCAAAAGTATGGAGAATATTCAATTAATTAATTAACTAATTTATTTATTTATTTATTTTCTTTTTAATACAGGGTTTTTCTGTGTATCCTTGGCTATTCTGGAACTCATTTTGTAGGCCAAGATGGCCATGAACTCAGAGATCCATCTGCCTCTGCCTCCCAAGTTCTGGAATTCAAGATGAGTAAAACAGTTGCTGAGCAGGAATATTTTTAAAAATAATATAAATTTGGCTGCTTCGGGAAGAAACATCTGGCTGGTGTCTTTTGCCTATGGGTCATTTTTTTTTGGTTAAAAATATAGATTCTTCTATCATACAATACATCCTGACTAATTTCCCCTCCTGTCATTACTCTCAGATCCTTTTCATCTCTCCTACTTCCAGATTCATTTTCCCTTGTTTCCCTTAAAAAAAGAGCAGATCTCCCAGAGACAACAATCAAACAACAACAACAATGAGACATAAAAAGATAAGGCAAACCCTAATATTAAGTCTAGACCAAGCAATTGAATAGGAGGGAAAGAGTCCCTCTGTAAGGAAATAGAGACAAAGGCTTGTTTGGATTGTTAGTATCTGGTACAACATTGCAGAGCAGCTATGCTTTTCTGTATTCCAAAATGCTCTCCTGACAAATATGCCTTTATTTCTTTTTTTTAATGTTTTCTTATAGTCAAAGATTGTTTTCTGTATTCATAGTTCTATTTTTTTGTGTATACCTCTCTAGTTGACATGGCTGAATAACTCTATTATGATATCCCAGGACAATTTATGTATATTAAGGGTCAAATAACTACTTAATGACATTTTACCTATACTGTTGTTTGGATAACATTCATGGCTAATAATTTTAGTCTATTTCCAAATCTCATGCATTCTTTTATTACAGCACAAATTATTTTCCCATTCAGTATATAAAGACAGAAAATTATAGGTGTGTCCACATTAATTTATGCTTTAACTGAATACAAGTAAAATAGTTCATTTACTTTCAATATACTTTTAAACCATATAATAAGTATATAAACCCATTTATTGGAGAAATCATAGCATTCAAAATTGGATATTTATAATTTCTGCCTATCTCTGTGTGAAGCACCAGGCTCCATTTCTTAAACTGAAAATATGCCAGGAAACAAAGGAAGGTAGCAAAAGACCAAAGGATTTTTTTTAAAATTATAGTATTATGAATTGTCAGGATCCAATGAAATTGCTGCATGAATAGGTCACTCAAAATTATAAGACATGGTCTTTGACTTATTAAGGGAATCAGTTTTGGGCCTCACAGAATCAGAAGCCAACCTTTGAAACCTGCCACAAAATTTATCCTTTTCAAAATTAGAGTCCAGTTACTTGAGATGGAATTCACTTTATCATTCTTAGTACAATCAAGAAAACTGTTGTCTGTAATAGATACAGTTTCTGTCTGCATGAGGATATCATCCCTAAATATTTCTGTGAAAATAGGTAAAAATAGATATAAATAAGATGATGTAAGCTTTCATAATATTCTTGCAGAATTCCAAACAAATTTAAGTTTCCAACATAGAGAAACCATTTTTTTCCCAAATGACAAAATTAAAGTTCAATAACGTACAATTAAATGTAGCTTTTTTCTTACTCGATGAGTAGACTAAAAGCCTGATAATGCCCATTCATGACTTATCCCTTAAGCCTTCAGCAATGTTACTTTATATAGAGAATACTAATTTGCTTATATAAAAAAATTAAATATTTTAAGATAGGTAATTGTCTTGGATTATCTGTGAGAATAAAATTAAAACATATCATCTTTAAAGGAAAATAAAGACAGAAGTTTAATTCAGAGAGATAAGAAATGAGAAGCGGGGCTATGAGCCCAGAAATTAGGTTATTTCTAAAATCTATCAACCAGTGAACTACATGTAGCTAACAACCAAATAAGATCTCTACTTGACAATTACAGGAGTAAAATAACAAACAAAACCCTCAAAAGCAAAGAAGAAATTCCCTCCTAGGCTATCAGGATGGAATTTGGGAAGACTGTAAAAAAACATGGTTCTGTTTCCTAAGCCACTGACATTATCATGCTTTGTGGGGACAGCAAAGAATTGTGATACTCATGACATTGAACTATATAAAACACCGACTTCATTTTCAGTGACATAATCCTGAATTTGCATACTCTAAGATCTGCTAATGCATTTTCATGGATATGAAATACTCGCACATACTTTATCTTCGGAATCATTCTTAATTATGTTTAAAAGCTATTAGAATTCGGGAATTATCTACTGTGATCATTTCAGTTGTGTTGGTTGGTCTCAATGTTTTATAACTGAATCTGATACCAGATATAAACATGGGTTTTATATTTTGATCCTAGTAGTCTTACCTGGATAAAAATGTGATAAATAAAAGGAGAGTGTGTGGTTCAAAGATACACTTCCTTCTTGAGTTCATGCCTGCGGCCAAAGCTGGATGCCATGGGACATGGCCCTCAAGATAAATCAAGGCAATTTACAATGCTCCATACTTCTGGTTGGCTAGGGTGCTCAATAGCATTGAGGGTTCTGAATTACTCACCTGAATCATTTCATGCCTATCATGTGACTAAAAGCTCTGGAGGTCATAATGAGGCATGACTCTTCACATACTGCAAAAATAAAGTCCCCGAAATATAAAACAAAACTCAACATTTCTTGTGCACTCTGAACTTCAGTATGAAGAGGCTTTGGAAATGAGAAGGTCTCTCTGCGGTCATTTAGGGTTCACTTTAGCCAATGTTGTAATTTTTTATTTTATTTTATTATGCATCCTTTAGTATACTCTATTGAAATCTCTCTATCATCTCCCTGTTAATGGTAGAAAAAAGCACTCTTTGGTGTATTATTGAAAAATAATTTTAGTGACAGAATTCTTTTCACTTTTCTCTACCTGAAATTCCCTATTTAGATACAAGAATGCTGGTAACTCAGTCTAGAAGTTTCTTACAATAAAAAGATCATTGATATTGTTAAGCTCCAGTAAATATGTGCTATAGTCAACAAAATATTTGCATTCACGTAAAATTAGCTTACACATAGATTGCATGCTCAGGTGGTACCCTTTCTATCCTCTTGAACCTTGACTATATTTTACTGCTACAAAGAAAAAATTTTAAACACGACTGTAATTCTCTGCCACCTGCCATTATTAAGAAAAACCAGTAGTATTTGTGCTCCTTTTTAATGCTACAAAATTAGCTGTAATGTTTTGGCTTAATGACTAAAACACTTCTTGGTACCATTAATCTACTAATAGTTCAAAACAGGTAGTTAATCTAGATATCCCTGAAGACTTAGTTGAACAATTATTCTTGAGAAGCAGAGTTTTAATCGAGAAAATGAGGCATAGTTAATTATGCATATGGATTGTGCACTAAATGATTCTTACTAACTGTGGGCTTCACCTCCTACAACAAAATCCAGGCGTGGCATGGATGTTCTTCCCTTAACTGCGTCTGGAAAAGATTACAGCTAGACACAGACTCAATCCAATTAGCAAACATCCTCATGTGCAAAGTGAAAACTGCTGACAGTTGCAAAGAGCACCTTTTGTGATTCTAACTGCTGTGTTTTCTAATTATATCCCTTCAGTGGCATGAGGTGTCATGCAAGGCCAGAACACACAAAACAAGCTGTATTTGTAAAATGCTGCTTCTTGGGAGGGAGACTATATAATTTCACAAGGAGTAGATAGAGTATACTGGCAGGCTTTGTGGAGGTTTAGTTCTAGAGAAAGAATTTCCATGACTTGTAATAAACATCCTTCTGGCTACTATTTGAAATGTTACCACTAGCATTAGGGAAAATGTGGCATAAGATATTAACAGAGAACTGTCTAAAATAGAATGGAGCTTTCTAAATACTACTTGTCTTTAGACTCCAATGTGACTGCTGTATAGCTCTGGTGTGACATATTCTTAAAGTAGTTTTAGTGGTAGGCTAAGGAACACATATGGTCTCCCAGAACACCAATAGAATGAATGGCCAATTGATGGGACAAAAGGAAAATTCAAAACAGAGAGATTGAATGCCCCCTTTCTGTCTTTATGACCTACTTCATATCTATTATCAGCTTATGACATGTGTGAGAGATTACATATTTAACAGGATTCCATAGCGGGTCACAAAGCAATACAGTCTCTGCAATATATTTTTTAAAAATTAGTCATCTGAATTTAATATCTAGAAAATGTGTTTAAAGGAATTATATAGAATCTGAGAGTGGAAATAAAAACTTCACTGAGTATCTGGATTTGTAATTATTCTCTTTCCTTGACTATCTTCTGTGGCAAAATAATAGATGTTATGAGATGTACTAATAGATGTTAAGAGATGTACTAATAGATGTTAGGAGATGTACTAATAGATGTTATGAGATGTACTAATAGATGCTATGAGATATACTAATAGATGTCATGAGATGTACTAGTAGATGTTAGGAGATGTACTAGTAGATGTTATGAGATGTACTAATAGATGTTAGGAGGTGTACTAATAGATGTTATGAGATGTACTAATAGATGCTATGAGATATACTAATAGATGTCATGAGATATACTAATAGATGTTAGGAGATGTACTAGTAGATGTTATGAGATGTACTAATAGATGTTAGGAGATGTACTAGTAGATGTTATGAGATGTACTAATAGATGTTAGGAGATGTACTAATAGATGTTATGAGATGTACTAATAGATGTTAGGAGATGTACTAGTAGATGTTATGAGATGTACTAATAGATGCTATGAGATATACTAATAGATGTTAGGAGATGTACTAATAGATGTTAGGAGATGTACTAATAGATGTTAGGAGATGTACTAATAGATGTTAGGAGATATACTTAAATATCTGTTTTCTCTAAGTGGGATGATAACTTTGGATATATTCATTTTCATATAAACTGCATGGATTGTTTTCTTCCCAGAAGACAGCTATGAATCCTGTTCAGCAGTTTTTGTTTTTGGTTTTTTTTTATTTTATTTATGTGAGTACACTGTAGCTGTCTTCAGACACACTAGAAGAGGGCATCAGATCCCATGACAGATAGTTCTGAGTCACCATGTGGTTCTGGGAATAGAACTCAGGTCAACTGGAAGAGCAGTCCCTGCTTTGAACCACAGAGCCATCACTCCAAACCTTATTCAGCATCTTTATCATATCATCAGCAATGTCTATATCAGGATTCAAACATGACAATGACAGAAATAAATGGTAATGGTTTGCAATAGGTGTTATTATCAGAGGGCATATAACATATAAATGAGGTTTATACAAGTCAATAATGAAGTAGATAATTTATTCAAAATCATGTTACCCCATATAAGATAAATATTTACTATCACATACATATTTATATAAATATACATTATTCTGCATAATCAGATTATATATTATGTTGCATACAGCATAATTAACCTGTAATTCTATTAATATGTAATTCACATGTATATGTGACCCTATAAATCATGATAAATTATGTGCATACGTTAATCTCTATTGAAGACATATAAAATTATTACATAGATATGTACATATATGTAGTATACAGAGGCTGAGAATAGAGTTAACAATATTCTCATCTCTCAGACTTTACTATAAAGTCAAGGCTTTTAAGTAAATCCAGGTTATCACGGTAAGGATTACTGAGCTAGAATTGATAAATAAAAAATTGGATATAAACGGTTGAAATTAGAAACATGAATCTAGGTGATGGAACTCACTAAAAATCATTCTAGCTGGTAAAAGGCTAAAGCACAAAAACGGTCTGCTGAGACAGCAAGTTAATCTTCAATAACAATAGACAGCAATTATAGTTGTTGTCCTTTGTGGGGCTGATGTGAATAGAGTGTAGTCAATTCATGGATGCCTAATTAAATGATCTAGACAATTACATAAAACTATTACCTAATCAACATGCAAAATGCACTGAGGTATGCTGCAATTAAGCAGTAAATTCTGAGTCTGTTGATGAAACATAATAGGAAGATAAATTATTTTATGATCAAACCTTTCAAGTTTTAGTCCCATGTTGTGCAAATAAAGGCAATGGTTATCATCATACTTCAAATTCTACAGGTTGAAATATTGATTTATATTCACAATATTCTATTTGATTAAAAAATGACACAAAATTTTCTCATAAGACTAGGAAAAAAGACACTCACCAATTTTTACTGTTAACTGTACATTAAAAGCCTTCATTTTATTGGGGGAATAGTACTTTGTTGTAGTTAGAATTTATAATAAAACATTGAAATCCACATAAATTCAGTAAACATTATATACAATATATTAGATACAATATAGTTAGTTATACAATTACTGCTTTTCAAGAGAATTTAGAAGGATTCACAAGAAAATTCTTAAGAAAACTAATCTTAGATGAGATAATTTTAGTATACTTGGAATAATTGTATATATTACAATATACAGTCCTGTCCCATTTAATCATAAATTCATGGAGATTTCATCCAATGTATGTTTAATATAGTAAGACTCCGTTTTCTTCTCATCAGGATATGGAGCATCATTTTCACATGGCCCTTTTAAAAACATTATTTTATACTACAGACTCCACACTAATGTGTAGAAAGGGCCTTAAGATAAATGTCAAATGAGACAGAGATAAAGATGTCACAAATGGGATGTAACAAATATATGTGTGAGTTTTAAAACTGTAAAAGGGAAGCGTCATAAGATACATCTTAGGTACATGCAGGTTTAACCATCCCGTGATTACGACTTTCTTATTTTCTTTGTGAATTAATATTGAGGTCATTATAAAAGTGAACTAAGAGTATTTCAGGTTATTTTCTTTTTTTTTGATTCTTAGCTACTTCTCTTACTCTGCAAAAAAAGACACCATGACCAAAGCAACTTAAGGAACAGAGGTTTTATTTGGGGCTTACTGTTCTAAAAGGATATGAGTCCATCAACACCCATCAAAGAAGCATGGCAGTACGAAGACATGGTGACTGGAGCAGAAGTTGAACTCACATCTCAAACTGCAAACAGGAAGTAAAGGGTAGCCTTAAAATGATGTGTCCTTTATGAGAACAAAAATCCCAACCTCAATGATGACTTCCTGCAGTAAGGTCACAAGTCCTAAACCTACCCAAACTTCAAATGCCTAAGGCTATGGGGGATATCTCATTCAAATCACGATATATAGGTAGGTACTTTTAATAATATACTGGCAACTCCAGTTGGCTAAATAGAAGATATGATAGGCATAATAGTTCTCAATATCATATACCATCATTTAAATATTTCATTGTCCTACAAATATTAGTACTTAGCTTTTTTGCTTTTAATCTCTGAGATGAACGCAATCACATCTACTGTCAGCATCAGCATCTTTCTTTCCCGTGGTCACTCCTGTGCTTATTTGGCATTTAGTTTACCGCAAATTTGGGAGAGGTGTAGAAAACATCAAAATCTGTAATGGTATACACTTTTGTCATTTCCCTTATTAAAAAAGAAGTGATATTGTTACCTGGATCAAACATGCTGAGAAGAAAATAAGATAAACAATCCCATTCACAATTGCCTCAAAAACAGCAAAAGTCTTTGGAGTAATCTCAACAAAGAAAATAAAAGATGCCTGCAGGGATAATCTCTTGTGTACTGTGCGGAAGCATCACCTGTCAATAGAATTCTGATGACCAATAAGCTGAGGCAGGATTAGGAGGTGGGACATCCAGCAGAGAGAAAGGAACTCTGGGAAATAGTCAGAGGTAGAAGATTTGCTGCCCTGACTTGGAAGAAGTTGGACTTTTGAAACTAAGGAGAGGTGACTAGCCACAAGACAAACATAGAATAGTATAAGTGGGTAAAGTAAGTTAAGACTTGGTTGGAACAAGCCTAGCTTATAGCCTAGGCATTTAATTAATAAATAATAAGCCTTGAGTTGTTATTCGGGAAATGGGGCATGAATGAAAAAGCCAGTCAGCAGTTACGGATGTGTACAGTGGAAACTTAAAAAAAAATTGAAGAAAAATTGAAAAATTTGTTTCAAGATGGAAAGGCCTCTCTTGCTTATATATTTAAATTATATTGTAAAATTGGTTCACTAAAATCTCCACAAAATTCTAATATTATTCTTCACACAAATTAAAATATTAAAATAATCTTAAAATTCACATAACATCTGAAAAGACCCAGAATCTCAACAAAACTACCACGGTCAGAAGCCACAATGCTGCAAGACTGGAGGGATCACCACAGCTATGACAAGCTACACAGAGCTGCAGTAGCAAGCACAGGCAGAGAATAGCAGAGAAAGAGTTGGATAGAACCGGGGAAGAGAACAGTATACCTGCTCAGTCACAGATGCCTGATTGTTCAGAAAGGTCCCAAAGCAAAATCATACATTGGACCGATGAGTCGTTTTAACAAATGGTCATGGGAAACTGTATTTTCACTTGTAGAAGAGTGAAATCAGATCCCTGTATTTCACCTTTCACACATAAACACACACATATCACACACACACACACACACACACACTCACACCCCCCCACACATATACCACAAAACACATAAACACAGACATTCAAAATGGATCATATCCTCAATGTAAAATATGGAACTCTAAAAGTGCTAGAAAAAAAAAAGAAAAATACTTTAACAATAGATACCAGCACTGTCTGAATAGGAGGAGCACACTTATACAGGAATTAGAATTGTGCAAGAATAGACAAGTAGAACCCTTAGGCACTAAAACATGTCTGCACTGTAAGGCAAACAGCTTTTTTAATAAAGAAAGTGGCTTCCTGTAGTATGGAAAAATAATTTGTAGCTCTGCATTAGCCAGATAAGTATCTATAACAACTCAATAAATCAATGAAACTGTAGAAATCAATCAATACATAGGTGATTTAAATAGGCAGAAAGTTCTTTAAAAATTAGTGTTGAATAGAAAATTTTAAATGTCATTCTCATTAGCCATTTCAAAATTTAAATTAAAACATATTGAGACTCCATATCACCACAGTCATTATGGAAGTACTTAAGAAAGCATTTAACAGACTTTTGAGATGATAAGGACAGAAGGGACTTCTTATGTACTAGTGTTTCAACTAATTCAATCAGTATATGATTTAGTACAGAGATGATCAAAAGCTAAAAGCAGCCCTATCACATGGTCTACCTAACTGTTGAGTATTTATTCAAAGGATTGCATGTCAATGTATCAGATATAGTTCCCCATCAATATGTATTTCAATACTGTCTATAATCTGTAAGTCATGAAACTGACCACAGTATCTGTCAATAGAGGCACTGATAAGGACAATGGAGTATTCATACACATCAAAATGTTTTAAAGCTAAGAAGAATGGCAATATGTCATCCGCAGAAAGTGGGCGTAATAGTTGTCAACCTACATTCATGTTAAGTAAATACTATCACCTCAGAGAGACAATTATCATATAGGTTTTCTGTAATTTGTGGTTCCTTTTAATGGATGGAAATATATCAGAATTTATATGTACAAATAACATGAAAATAAGACAGACATGTCTATGACTATACAGGGACTGACAGAAGGAGGGTGTGTGGCAGAAAGGGATGGTCTGTATGGGGACATATGTTAAAACTTCATTATATACTTGCATAAAAATATCCTTAAGTAACTTTGTACCATAGACAATGCAAAACAGAACAGAACACCAAAAGGCATACTGTAGCTGCAGATGCACTGAGAAAATCAACAAGTTCCAGAAACACTTATACATTTTAAGTTTTGACAAAGTTGTAATTACAGGTTACCCATGAGTGCCATTCAGATTAGAAAAGTTTTTGCTACATTGTCATGAACTGCAGCATATTACGGGAATTCTGATAATTTCCTGTGGTTCTTTTAGTGTTTCACATTTTTGACCTATTTCTTTTTATGCACTTTATTCTCTCTTGTGCATTAATTTACAAAATATTCTATCCATGTGTTTTAAGTACAAAAGCTACTAATTGAAGTTAGTAATTGCATATGCATTGAATGAACATTTGTTCTTGGATTCCCACTTCTCCTACTAGCAGAGAACTTGTTTCTTTATTCCACTGTTTAAAATACATCCAATATTATTCTGCTTTGTACCTGAACACATTAACATTATTAAAGCTTTAAGATATGACACATCATCAAAACTGTCTAGGAACTCAAAAATTTATTAAAATTTATTAAAATAGTAATTTATTAAAATTGGTGGGATTATGTCTTCAATATTATTCTACATAACACTGACATTAATAACTACTATTGGCTTTGCAATTTTAGAAATGGACTTGAAATACTCTGAAAATGCAATATAAGCTTTTAAGTGATTTAAGAGACTAAGATAGAATAGCAGAAGTATAAATTTGGAGACAAAATCTGTTTACTTATTAAAAACATTAAGAAATTTCCTAGATCCCTTCTACAAAATGAAAAGAGCTCTTCTGAAACAGAATTCCAATATCTTTAGCTGTGATTATTGATGGAGTCATCAGCTTCAATGAACTTGGACAAGACTCAACAAATTTATTACAAATAGCAAAAGCTATTGCAAAGACATGATAAATTTGGGACCACAGATCTTTGAAAAATCACCTACTATACAGCCACTGGTGAAATAAATGTGACTGAGAAGTTATAGTGTCAGAGGTGTGTCAAGACCCAGACCTGTGTCTTACGTCAATAACCCAGATCTAAGCATTACATATGCTATACTTCTCAATAAATGCCTTATTGTACACTGCAGAAATGTGTGTTTAATCTTCCAATAAAATTGAAACAATTATAAAGCAAAAAAGGAAAGGGAATTATGTGCAGTGACAAAGAAAGGTAGTGTAGGGTTTTTTTTTTCTTTTCCTTTAAAAAATTGTTTGGGAAATGTATGGCATCCATCCTCATTCACAGAGCTTGTGACAGTAATATGTCATGGTGGTGGTAGAAGACATATGAGCTGAAAGGCAGGCATCATTTTCCAGGAAGGACAGAACTTTAAAGCATAATGACTCAAAGTAATGTTGTTAGGATAGTCAAGTTTCTACTTACCATCCTATTATAGTAACAAGGCTATTTTGTCTACATGAGTTCTGCTTTTACTTATGTAAAATGGCATAAATACCCATGAACCTGATGTAAGGATCAAGTAATCTAATGCATTTACTGTCAACTATATAGAACACTTGAAATCTATTAAAGTAAAATGGCATCAATTCTAATACAACAGCCCATCTATTGTGCTAACAGTTCCTATTAAATCATACTGCTCTTCCAGTGTAAGAAGGTTAAGGCTGGAGTCTCAGGAATGACAGCTTAATGTCACAATGCCCAACAGACTTCCTTTTAATAAAAACCATGACATCAGACTCTTAGCTACATTCTGTGATTTCCAAATAATATCCAAGCCCATGATTTTTCAAAGTATATCATCTTATTAAATATTATTCTTACCAAAAATAAAGATAAAAAAGAACAGAATCTCTGTTTGGCTTGTGGAAAGTATGGTATGTAATATTCCTGTGGGGTTAGGACCATTTGATTTAAGACAGAAAAATGAGGCTAACATTTTTTAGGGACAAACTGCCTTTAGACCCATGCAAAAGTAAGACCACCCTGCGTAATTACATTTTCATTTATCAGGTCAATTTGTTAGTTTATTCCTCTTGATGTTTTGATAATAAGAGGTTGAGAGCTGCAGAATTCTGTCTAATGATAAGGAATAACTATTACTTCTAATAAAAAGTTGACCTGAAGCATAATGTTCACTGACCTTTCATTCCTGTCTTTTGCTGCCAGACACTCATTTCTAATGGTTTATCATGCTTTTACAACATACCATTTGCATGTATTTCAAAGCAGTATAACATGTGATTCAATCATAAATTTAATTTTCTTTCTATTTCAGACTGAAGGAATTTTTTTTACTTGTAGGATATTTGAGCACTAATTTAATGAGTTATCTTGGAGTAAGGACCCAAGACCATAAATAAAATGAAAAATAAAATAAATCTCTTTATATACATCTTGTACATGTGGCATAATGTGTTTTTCTTTCTTTCCTCTCCTTTCCCCTCTCTCTGTCTCTCTGTCTCTGTCTCTCTGTCTCTCTGTCTCTCTCTCTCTCTCTCTCTCTCTCTCTCTTTCTCTCTCTCTCTCTCTCTCTGTGTGTGTGTGTGTGTGTGTGTGTGTGTCTGTGTTTCTGTGTGCATATGCAATCTTACCTTAAATGGTTTCTACAGGGCATATCTTCCATGATTCATGATCAAAACTTACCTTTTGAGAGTTATTGATCTTGTTCTAATGATGTTCTGTTTGATATCTAATAATGGTGCAGGGACCTACTTAAGGTCTGACTAAGTTCCAGACATATGTCGGATGTGATCAGTTTATAATGACATCCCCAAAATACAAGTGATGCTGCTGAAGAACATTTGATCCTTTCAAATTTGTGCAAATGGCGTCGCTATTTACATATGCAATCTTATTGAAATGATGATGGGTAGTTTTGTAATTGGTTGGAATTTCTAAAGTCACTCAATAAATAATTACTTGAAAATAATTGTTTTATATATAACAAAGAACTATTTTTGTTTCCAAATCAAATATACAAATAGTATCTAGCAGATATTGTCAGGCAAGATTGCTTTGACTTCTTTTCTTGAATCCTAAATTATTAGTTTTATTAGTAATTAAAGTAAATAAATAAATAAACCTAAAAGTACAAAAGATTTTAAAACTAATTTAATGCAGGACTGTAATGAGTATCTGTAGAGTTATTTTAATCCAGCACGTATGTGATCCAGCCAGAACGTAGGCACACCTCGGATTACAGTATGATTTGGCTGGAATACAGACACACCCTTAATCAACATCTTTAATCTCTAACAATTAAGATAAAGTTCAAATGTAGAAGAAAGCAGGCATGTTTGAAAGTGGTGTCTAATGGAGCAGGAGACAAAGTAATGAACCAGAGAAAGATTTGACAGGATGACTCAGAGATAAGATACACCCAACTCTCATGAGGACATCACAGGAAAAAGAGATTATTTAAGAGCTGCTTGTAGGAGAGAGAAACAAGGGATGGTGGTGGTGTGTGAGTATGGCAGCTTTGTCAGGACAGCTTTCCATATAGAGGTGGCAGAGAGAACAAGTTAGACGCAGGTGAAGACAGAACCAGAGTATAAGAAGGAGATAGAAGATTAGAAAATTTCAGTCAACTGGAGATCTTAGAGAACTTTCAGGCAGAAACAAAGTTGAAGAAGCATCTATACCATGGTGGTCATGAGAGTCATGGTAGACAAAGTACACTGCCTGCTGTAGTACACACACACACACACACACACACACACACACACACACACACACACTCTTTGCAATGAGCATTCCCAGTAAGGCAGATGTTGATCATGCTTCCAGCTCTCCTTAGGAAGAACAATACAATGAAACAGATGTATCAATTGCAATCCAGGAAATGAAGAGATCTTTCACATTTCTACTCCCATCTCCCTGGTCATCTTCTGGACAATTTGAATCATGCGGAAGACACCAAAGGTGTCCCAGGAACAGCAAACCATCAAGGCCACAAGGAGAAGCATTCAGTAAATTCCTACTAAGCATCAGTGCTTTAACTGTGTGAGGGTGATCAACAAGGTTAGGAAAACTGGAAAACTAACTGCTCAACTAGAAAAACAATGACATCAAAATGTTGCTTCTAGTAAATAAGTAGGAGCGGGGAGCCGTGACCTCCAAATAAATCCAGTTCTCTTCTTGAAGTCATTCCATTTTACTAAATCAAATTAGAGTCATCTCTGCACTGTCTGTCTGTGGCTGCTCTCAAGTTACAATGTTAGTGCTGAATGTTTGTAACAAAGGTTTTTATGGCCTTCAAAACCTGAAATATTTACTCTTCCATCCTTCTCAGAGCATCCTCCCACTTACTGAGACAAATCATTGTTGGTTTATACAGTTAGGTTTGGGGCTGGCTTACTGGACAATAGTAAATTGATATATGAGAATAACAGGATCTCACTGAGCCTGTGTGCTGGTATATAACATATATGAATAGTTTTATACAGACAGATTCATGAGGAAAGGATTAAGGTTTTACATCAATATAAAAATGAAAGAGAAGAATAAAGATAAAGTTAAATATTAGCTTAATCCTGTAGCACTTGTGGTTAGGTTGTACCTGTCAGGAATATGAGAAATCTCTAAACTCCCATTAAAATTTTCTAAGACACAAGTTATACTTAGATTTTTAACATTTTGAAATAAAATACATTTTATATTGATACATAATAAAAGG
This sequence comes from Tokudaia tokunoshimensis, assembly GCA_036184795.1. Taxonomy (NCBI): domain Eukaryota; kingdom Metazoa; phylum Chordata; class Mammalia; order Rodentia; family Muridae; genus Tokudaia; species Tokudaia tokunoshimensis. The sequence goes on from BTHU01000007.1 coordinate 47,304,618, forward strand.
AAATTAGAAAATATAGAATACTTTAACTTAATTATCTCATCCATTGAAGCAGTTGAACTATATATATGTATATATAAAGAAAAATTATTTAAATGGTGCATATCAACCCTGAAATGTGCATATTAAAAAATAAAGTATTCTTGTGCTTCATTTATGTGAAGTGAACAAGGATAGAAAGGACAAAGAAATGGCTAAATTTCCTCATTTAATCCAGTTCTTGGCTATAATGAGAGTTAACCATGATTATCACAATTTAACCATTTAACTTCTAGGAACATCCAGTCTTAATGAAATGATGTTCCATCTTAAAATACGTTCCAGGTAAAAAAGAGGTGGGGAGATCAGTTAGATTTCACTTCAGTAGATGAAAGAGCACATTCTTCAACTTATAAAACAATCAATAGGTATCACTGAAAAAATGGAAATAGTCTCCACCACTTAAAATACATTAGTAGTTCAATAAATTTTTAATAAAATAAGATTCACACTAAAAGGTCTGTTAGCCTTTGAGTGTTGGACAACACTTGGCTTTTCTTATATTAGGTTATTTTTAGCTTTCTTTACACTAAATCTATGATATAACTTCATAAATAATACATTAAAAATAAATTTATAAGTAAAATATTTGTAGCTATTAATGCAACTAGAAAAAAGAGAAAGTGCTAACACAATCTAGTATCACCATGCTGATGTTCGATGGCAGTATGCATGTATGCGTGTTTATGTGCATGTTTGTATGCAGTTGTACTTGGACTAATTTAGATATGATTATAACATAATCATTTCATTAGGTATTGATAAATCATAACACTAAAATAGTTATAATCCATTCTGATTAAGCATTAAAAATCCCATTCTCAAAGTGCCAAGTTTGGAAATAAATCATGGAATTATTAGTGTCAATATGCCAACCAAAATTGTTCATGAAATATTTACACTAACAAATTCCTGTTTCATTTCAACAGAGCTATACACCCAGAGAGTAACATCATTTTTAATCTAATTGGAAAATATTCTTCAGCAATAAAGTTAACAATAACTGTAAAATTCTGTATAATTTAGTTGATATGTTAAAACATTTATTTTTAAGCTTGGAACCTGTCACCAATTGTTTTTAGCCAAAACTAATTAGTATTTTTAAATATGTCTCAATGTTACCTTTCTCGTTGATATAGGCTTATACTAAACTCTGCATTTGATATTTAATGTAGGCAGCCTTTGAGCTCACAAACTAGGATCTTAACACACTTGGATTCCCTCCGCTGTTCACCCCACCCCACCCCTGCCTTTAGTATGAGTTGATGTAAAGTCTCATTTCTAATGTATGAATTCAGTAAAAGCAATGAAGTAGACTTTCAAGATTACACTGTAGAGAGTGGATTCCATCTTGGGTAATTTCTGTCTTTATTAACATAGTGCCTCTGAGTACTATTCAGTTATGTGAAACACTCTCTAAGTTGACTGCACGACAGATAATCTTGATCCCAGTATAAACTAGAGAAACTTGAGTGTGTCCCTTTTACTTTTCTTAGCAGAAGCCAACGAAATGAAATACTTATCTCAAGCTAATTCTGACTTGGAATGTTATGGGGGTAACCAATTGGGGTAACTCCACAGGATAGCATTCATTCTTTCTGTAAACAGAGCAGCAGATCTATGGGTCTGGAGATTGTAGACACTAGGGAATAATCTACTACTACTACTATCTTGCTAGATAAACATTGTCTCAAACTTTCCTCTAAATACACATCACATCACAGGTTACCACAGATTTTAACCCTCATAAGAGAAGTTTTATTTTTTGCTGTGGGTAGTGGGCGATGCATAAGTTCACAACAGTAAAACTGCAGAGAGTAAATAATTAAGAACTCCACAGAATTCGAAGCTGTAAAGGGAAATTCTGACAAATTCCCTTCCTTCAGTGTTCAGGAAACACTGCAAAATGGGAGCAGAAAGATGATAAAAGTCACAGTCATGGAAGAGTATTTTTTTACAAGAGTGTTTTTTAGATATGGTAGGGCAATTAGAGCCATGAACTCTCAGTACCTATGTTGCTGGCTTAGAAGTAAGCCAGTGAGAACTCTAGTGTTTATGGAGGAGGGGTGTACAAGCTAAGGAGTGATGGGCAGTTAATGGCTGCTAGGGATGGAAGAGTCAGTTCTCTTTAAGATTGTATCTCCTGATAGGTTGGTTTCCCATGCTCCAGTGGACAGCTTCACATCCACGAGGAGATGGGCAGCAGTAATAGAGATAAGGTTTTAAAAATCCATTTTAAAGGAGCATGGATTTGAGAGGGAGGTATGTGTGGAGAAAATTCCAGGAGGATTTGGAGGAGGGCGGGTTGTACATATAACCAAATACATGTATCAAATTACCAAGTAAATATAAATAGTTAAATGTGCACTGCTCTTGAAGTTGGGATTGAAGCTGAAAGACACAGAAAGTGTATCACATTTGGAGGCCAGAATTGTCATCGTCAGCAAGTGTTTGATAACTTTATTAGAAGAAGAAGGTCTCAGCATGTAGAACCAAGGGTCTGAAAAGGTGGACAAAGAAATTAAGAAAACCTTAAGACAATAACTAGTTTGCCATTCATCTTTTTTCCAACTTTTGACCAAGATATCTGACACTGGATATACAATTTCAAACTAAAAGGAAACATTAATTTTGTAGGTCTTAAAAGATATGAGTACATGAAAGATATACATAAAATAATAAAAATACAAGATCTCTATCTTTACCTGAACCTGATTTATTTTGTCAGTTTTCAAGCTAGTGCTATCAATGGATAATACTTGGTCATTTAACTTATATACTCATGGAAACAACAGAATTAGCTGGAGAATTGTAAATGTAACTTTTATTCATCTAATATAACTGTCTTCTCCAAGGCTTACTGCTGAATAAGTTTACCCTTTCTAGTTCTTTCTGAATTCTAGCTGACTGGTTCAGTTCAGCTTTTCTGGTTCAAAATCTTCTCCAAGTTGATGGATATGATCTAGCTTCTCTTAGCTTCTCACTGAATTGTTCTGCTTGGCCTCAAACTAACTCTGGGAACTTGTTCTAATTTTCTGGCTTCTTCTTCTCTGGTTTCAACTGCTTCTGATGACCTGCACAGAACTGCATGAACTCATGACTGAACTCAACTCCATTGTTCTGCATTCGCTGCCCAGACTCCCAGCTGGATGCTTCTCTCCCCACTGTTAGGCTCTTTTTTGTTTTTTAATTTTATTTTCTGCTTTTTTTTTATTTACATTCAAAATCATTTCCCCTTTCCTGTTTCCTCCCTCCCCAAAAGTCCCATAACCCCCTTCCCTCCCTCTTTTCCCCATTCAACCCCCTCTCGCTTCTCTGTCCTGGCATTCCCCTACATCCAGTCTTTCCAGGACCAGGGGTCTCTCCTTCCATCTTCTTAGAAATCTATTGATATGCGAATTGTGTCTAGGGATTCCGAGATTCTGGGTTAATATCCCCTTATCAGTGACTGCATACCATGTGTGTTCTTTTGTGATTGGGTTACCTCATTAAGGATGATATTTTCAAGTTCTGACCATTTGCCTAGGAATTTCATGAATTCATTGTTTTAAATTGCAAAGTAGTATTCCATTGTGTAAATATAGTACATCTTCTGAATCCATTCCTCCGTTGAGGGACATCTGGGTTCTTTCCAGCTTCTGGCTATTATGAATAAGGCTGCTATGAACATAGTGGAGCATGTGTCCTTATTGCATGCAGGTAAACCTCTGGGTATATGCCCAGGAGTGGTATAGCCGGATCCTCTGGGAGTATCATGCCCAGTTTTCTGAGGAACCGCCAGACTGCTTTCCAGAGTGGTTGTACCAGCTTGCAATTCCACCAGCAGTGGAGGAGTGTTCCTCTTTCTCCACATCCTCGCCAACAACTACTGTCTCTTGTGTTTTTGATCTTAGCCATTCTGACTGGTGTGAGATGGAATCTCAGGGTTGTTTTGATTTGCATTTTCCTAATGATCCCGGACCTCAAGCTGTACTACAGAGCAATAGTGTTGAAAACTGCATGGTATTGGTACAGTGACAGGCATGTAGATCAATTGAATAGAATTGAAGACCCAGAAATGAATCCACACTCCTATGGTCACTTGATCTTTGACAAAGGAGCTAAAACCATCCAGTGGAAAAAAGATAGCCTTTTCAACAAATGGTGCTGGCTCAACTGGAGGTCAACATGCAGAAGAATGCAAATTGACCCATTCTTATCTCCTTGCACTAAGCTCAATTCCAAGTGGATCAAGGACCTCCACATAAAACCAGACACACTGAAACTAATAGAAAGGAAACTAGGGAAGAACCTTGAACATATGGGCACAGGGGAGAATTTCCTGAACAGAACTCCAATAGCTTATGCTCTAAGATCAAGAATTGACAAATGGGACCTCATAAAATTACAAAGTTTTTGCAAGGCAAAAGGCACTGTCAAAAAGACAAAGCGGCAACCAACTAACTGGGAAATGATCTTTACCAACCCTACATCCGACAGAGGGCTAATATCCAATATATACAAAGAACTCAAGAAGTTAAACTCCAGAGAGGCAAGTAACCCTATTAAAAAATGGGGTGCAGAGCTAAACAAAGAGTTCTCACCTGAAGAATATCTAATGGCTGAGAAGCACCTAAAGAGATGTTCATCATCCCTGTTAGGCTCTTAAATAATTTCTTTCCTGTGCTGTTCCCCTGAGAGCAGCACATATCCAACTCTGACTCATTCCATCAAAACTTTCTCTCCTCCATCATTGTCTCGGTCTCTCAATTAGACCTCACTTTCAAACATGGCTGCTTCTTTCTACATATTAATTTTACCTTAAAGACGTGTAATGAGAACATCTCTATATTTCAGCCAGGTCACACAGACCTAGAAGGTCATTGGATATGGTCAGAGTAGCCATTGGCTGGTTTAACATTCTTTTTTTTTTAAGTTTTTTTTGAGATTTATTTATTTATTATATGTAAGTACACTATAGCTGTCTTCAGACACTCCAGAAGAGGGCGTCAGATCTCTTTATGGATGGTTGTGAGCCACCATGTGGTTGCTGGGATTTGAACTCAGAACCTCTGGAAGAGCAGTCAGTGCTCTTAACCGCTGAGCCATCTCTCCAGCCCCGATTAACATTCTTTTACAGAGTATTAATCAAGTTCTATACACCTAGATACCTTCCTATTTTACAAGTCTGCCTTAGATAAAGGGGTCGATCTATTGATGGATAATCAATAGAGTAGAACAAAAGTGGTAGGAGGATACTTTCCATTACTTATGATAAGTATATCAACTCTTTCAGGAATATTGTCTCTATTGCTATCTCAGATACTAGTTATTTTGTAGAAGCCAGGGGCCAGGTCATGTAACTACCATATGGAAGTGCTAATGGGAAGAGTCTGAGGCCCACCAGGAAACATAAAAGTGAATGTTAAGTGTCTACTCCAAGGATAAGCCCTCAATAGAGTGTGCAGCCTCAGCAGACAGCTGCCAGGTATCCTCATGACACAGCAAGGGAAACACAGCTTCCTGGAAGCTCTCTCCCAGTCCAAGTTTATCCACCTAGCAAAGACGCATAGGCCTGAAACATATCTTTGCCAAGATTACACAGACACCTTCATGGATTTGGCTGAACATATTCTATTTTTTGAAAAATGCTGTCTCTCTCTGTGTGTGTGTGTGTGTGTGTGTGTGTATGTGTTTTGGGGGAGGGGGCCTGCATGTGTCCTTCTTTGTACCTTGTGAGCAAATTCATTTTCTTTAATGCATGTGTCCAGCTATTTGTACTAAAGATTTTACAGGGAAGGATCTGATATTTTGCTATAGAGTAAGAAAAGTGGGTGGTCTGCATTGGCTTTCTGCTTTGACACAAAACTCTGACCACATGGGACACAGATTTCTTCATATTTCCTCTTTCTTCTCTCTGTAGCAGTCCAAAGTCGACTCCAAATCAAGGCTCTTCAAAATGAATATCATTCTGTAATTAGCTGCCAGATATATGTTAAGCTTTTGCCCCATGAGGATGAAGGGAGTTACTTGGTCAGCATGCCAAGGGATGTCATGGCCATGAAATTTAGACAGAAATATGCATATCCTAATACACAAAATATTGAAGTAATAAATTGCACTGTTGTCAACCACTACATCTTGGCATAGTGTGGGGTGCTTTATTCCCACTAATTTTGAAATCAAAAATATTCAATAATAAAGAGAAGAAATAGTGACAGATAATAGCAGTACCAGCTGTGAGTGGATTGTGCTATGTTAAATACAACCATTAATTTACCTCCTTAGTGTTAAACCTATCTTAAAAATCATTGTTAATGCACTCTTTTGACAACTTTGGACTGAGTGTTTTGACTCAAATGAGTAATCAGAGAGATTTGATAATTTATAGTCTCCTTGCTGGCACTAAATAACAATATACTGGATTTCCCATACTTCCAGTTGTGAATGTAATAAAATATGTTTAATGTAATTTAAACTCTGTGAACATTTAGATGGCATAAATATTAGCCTGTTCTTGTCATTTAGATAATAATTATAATTCATGTAAGTATATCATAACTTCTGTCTGAGAATTGGAAGTATGTATACTTGGACTAATGAAAAAATAGCATGGGAAAAGAATTTCAACTGAGAATTATATTTGTATAAATATTTTGAAAATATTTCATCTTAAATGATGTAGATAGTAATGCAATATCTCCCTGCCTTCTCAAGAATGAGTGTGTAATTTCACTGACAGTAAATCAAATGTAGTTCTAGCTACTAGCATTATTCAGCATAAATAAATTGTTTGATATTCACTCAGATTGGCAGATATCTTACAGTAACTCTATTTCTTATTGACCTTAAAGTCTGAACCTAATGTGTAAGGAAGTCTCACTATAGTTAAAACTCATTTCACAAGCATTAAATTATTAAATATTTAACAGATGTATCCAATTTCAATTAAAAATTGCCATAAACAATATATAAAGTAAGACAATTCCTAAACAAGAGGAAAGATATGAATAAGAATCATTCTAACTTTTGATAATTTATAAAATATCACATCCTGCAAAAGTAATATACATTTTGCTAAGATATATATTTTTCTGTCTACAAATGTCTATCTTAATATATATATGTTCTGGAGGTTTGAAAGAGAATTGTCCCAATAAGTCTTATGATTGAATAGTTGATCCTCATTTGGTATAACTGGGAAGGATTAGTAGGTGTGGTCTTGTTGGAGCAGTTGTATCACTGGAGGTGGACTTGGAAGTTTTAAATGACTCCTGAGATTCCCACTGTTCTCTCTTTTCTCCCTACTTATGAATTGAGGTATGCTCTTTCAGCTTCTGCAGCCAACCCCTCTGCCACAAAGCCCCATCATGATGGATTCTTAAACCTTTGAAACTGTAAGTCCAATTAATTGTTTTTATAATTTACCTTGTTCGTGGTATTTTATCACTGCTGTGGAAGAGTATATAAGACAAATATATACACAGATACAAGTCCTTGCTCACTTCAGTCTACACTATGGGATTATCTCATACATTATCATCATCATTATGACATACATTCTCTAAACCTATAGAGAATATATGGTTAAATAAATGTAAAAGTGCATATGTAAAAGCAACAACGTGTCTTTGTTACTTTTGGCAGTTTTTACACTTCTCTGAGACTAAGTTTCCTTTTGTATTTCAGAGAAGCCTTAAACTCTTGACTCCCTCTCTATATATTCTAAATTCTTGGACCACAGTCAGAGCTGCCAAAGAGCAAAAAAGGTTTTTGACATGCTTAAAAATTCAGTTAATGGAAGTAAAAACAAATTTTAAATATTGAATCTCGTTCCTTAGAATGATTTTATCTCAACAGCCTACTATTGAAGACCTTACTAGGATATAGAAGAGCCGCTTTGTCACTGGTTTTAGTTAATCATTATGCATATAAGACAATCCATGCAATCTGCTTCATCTATGTCTAGATAACTCATACACAACTTGACCTTCCAGGACTTTTGACTTTTTTACAATTTGATTTGTCTTTAAGTATGCATTAACATTGCTATCCATGATATCTCAATGGGTAAGTTTGCAATTTTTCTCTTTATACTTGTGGAGTATGACAGGTTTAACATGAAGTCAAGATTCACAAGTTAATTACTAGCCCTTCCATTAGGATATAGAGTTCAAATTATTCTCCAGCTGAGAGTTTCATATACCACAGAAGTTTGTCCTATGTAATCTCTTACAACATTCATCCTTTAATTGCATGACTTCTCATGTCTGGTCACAGAAACATGAATAATACTTTATAAAAACCCTATCTTTCCATTGATCCACTGCTTGCCCCTCATGTAACAGAAGGAAAAAAAAATGGAGTCATGAACAAATGAAGAGTTCAAATGATTGATAAAACTCAATTTCAACTCAGGCACAAGAGGCAAGACACATGTGTCTAAGACCTTTAGAATAATAGAGATCAGAATTCGAAGACTACAAATAGTAGCAGTCCACTGTCCTTAACAAATCTCCAAGGTGTTGGTTCACAATATCTCTTTAAACGCAAGCTGTTTCTATTCACAACCAACACAGCCTCACACTGCATCTTGGTTCCTGAATGATAACTTAATTTTTTTAAGGGTTGAGACATGCTTCCATTAAGCTCATGTTTCTTGCAATTATCTACATAGCGAGGCAAAGACCCCAAATCAATGCACAAAGAACTTCCTTTTAAGCCTATAATCAATAGTTGCCAATGACGAATAAACATCTATTATTAACAGTGGATGTGGTTTAGGTTGTTTTACTTATGTCTGCTTTTAAGGCACTTATAATGGATTGCCCTGTCAAGTGCATCCATTAAACAGAGTTTACTCTCACTGAAAGCACAGTGAAGGGCAGAGCTGTTGACAGGATATGTTTACTCATCCCTTGTTAGCTCTCCCAGTCTCAAAGACTACTCTGACACTCTAAAATATTAAGCTTACAGAGGATTTCTGTTGTAGTGTCGGTAAAGGGTATCATCACCATTGCTGTAGTATCTGTAAAAGGAAGGGGTATCAGCGCCATTGCTTATGTAGAGAATTTGATTAGCCTGCTACCAGTCAGCACCTGACAAATATCTTTCCGTCGAATCTTCCCTTTTTATTCTTCCAAGCACCGAACATGATGAGTTTCACATTCGTGATTTTTGAAGATCCTCTGTTTAATCTTCTTGTGATGTGTGCAAGTTTTGGGCACTTACTGTAGATTTATTACTCTCAGAGTATTATAATTAGAATATCACCATACTTTCTAGGTTTAATTGAATTGCATAAAGAAAGTCATTTATAGATACATTTTAAGGTTCATATCACTCTTTTATTCTTTTTTTTAATTTCAAATTTTATTGGTTATTTTATTTATTTACATTTCAAATATTATCTTCCTTTCCAGTTTCCCCTCTGAAGACCCCCTTCTTACCTCTGCTTCTATGAGAGTGCTCCCGTACCCACCCTCTGCTGTATATATGTGTCTGTGTGTGAGTGTGTATATATGTGTGCAGAGGCAAAAAGAGGGCATCAGAATCCCTTGCAATAGAGCGTGAAGCCTGGCAAGGGGAATAGGAAATAAAGCTGTTTGCTTTAGGAGAGCATTAGCACTCCCTAAGTCCTTAGCCCTCCTCCAGACTCTATAACTCCTTAATGACATAGATATCACCTACTGTATTGACATAAAAGTAAAGATTTCATGATGCCATTAAAGTATTTAAAAGATCTAAATAGAGAATTGCTGCAGATTTGAGTTTCTTTAAAACAGTTAAATATCTAGATTTCTTTTTACTTTCCATATATATTGCTATGTGAAAGTGCTGGTTCATCTGAAAATATTTAAGCGAAAACTTACCAGCCTCATACAGTGCAATGTCAAGTTCTTTCTCACCTCAAAGATCTGTGTAATTAAGGTTTAACTTCTGGGATAGAGACAGTTCAATATTTCTTTGGGGTTTCATCAAATCTAGTACAGAACAGGTGTCTGGAAAAGGAACTTAATTTAAAAAAACGAAAGAAAAAAGGGAATGTGAGTTTATTATCTGTAGGATTTACTCTCTTAAATATCTGGAAACTAAAGAATGAAGCCCAATTAAGATAAAAAATCAGTTCATTTATCCAGGGAGAAAACCCCTTAGATGGCTTTGCCTCCTTACTGGCCTTTTTATACAATGTCATTGATCTCCCAACATTACTAAAACGAAACCCAGTTTCCTGGTAAAATAACCTTGAAGGTATGCTTTCTGTCTGTAGGGTAGTGTTTAGTCTGAAGGTTGAATTGTTGCTCACTTTCTCCAAGATTAGAGATCTAAAATGTTTGTTTTCTCAAAGAGGAGCTAAATTCATTGACTGTTTAGCTTTGGCTATGCTGGGCTTTTAACGTGAGTAGATTTCTCTAAGATGATGTGGGACGTTTGTTATTTGAGCCTCTGTTCTGCAGTCTGGTCCTTTTGGCCATAAGCAGGGTGGTTCTACAGGAATCCACAACACATCACTTAAACAGAACCAAGCACAATCAGATTCCTTTCTAGGCCATTTCACAGTTTTAAAATAATTCCAAAACACCCTTAAAATGGCGAAAACGCTGAAGTTAAATGAGACTGAAAATTGTAATTTTAAAGAACATATTTTTATGATGATTTTTTCAGTTCGCAGGAGGAACACGTGACACTCCAGCATCTCCAGCCAAGTGTTAGACTCTAAAGAGACAGTTATAGGGCGCACCACCACGACACCATGCTTTCTCTGAATTAATTCAACATCTTGAAATGCTGTGCTAAGAAATGAATAAGGAAAAGAAAAGAACATTCAATTTAGAATAAAATATATCATTTGTTGTGAAGATGGGAATTCTAATTGAAAGTGTTTGTAATCTTTTTATAGCTATTCTCCATTATGTCTTTAAGCTTTTGAAAAAGTATATATAACAGGAAATAAGCATGATTTACTAGTTGTTCTTATAATGTGGTTTAATGACATCATTTCCTCCTTTGCTAGGAAGCCTGAGAACCAGTCATGTTTTCCAGTTGTTATTCTATTTATTCAATGTTTAAATTTTCCTGGATGTGCTTTAGTGCCAGATTATTTTCTCCATTTTAATTATATTTACTTTCTACCTAAAACAGTGTGGATATAACAGTGAAAACTTTTGCCTTTTTAAATGAATGAAAAGGTGAAGATTTGAGATCTTATAAGCCTTGCTGAAAAGTAAAGCTGAGAGAGGCAAAATATAAGAACAGTATTTTGCATGAAAAAACAAAAACAACAGTTTTTGAAATGATAGCCATGTGTTTTCTACACTTGTAATACTAGCAGTAAAAGGCTGAGGACAAGGGATTTGGGTTCAAAACCATTCTGTGTTAAATATATAGTTTTTAAGTTACAGAGTTAACGCAAGCAAATAAGAAGAACAAGCAAGACCTTTCCAAGATCAGGTATTCGAGGCCCATACCTAAACACAGTAAAAGCAATTTACAGCAAACCGGTAGCCAACATCAAACTAAATAGAGAGAAACTTGAAGCAATCCCACTAAAATCAGGGACTAGACAAGGCTGCCCCCTCTCTCCATATCTTTTCAATATAGTACTTGAAGTTCTAGCTAGAGCAATTAGTCAACAAAAGGAGATCAAAGGGATACAAATTGGAAAGGAAGAAGTCAAACTATCACTATTTGCAGATGTTATGATAGTATAATTAAGCGACCCAAAGAACTCCACCAGAGAACTCCTACAGCTGATAAACAACTTCAGCAAAGTGGCCTGTTATAAAATCAACTCAAGCAAGTCAGTAGACTTCCTATACTCAAAGGATAAGCAGGCTGAGAAAGAAATAAGAGAAATGATACCCTTCACGATAGCCACAAACAATATAAAGTATCTTGGTGTGCCTCTAACCAAACAAATGAAAGATCTGTATGACAAGAACTTCAAGTCTCTGAAGAAAGAAATTGAAGAAGACCTCAGAAGATGGAAAAATCTGCCATGCTCATGGATTGGCAGGATTAATATAGTAAAAATGACCATTCTTGCCAAAAGCAATATACAGATTCAATGCAATCCCGATCAAAATCCCAACTCAATTCTTCATAGAGTTAGAAAGAGCAATTCAAAAATTCATCTGGAATAACAGAAAACCCTGGATAGCTAAAACTATTCTCACGAGTAAAAGAACTTCTGGAGGAATCAGTATCCCGGACCTCAAGCTGTACTACAGAGCAAGAGTGTTAAAAACTGCATGGTATTGGTACAGTAACAGACATGTAGATCAATGGAACAAAATTGAAGACCCAGAAATGAATCCACACTCCTATGGTCACTTGATCTTTCACAAAGGAGCTAAAACCATCCAGTGGAAAAAAGATAGCCTTTTCAACAAATGGTGCTGGCTCAACTGGAGGTCAACATGCAGAAGAATGCAAATTGATCCATTCTTATCTCCTTGCACTAAGCTCAATTCCAAGTGGATCAAGGACCTCCACATAAAACCAGACACACTGAAACTAATAGAAAGGAAACTAGGGAAGAACCTTGAACATATGGGCACAGGGGAGAATTTCCTGAACAGAACTCCAATAGCTTATGCTCTAAGATCAAGAATTGACAAATGGGACCTCATAAAATTACAAAGTTTTTGCAAGGCAAAAGACACTGTCAAAAAGACAAAGCGGCAACCAACTAACTTGGAAATGATCTTTACCAACCCTACATCAGACAGAGGGCTAATACCCAATATATACAAAGAACTCAAGAAGTTAAACTCCAGAGAGGCAAGTAACCCTATTAAAAATGGGGTACAGAGCTAAACAAAGAGTTCTCACCTGAAGAATATCTAATGGCTGAGAAGCACCTAAAGAGATGTTCATCATCCTTAGTCAGTAGGGAAATGCAAATCAAATCAACCCTGAGATTCCATCTCACACCAGTCAGAATGGCTAAGATCGAAAACACAGGAGACAGCAGTTGTTGGTGAGGATGTGGAGAAAGAGGAACACTCCTCCACTGCTGGTGGGATTGCAAGCTGGTACAACCACTCTGGAAAGCAGTCCGGGGTTCCTCAGAAAACTGGGCATGACACTCCCGGAGGATCCGGCTATACCACTCCTGGGCATATACCCAGAGGCTTTACCTGCATGCAATAAGGACACATGCTCCACTATGTTCATAGCAGCCTTATTTATAATAGCCAGAAGCTGGAAAGAACCCAGATGTCCCTCAACGGAGGAATGGATTCAGAAGATGTGGTATATTTACACAATGGGATACTACTCTGCAATTAAAAACAATGAATTCACGAAATTCCTAGGCAAATGGTCAGAACTTGAAAATATCATCCTCAGTGAGGTAACCCAATCACAAAAGAACACACATGGTATGCAGTCACTGATAAGGGGATATTGACCCAGAATCTCGGAATACCCAAGACACAATCCGCATATCAATAGATTTCTAAGAAGATGGAAGGAGAGACCCCAGTCCTGGAAAGACTGGATGTAGGGGAAGACTGGATGCCAGGACAGAGAAGGGAGAGGGGGTTGAATGGGGAAAAGAGGGAGGGAAGGGGGCTTATGGGGCTTTTGGGGAGGGAGGCAACGGGAAAGGGGGAATGATTTGGAATGTAAATAAAAAAAACTTAGAAAATAAAATAAAATAAAAAAAGAAGAACAAGCAAACAAATAAGCAAACAAGCAGTGCTCTGGGGGTTGGGAGAAGTGAGCCAGTGTGTGACTCTGTGCATGATTGTTCTAGTAAATCATAAAGTTCATTCCTCACACTGTCTCCCAAGAGTCTTGTTGCTTTGCTTCCTTGAGGAAGTTGTACAGGAAGCCACTGTCCCCAGATTCTGCCGGCTCACACTCCTGAAACTCAGTAGGTCACTGTTCAATCTCTCAGACCTCATCCTCTTCTTTGAGTTTCCCAACTCACTAGTCCTTCAAATCCAATCTACCCCATATCAACCTACTTCTACCCCACAAACCAAAGCCCTCAGTTATCTCTCCCCACTTTCGTTAGTAATACCTTATTCTCTCTTTTCAGGTGTGGACCTTCAGAATCTTTTCAGCTTTTCTACAGTCTGGGTGGCATGTAGTGAGCTGACTTGTATAATCTTACATTCACTTCCACAGTGGCTATCTTTCTACTCAGGGCTCCATCCCACTCTACGATGGATGCTCCGTGCTTTCATTCTTTTAAAATGTAAAGTATGATCTGACTTTTTCTGATAAGCTGAGGTTCCATGTAAGTCGCAAGGACTTGCTATTAACATATACAAACAATGCCTTCATTCACAGTTTCCCCAATACAATATTCTATACCACATGCTGTGAAAGGTTAGAGGATATAGCCATCCTTTCTGTTCCACTTATCTCTTATCTGAGATTATCTTTAAAAATGTATTTTGATACAGTACATTCATTTATTTTCCTCTACTCTGACTCATAATCCCTATGGCATATCACATCATAAATATTTTTAATTGACAATACAGCTTCAAAACTTAATAAAACAAAGTTGTAATTTCTCTATGGTGAGTTATCAAGTCTTAATTATATCTATAACCCTCACAAAGGTTTCCCAACATCTACATAGTAAGAAGTATAATACGTTTGATGAATTAATAAATTGAAGAATTTGCTATCATTGCTGGTAGACCCTAGATGTAAGGAATGGACAAATGACTTGTCGGTTACTTTATGTGTTATTAATTTGCTTCTAGGATGTGTTTTTCCACTATTTGAAGATAATAAAATGTTATAGCATTTTGAAAGTAAAAAAAAAAAAATAAACAAGGAAAAAACAATAAAGGAAGCATTACACCTTCAGAAAAAATTATTCTTGAAGTGTTTCTTCTCTGACTCTGTCTAAATTTTTCTTTGATCCTCAATGATGTTTCTTTGGTTGTAAAATTCTAGATGATGTGTAATCTTCCTTCAGAACTTGCAGTCTAGTTTACCACTTCTGTCATCCTGAGCTTTCTCATGAGGTATCTTGGACACCTTGGTGTAGCCGGATGATGTTGGTGATAGTCCCTGAATTGGGCCCCTCCATGAGGTACAATTTGCTACCAGTACTGTCCAGATATTGTCTTAAGTTTCAGAAAGTTTATTATGGTGTATACTATTCTCTTTTTGAACATTTTAATAGTTTCTCTTTATCCATCACCTTGAGGTCAAAGAATTATGTCTGCGGTCGAATTACATACACATTTTTATATCATTGTTCACTCAGGCTATATACTTCTAACTTTCCCTCCTCTACTTTTCCAGGGAATTCAATGTCAAAAGTATAAAATACAGACTGATAGTTTTCACCCTAAGACTCTGCATCAATTTCTACTTACTCTCTCATCTTATGAATTGATAGTTTTTATTTCTTTCCCCCGTGGCAGTGGGCTTTGTTCAGTATTTCTCATATGGCTGTTGAGCAAGTGAAACGTTACTATTTCTAAAACTGAATGCAGTATTTTTATTTATTGTATAAGTCTAATCTGGGCAGTTGAATGAAGAGATCTTCATGATTTTGAAGGTAGGCTAGACTAGCTGAATTCTAGTCCAGCCTTGGCAACAAAATAATAACATACCTCTAGATAATAGCTACCAATGGCTAATTCAGCATTCTCTATTTATTTCTATTTCTTTGCTGAGACATTCTGTTTTTGACTTGTTGCAACAGTGTTATGATGAATGCTAGACAAGATTGAGAAGTTAGGGCAAGGGCTGTAGGAGCTAAAGGGGTTTACAATCCCATAGGAAGAACAACAATATCAATAACCAGACCCTCCCCCGAAAGCTCCCAGGGACTAAACCACCATCCAAAGAGTACACATGGAGGTACCTATGGTCCCAACTGGATATGTAGCAGAGGATTGCCTTATCTGGCATCAATGGGCGGGGAGCTCCTTGGTCCTGTGTAGACTTGATGACCCAGTGTAGGGCAATGCTAAGGCACTGAGGCAGGGTGTGTGGGCAGATTTGGGATCACCATCATAGACACAGGGTAGGGGGTGATGCAATAGGGGTGTTTGTGGAGGGGAAACTGGGAAGGGGGATAACATGTAAATAAATAAAGTAACCAATAGAAAAAGAAAGTTAATTTCAACATTTCTGTTTTCTCACAGTTGTCATTCAACCTGAAACTTCCTGATACATTGTATCATGTGTCATTATACAGAAACCTGGGCATGTTTGATATTATGACACTATTGGTCTTTATTTTGACATTCTGCTCTGGCCTTGTTGCTTTGAAAGTGATGACAGAGAGGAGTACTGGGCAAACAATTACCATGAGACCACGGTGGCTGGGCCCATTGTTAATTGTACTGGTTGGTTCTGTGTGTCAACCTGACACAAGCTAGAGTTATCACAGAGGATGGAGTCATCCTTAAGGAAATGCCTCCATGAGATCCAACTGTAAGGCATTTTCTCAATTAGTGATCAAGGGGGGAGGGCCCCTCATGGGTGGTACCATCCCTGGGCTGGTAATCTTGGGTTCTATAAGAAACCAAGCTGAGCAAGCCAAGAGAAGCAAGCTAGTAAGTCACATCGCCCCATGGCCTCTGCATCAGCTCCTGCTTCCTGACCTGCTTGAGTTCCAGTCCTGACTTCTTTTGGTGAAGAACAGCAATGTGGAAATGTAAGCTGAATAAACCTTTTCCTCCCCAACTTGCTTCTTGGTCATGATGTTTGTGCAGGAATAGAAACCCTGACTAAGACATTAATATACAGTAAAAAGAGACATTTCTCTTCAGTGTTGGGAGAGTTGCCCTCCCAGTGTCCCACTAGAACCTGATTGGTCAATTAGAAACTGGACTTCCTTAAAACAAGGAAGTTTACTTCTGTTAAACACTAGGAGTGGTGTTGAATACCAAAGAACTGAATCAGGAGAATTACTGTCAGATTGAGGTCAGCCTGGCACATTAGTTACAAACTATCTTATAAACCATATAATTAGATGGCAAGGTAGCCTAAGTCATAGAACATTTATCCAGAAAGCCCAAGCCTGGGTTTTGTTACCAGCATCATGATAAAAGGGGGAAATAGAGAGGAACTACAGTCTGAAAACTGTCAGATGGCACTAGAAAGTCATGCCTCACACATAAAAGATCTTCACACTGGAAATACCCAGTTCTGGTGTCTATATCAATATGTGTACATATGTCTTTAAACATGAAACATTTTATTTACTACAGTTTCAAACTGCCACAAGTTTTGCCCAAAATCTTTATGTAGAAAGTGTTATTTATTTGTTAAGCCAATCAGCGAGTATCATCTTCATGCATTTTCTAACTCTTGGTAGCTGATGAAAGCTTTCAGCATTTCCTGGGCTTGTAGTTGCACAGAATTTCCCTCTTATTCTTAAATGAGTTCTCCTGGTTTCTCTGCTTCTTCAAGTGACCTTTGACTTAAATATGGAGAGTACACCATTAATCTAATATGGACTGATCTCACAGTCACATTAGCAATAACCTTATTCCCAAATAAGGTAATACTCTGTGGTGTTAAGGGTCAAGAGTTCAATATATCTTTCCTCATGGCAATCAATATCTATCTGTATACACACATACAGAGAACCTCTGTACATGGAAAACTCAATGCAGAAAATGATACCCAAAATAAGAAACCATAAGAAAAATGTAAATTGAAAACATAATACAGCGATCTTTTAACACCATATATGGTGGTTTAAATAAAAATGACCGCATAGGCCCATAGAGAGTGGAAGTATTAGGAGGCATAGCCTTATTACAGTAGGTGTGACTTTGTTGGCCAAAGTGTGCCACTGAGGGCTGGACTTCAAGGTCTCAGGTGCTCAAGCCATGTCCGGTGTGGTACTCTCTTCCTGTTACTTGTGTATCTGAATCTAGAGCTCTCTGCTACCTCTCCACCACCATGTCTGCCTGCATGCCACCATGTTTCCAACCATGATGATGATGGACTAAACCTCTGAACTGTAATCCAGCCCCAATCAAATGTTTTCCTTTATAGGAGTTTCTGTGGTTGTGGTATCTCTTCAGAGTGGTAGAAGCAAAACCTGAGACACAACATATGCAATAGAAAAACACAGGGTTTAAAACAAAATGCATATAACCATGTTTGGTATTAACCTTCACCCACAGAAATTCCCAAAGTTCTACACTTACATTGGTGGTAAGGTAAAATGTTACCTATACTTTATAGCAATTGGTTAGAAGGTTACAGTCATCTATCTTATGGCACAGATGTTGCATTCTAAAGATTTTTCCACCTGGAAAATAAAAGCATTTGTCTCCAGAGTGACTTAGGAAGGGATGGGGATGCTAATAGCTGTTCAATTGCAATATTCAGTGCATAAAGTAAACTGAATAAAGTAAATTGGTGTAATGATAGTGGTGGTGTATGCCAAAATATAAAAATGGACACCAACAAGATAGAAGAGTATGTGACTTTTAAAAAAAAAGATAAACCATCAATGCATAAAACATTCTTTGAAATCAGATAAGAACACAAAATGAGACTGCCAGACAGAAAAGTACATTTGAATTGTGGCGCCATTAAATAATATTCTAAAAGTTTTAACTAATATGCAATGGGAAAAAAGATAGGCAAATGGTTTCTTGTGGAGGCTGTAATTGCGAAAAGAAGGAATTAACAATAGCATGTGGCTAAGATGGTAGTACACAATGCTCTCTCCTTAGAAAGCACCATCTCCAGAAGAAAATATACAAAGTAAATACAGAACAAATGATAGAAAGGTTTTCCAGTTTAAATTAACTATATTGTAAATATCTGAAAGGATGCATGACACAGAATTAAATTATGTTGATGAGATGTTCATCTATATAAATTTGTTCAGATATCCTAACATTGCAATAATCTTTCATAAGCTCATATGGTGTGGTTACACACATATATATATATAATATATATATATATTATATATATATTGATAAAATAAAGCATTTCTCTTCTGTTGAACAGTGTCACGGATTATGACAGAAATTGACAGCTTGCTCATACAGCCATGACTTAAAGGATATCAAGGGAAGTTTTTATTTGTATTGCAGACACCTGACTCCTAACTAATCAGCTGGATGTTACACATCTGAACCTGCTCGACTGGGGCCCATCACCCTGCAAGAGCTGAGTCCATATAACAGTGTCTGAACCTCTCTAAGGTTCAGTGAAGTGTTGTCCAGTGACCATTAATTTTCATTATTCCTGATTAAATAGGTCTATTGGGAAGTACATTAAAATTATCAGCTAAATTGAGTCCTTGGGTATTGCTGTCATTTTTTTTCTTATGGTTTATATCCTTCTAGTTTTTACAGGGCTAGTCAAAACCTACTCCCTTTGGTTAGCTTCTGAGAAAGTAATGTCTTTGTTGTATTTGGTTTGCTTTTCTGTGACACTTGCATGAGCCCAAATCAGAATGACAATTGCAGGCACTGAATGTGAATGATCACTGGATGCTGTGTGGCAGATACTTAGCCAAAGTGAAAGGCTTTCCAAGCAACACAAGCCCCTGTCATCTTTAGTTGTGGTATCCTGTGTCTCACTGCTAGTTCATAGAAATTAGAGCACCATTAGATATGCGACAGACATCCCAACCAAATGTCAATTATCGACTTACAATTTTCAATGCACCTTGAAATTCTCTAAATCTAACAAATGCATGAAATACAAAACAAGATCAGTTTTAACATGCTCTTCTCTTGACCTCAACGGCCCAAAAGTTAATCTGAGATTCTAAAATAAAGCAGTTCTATGGTGAAACATATAGATTTTAAGTGATTACATTTATAATCATTATGTTTTTTGGCAAATATTAGTAATCAAACTCAAAATAACATTTCTAAACAAAAATCACTAAATAGTGTGTGTCCATAAATGCACACAGAGAGGGAGGAGGTGATAATGAGGACCAGATATGGTATGCTTACATTCCCAGAGAGTGACAAAACTGAGCAGTTTATAAACATAGAGAGTCACTCTCTGTGTAGAAGATGTTTTACAAGGCTATTCCATCAAAAATAATTGGAATTCTGATGCCAGCCTGTCAGTGAATATTAATCAAATTCTTTTTCAAAGCTAGTTAGGAAATATCTATTTGTTATGTCCAAGGCATCATATCCTTATCCATTCACTTGGAAATTACTATATTTAAGATAAAACTTTCAGTGACTTGTCCTCTATGACCACTAGTTCATATACAATGTCCTCACCCATATTTATAACCTCTTATAAACTCTATGTACATTCTAAATATTTGTACTTATACCTACAGATAAGCCTTAGCAAGGAAACTACTCTTTGCTGTAGAAGTGGATTATTACAGAAAACCATAACCAATTAAAATACAAATTCCCAACAGGTATATCTCTAACACAATTCCTGTATTTACAGCTCAGGGGTCATTCCAGAAGATGGACAGAAAGATATTAAGAGGCAGAGGGTCTTAAGATTTTCTGTGAGACTGTGTCTTCTACCAATGTCAGAAAAGTTACACTTGTGAAGTGTCGCCAACACCTCTAACTAAACATGACCTGAATAGGAAATAAATGCATCAATAGACAAGTTAACGTGGAAGGTGGAAATCTCAAGGGGTCTCAGTCATAGACAAAGAACATTAGGCAACTAAGGAATATTGAGAGAGGGAGAAATATGTGCACACTCGTGTGTGTGTGTGTGTATGTGTGTGTATGTGTGTATACGTGTGTGTATGTGTGTGTGTGTATGTGTGTGTGTGTGTGTGTGTGTGTGTGTGTGTGTAAAAACAGCCATAACTTGAAAGAGAGAAGAGTGGGGAGAGGTACATAGGAGAAATAATCTAATTATTTTAATTTCAAAAATTTTATATATGTATATGTATATTTTACTGAATATCTATTTGTTGCTTTTTATACTATAGAATTTGCAACAATCAAGAATTCATAATCTGTTCTAAGTGCCATCCTATCCTGATTTAATAAAGAACTGCATCAACTTTAGCTTCCTTTACGGTCCCATCTTAATCTCTTTTGCACCAGTGGTCTTGTTTAAAAAAAAAATTATTTCAGGAGCCTTTTCCAATCATTCATAGACTACCATGTAAACACAATGTCAAATTTCCATAAGCATTTTAATCAACAAAACTAGAGTTGAAAGAAATCCTATTGAATTTGAGTATCCCACATGACACTCACATTAATAATTAATGTTGCTGAAGCACAATAAATATGCAAGATGCAATACATCAGCCTAAATATCTCCCGTAATTTGTAGAGTTAAGCTCATAGGAAACCACTAATGGAAAATAGCATAGTCTCCTCCCTATGAATAGTCAAATGCCATGCATAATGTAACGACAGTGCAACTGCTAATGGCTGGCTCAGACAGAGGAATCTGAATCTGTTTTAATGGACAGGGCGAACTGATCTTTAACTTGGCCCACAGTTACTCTCTGCCTTTACACTACCCTAATTGTTCAGTTATCCTTTCCCTGGGGCTTGAACTTACAGGAAACACAGAAGCTGTTGTTTTGATATCTGGGTAGGCCTATTATGTTCTATTAAGCATAGGAGAAAGCTAGTTAATGGACAGGTAGCAAATGTACCTGTTTTAATATTAGAGTGCTTGAGCGGAGATCCATCGCCACCGTGTCCCTTCATGCAGTATGGGTAACACAGCCTGTACAAAATGACAGCAGAGTTAACTGCTTGTTGAGCTGCACTTACACATGGGATCAGGGTGAAAAGCAAGCCTGAGGGAAAAAAATATAAGAGTCAGTTGAAGGACTGAAGGAGCCAGAGACGTCAAGGACACCACAAGAGAACCTGCAGTATCAATTCACCGGGACCCACAGGGGACGGACCTGCCAGAGAGCATGCATGAAACGGATCTAGGCCCTCTTTCACAGAATTCTAGTCCATCCATTTAGACCCAAATGCCAGGGACCCAAGAGGTTCCCAGGACCCAGCAAGGAGGACATTAGCCTAAATACCCAACAAAGGGGAGATAGATCCTGTAGAGACCATATCCAGTGGAGAGGCATGGCCTCTGGTTGAGAATGGGACCACCCATCCACCTCAAAAATATTAATCCAGAATTCCTCCTGTCAAAGGGAAATGCAGGGACAAAGAGTGGAGCAGATACGGAAGGAAAGGCCATCCAGAGACTGCCCCACCTAGGGATACATCCCATCTGCAGACACCAAACCCAGATGCTATTGCTGATGCTAAGAACCACTTGCTGACAGGAGCTTGGTATAGTTGTCCCCTGAATTTTGGTGCTGTCTCTCTGCCTTAGAGTTGGTTTGGCTAAGGATTAACTTATCTTGTTTATTTTTTCAAAGAACCAGGTCTTTGTTTCTAATTGATTGATTTCAGCCCTGATTTTGATTATTTCTCTCTCTCTCTCTCTCTCTCTCTCTCCCTCCCCGTGTGTGTGTGTGTGTGTGTGTGTGTGTGTGTGTGTGTGTGTGTGTAGTGTTTGGGTAAAATGCTCTGTAGGTATATGCTGGGTCTATTTAATTCATAATATCTGTTAGTTTCATTATTTTTCTGTTTAGTTTCTGTCTGCATGACCTGATGATTGGTAAGAGTTTGGTGCTCAAATCTCACATTATAAAGATGTAGTGTTTAATGTGTGTTTCAAGCTTTAGGGATGCTTGTTTTGTGAATGTGGTTATCCTTTTATTTCTAGCACAGAATGGAAACATAATCTTGATGGATTTTCCCTTTGGTGAGTGTGAGTTGTCCTTTCCTATTGCTTTTGATATAATTTGTTTGCTGCTTTGGTACTTTTGTATTGAAAATCTTTTTTCATCCCTTTACTCTGAGGTAAAGTTTATCTTTAATGCTGAGGAATGTTGGATCCTGTTTTCACAACCATTCTACTAGCCTGGTTTTTTTCTATTGGGGAATTGTCTCTGTGTGTGTGTGTGTGTGTGTGTGTGTGTGTGTGTGTGTGTGTGTGTATGAGAGAGAGAGAGAGAGAGAGAGAGAGAGAGAGAAAGAGAGACAGAGACAGAGACAGAGACAGAGACAGAGACAGAGACAGAGAGAGGAGTGTGTGCGTGTGTGTGCACCATTCACTTACTTTCTTGGTTTTGCTGATATGGAGTTATTTATTTCCTGTCTTTTCTTAGATGTTGTTATCCTCCTTGGGTTGGAGTTTTCTAGTCTACTAGTATCTTCTGTGAGATTGGATTTGAGTATAGTATTCTTTAAATTTGTTTTTGTCATTGAAAAATCTTGTTTTCTCCTTCTATGATGGTTAAAATTTTTCATGGGTTCTAGTAGTCTGGGCTGATATCTGTGATCTCTTAGAAACTGCAAGACATTCGCCTAAGCCTTACCATCTTTTAGAGTCTCTGTTGGACAGTCAGGTGTAATCCTGACAGGTCCGCCTTTATATGTTAGTTACTTTATACGTTACTTTATATGTAACTTGGCCTTTTTCCCATGCAGCTTTTACCATTCTTCTTTTCTTCCTTTAATGTTTAATGTTTTAATTATTATATGGCAGGAGAATTTTCTTTTCTGGTCCAATCTATTTGGTGTTCAGAAAGCTTTTTGTATGTTTATAGGCATCTCTTTCATTATGTTAGGCAATTTTTTTCTTCTATGATTTTGTTGAAAGTATTTTCTCAACTTTTAGCTGTGTATCTTATTTTTCTTAGGTGTTAACTTTTTATAGTATCCAAGATTTCCTGGATATTTTGTGTCAGGAACTTTTTAGATTTAACATTTTCTTTGACTGATACATCAATTTTTTCTTCTGCATCTTCTATACCTGAGATTCTCTCTTCCATCTCCTGTATTCTATTGCTGATGCCTGCATTTGTAGTACCTGTTCACTTTCTTAGGTTTTGCCACCAGCAGTATTTCCTCAGTTTGTGTTTTCCTTATTTCTTCTATTTGCCTTTGCATGTCTTGAACACTTTTATTCATTTACATCAACTGTTTGATTGTATTTTCCTGTAATTCTTAAGGGATTTATTAATTTGGTCTTTAAAGGTCTCTTTTATCTCTGTACATTTGGATTTGTGTTTGATTGCTGTTTTGTGATTCAACTGTGTTAGGATGCCCAAAACATGCTGCAGTAGTATTTTTGGGTTTAGGTGGTGTCATGTTGCCCTGACTGTTATTGTGTTTTATCCTGGTTTTAGGCATCTGGGTTTTATGGTTAATATTGGTTTAGATGATGATTTATTTTTATTGTATGAATGTTTTTGGATGTTCTCTCCCTTGGTTTCTATTTATTCTCTGTCTTTTGGCCCGAGTGGCCTAGATTTCTAGTAACTAGCAAGTCTTCAGTTCTAGTAGTGTGTTTCCCCTGGGGTTTGTGTACCTTTCCTGGACTCTGGTTTTCAATGTTAACCTTGCTTCCAGTTAGACAACTACCATGATGTCCTAAGGTCTGTGGTACTAGTGGGCATCCAAGAAATCAGGCCAAATTGTGGCCTGGAAAATGGATTCCAGAGGATGGAGTGGAGCTTTAGGATGTTGGATCTGTTTTGAAGGAATATGATGGGCAAAGGTTTAGGGCAGGGTTTTATGTGGCCATCGTTGGTACTGGCAAGCCTCCCAAAGAAGCAGGCAGAGTTGTAAAGTGGGAAATGGAGCACAGTATTTGGGGTGCATTTTCCCTTTGTTGGGTATGCTTTCAGAGGAGTTGGCTGGCAGGAGCTTGAGGGGAGAGATGGGCTTATCTGGGATCCCTGGCACCTACAGGCCTCTAAGAAAGCAGGCAAAGTTCGTGGTGCAGGATATACTGATAGGGTATGAAGTACAGTTTATATTGATAGATGTAATATCAGGGGAGTTGGCTCAAAAATCACCTAAAGTTTAATATGTTTAGATGATAGATGGTAGATAGATAATGCATAGAGAGATATGTAGATAAATAAATGATAGATAGATAGATAGATAGATAGATAGATAGATAGATAGATAGATAGATGGCAGATACATAGAAAATAAGAAAAGTAGAAAAATGAGAGAAGCAATAAACTTCAAGGCAACAGATATAAATCAAATTTATTTATAAAACAATATCTATAATTGACATTAGCTACATTTTGGATTCTGTGTGTAATTTATTCACTTTAGTTGTATTTTTGCACTTTAGGGATGCATCTAGTTCTCATTGAAACTATTTAAAGATTTCTTTTTAAATAATGCTCATGATTAGGATTCTAAGTGAGGCTTTCCTTTGACTGCTCTTTTTACTTCACATATATTTTATACTTTTAATCACTGAAAAAAATGTATTAACAATATGATCTAGTAGCTCAAGGCATTAGGTCTCTCTGAAGGACTCCATGTTGTTTTCCTACTCTTGATATTTTTAATGATTTTCATGAAAGTATTCTCTCAGGTCTGCCTCCTTAGCATGCTTGACTACTAAAGTCATCTAACTCAGCATGATGTTCAGTTTACAAGTGGACAAAGATCTCCTTAAATGCTGTGAACCTGCAGGTATCTGAGATTTACCCAAGGCATTCTCATGATTTTCCGTGAATTTGCAACATGCTAGATGATTGTTTACAGTTTTTACTTTCTGCTATCCTGGGCTCTCAATGTCATCCTGAAAAGAAAGTAGTTTGTCTCTTACAGCTCTTGGGTCATGGCACTGCGTTGTGTGTGCATGTTATCTTCCAAGTATCTGTAAATATTCTCACCTTCTAAAATGTCCTCTCTGCAACCCACTCTGCAGTCTTTCCTTTTAAGTTAGGTTACAGTCTTTCTCAGTTCAATGTTTATCTTCTCTCATGAATATAATGTTAGTTGAGTGATACTAATTTTCCATAAATACCATATAGAAATTTGTCTGAAATGTGCAAGTCCAGTATGTGCATGGAAGTGTACAGTGAGCGGAAAGACAGTTGCAGTAATGGCAAGAGTTGTTAGATAGTTTTTTAGAGCAGCATTAAGATATGTTACCCCATATAATGCACACTGTTCTGTTGCCACCATTATTCTGATTGGGAAGCTTTCAGTTTCTGTTACTATGAATTGAGAAAGAATGATGGAAATTAAACAATTTGAAGTTCCACAGTTATCATTTCCCGTATAGATTTGGTCAATTTTATTCAGTTAATATTTCACAGATTTTTGCTACACTTTTAATTCAAAATATTCTATAAAGATTACTTTGAAATTATGCACCTTTGTTCATTGTGGCTTTGTTTCAATAATGATTCTGTTCTGTGACTTTTAAGGTGGCTCATCTCTGTTTCTTCATATTGTAGAAGGAAAATGAAAACCTGATATTTGACATAGGACAAATTTAATTTTAAACATGGAGAACTATTTGAAGAAAAGAAAAGCAATCACTTCTAACAGGTAGAAGTGATCCACAAAAAGGTCAGATAATTGTAAATAGGAAGATAAATTGTCAAGATAATTATATTTCTGTTACATTGTCTAGACAACTTCCTGAACAAAACACCAATAGTTCATGCACTAAGATCAAAAATTATAAATGGCACCTCATGAAACTGAAAAGCTTCTGCAAGGAAAGAAATATCATCAATAAGACGTAATGGCAGCCTAGAGAATTGAAAAATATTTTCACCAATTCTACATCTGACACAGTGCTAACTTCCAAAATATATTAAAAACTCAAGAAACTAGAGTTCAACAAACCAAATAATCAAATTAAAATTTGGAGTGTGGATTTAAATAGAGAATTCTTACCAGAGGAATCTCAAAAGGCTGATAAGCACTTGAAGGTGTGTTCAACATCCTTAGCCATCAGGGAAATACTATTCAAAACAACTATGAGATTCCATCTTACACCTATGAGTCTGGCTAAGATAAAAAACAGAAGTTATAGCTCATGCTAGTGAGGATGTTGAACAAGAGGAACAATCACCTATTGCTAAAGGGAGTGCTATCTTGTACAGGAATTTAGGAAATCAATATGGTGATTTCTTAGACACTTGGGAAGTGATCTACCTCAAGACCTATCTATACCACCCCGGGCATATACCCAAAGGATGTTCTATCATCCCACAAGGACATTGTTCAACTATACTCATATCAGCTTTATTTGTGGTAACCAGAAACTAGAACTAACCCAGATTCCATCAACTGAAGAATAGATAAAGAAAATGTGGTTCTTTGACACAATGGAACACTACTCAGCTATTAAAAACAGTGACATTATGAACATTGCAGGAAAATGGATGGGACTAGAAAATATCATCCTGAATGAGGTAACCCAGAACCACAAGGAAATGCATAGTATATATTCACTTCTAAGTTGTTATTAACTGCAGAGTAACTGAAAATCATGATCCAATCCACAGACCCAAAGAGGCTAAGAAGCAACGAGGGATCAAGTGTGGATGCACAGATCTTCCTGGGATGTGGAAATAAGAATAAATATTGTGGGTGCACTGTGGGTGGGTGGGGATGGGAAAAGAAGGAATCAGGTGGAGAGAGAAAAGGTAAAGAGAGAGAGCACTTGGAGAGACAGCTGGAATTGGGAAGGATATTTGGGGGAAATCTAGAGATCTAGTGCAAATGAAACTCCCAGGAATCTATTGGGGTGATCTTGCTTAGACTCCTAGTAATAGGGGTTACAGAACCTGAATAGGCCATCTCCTCCAACCAGGTAAGACTTCCAGCAGAGGATTTGGGACACCAAGTCAGCCACAAAACCTTTAGCCTACAATGTATCTTGCTAGCAAGTTATGCTTGGGTAAAGAATACAGAAATTGTAGGAGTGTCCAAACTATGACTGGTCCAGCTTGAGAACCATACTAAAGCAGGGGCCCTTCCCCTGACTGATTCTGTATTCTTGTTAGCCCTGATGGTAACAACCCTATTTTGCATGTCCTCTGAGGTGCACACATCAATAAAGTACTAAATATACAAGGATTCCATGACACCTGAACTTGTCAGAACAAATGGGGAAAGACCAAGGGAAAACAAGATGCACAGTTATCCATTTAGACTATGTTGAAATTAAAACCAAATGAGGCAAAAGAGGAAGCTTGCTTGGGTGGAAAGTTTTGGAGTATAGATTTTAAGCTTCACAAAAATCACTAGAATTCTTTAAACCAAAATCAGTCTTTAGTGGAGTCCAGTGACTCTTGGGAACCCACTCGTTTTAATGCCTTCCTTAAAGTTACGTTTCTTAACACATTTGGTTCTCATAGAAAAAAAAATCTATACAGTGAGTGTTCAAGCAAAACACTTTTTAATACAGCAAGGAATTCATGGGATTCTAGCTCATCTGTGAATTGAAGAGTATGTCTGAGAGCTCTGACATCTGAGAAATGTACCAGGAGACCAAGCAATGTCACACACTTGGCATTCCTAAGAGGAGAGTCTACATTTCAGCATAACCCAGAGATCCATGTACAGTTTCATATTATGAATCTCTCTCTCTCTCTCTCTCTCCCTCTCTCTCTCTCTCTCTCTCTCTCTCTCTCTCTCTCTCTCTCTCTCTCTCTCTATCTCTCTCTCTCAGCTTTTCCTTAAGGTCACAAAATAACCGAAGCTGGTAAATACATGTCAGAGATTCTGATTTGATGGGCTATCTTTAATCAGATGTTATTGACATATTTAATTAATTAAACATTCTTGACATAATTTATTGCCTTATTTTCAGATACATAGTTGCAGTAAAATAGCTCATTCAGTCACTGGTATATTTGACATTTTAGAGCAACAAATCCTCCTATGAATACCACAGATTAGAAAAGAATAAGACTATATATATTATATATAATATTTTATATATATAAATTATATTATAAACACACATTGTACCCATTTTGGGTACATGGTTGTACCCATTTTGATCTCCAACCCAGACTCACACCAGAATGGAAAGGAGTTCTATGATTCCAGGTTACCCTGGTGCCTATTTTAAAATGATGTTTGGAACAGAGTTCCCAACACAAGAAGCAGACCTGAGCTAGGCATGAAGCTTGAGTCTACCCGGTTAGGAAGCTATGTCATGTCTGTCTTCATTCTTATGGGAATATAATTAGTCAATTACTCAGTATATAAAAACCAACTGAGATGAGGAATGTTTTATTTTATTAAAATGAAGAACTTTAGGATATGATATTGTTTATCTTTACAACAGCAGTCCACATGAAGTCAGTATGCATAATTATCTATAAATATATTTATGCATAACCAGATTTAGGATATATTCTTCAAAAACAGAATTAATTTTATTGATAAACAATTTAGGCAGTAGCTATATGCCATTGGACATCAATTACAATTCTACAAGGAGCTAACACAGATTTACAGTCACAATTAATGGCATGTCAGGTTGTTGGAAGAAATGTATTGATGTTCAATAATAAAGCAATCAGATGCTAAGAAAGCCAGATTGTTTGAACATCTCTCAAAAAATGTCATTTATCTAAGCTGACATGCAAAATGCTCACATATTTCAAAAACAAATGGAGATGGTATCAAAGTACATACATTGATCATAGTGGTACTCTTTTGCAGTGTAAGAAAAAACCAACGGGAAAAAGCAAATTCTTAAGAGAATCATCCATAGATTTGATAATGTATTTCTAAATATTTAGATACATTTGATTTTATATTGATGATAATTTGATTCTGGATGCCATGGCTTAATTCTGTGAAATACTTTTGCAGCAGGTAGGCTCCATACTTGTACTCAATGCCCTGCTCTTCTTCTCCTCTGCTGTCCATTTCTATGTGCAAGAATATTGCTCAATGAGCAACTGAAAAAGTCAGATGCAGATATTTGCACCCAGCCAATGGACAGAAGCAGCTGACCCCTGTTGTTGAATTAGGGAAGACTGAAAGAAGCTGAGGAGAAGGGCAACCCACGAGAGGATCAGAAGTCTCAATTAATCTGGATCCCAGAGATCTCTCAAACACTGGAACACCAAACAGGCAGTATATACCAGCTGTATATACCAGCCCCCAAAACACATGCAGTAGAGGACGGCTGGGTCTGTGTTCATTCAGAGATGATACATCTAATCCTCAAAAGACTGGAGGCCCCAGAGAGTTTAGAGGTCAGGTGGGGTGGGGGGTGGGGACATCCACATGGAGACAGGAGGTTGGGGAGGAGGTATAGGATGTGAAACAGTCATAAGGTGGATGGGGGGTGGATAAAATTGGGAGTGTAAAAAATAAATTTAAATAATAAATAGACAAACAAACAAACAAACAAATAAATAAATAAATAAATATTGCTCTGACAGTGGCTTGCATTTAATGTTATGATTTTAGTCAAACAGCAAAGGTGATGTCCAATTCTGTGATTCTATAATAATGTTTTTCATCTTAACAGTATATTCTCTAATTCTCTGTGGTTTTGATGAAACATTCTACCAGGGGCTGGAGAGATAGCTCAGTGGTTAAGAGCACCGATTACTCTTCCAGAGGTCTTGTGTTCAATTCCCAGTAATCACATGGTTGCTCACAACCATCTGTAATGGGATATGATGCCATCTTCTGGTGTATTTGAAGAGAGCAACAGTGTACTTATATACATAAAATAAATTAGTAAATATTTTAAAAAGTCTACCATGGTAGGATAGTTATTAAGTTAAAAACCTAACAGATTAGTAAAGTAAAAAGCTTGCTAACAGATTAGTAAAGTAAAGCTTGCTGTAACTGTGAGAGGATTTCCTGACAGGATTAACTAAGAAGGGAAGACTCAAACTGAAGTGGGCGGCAACAACTGGTAAATTACTTCAATCACTCTTAAATTCTGTTTCTTTGCCATCATGATATGTGTTGCTCTGATGCATGGCTCCCTGCCCTCTATGACAGATTTATAACCAGGGCCAAATGGAAATTCTTTCCATGCTCAGAGAGCAGCAGCTCAGCCACATGTGGTAAAACACCTGCTAAAATCCAAAGGAATTAAAGTATAGATGACTGAGCTGGAGAAGGTTTGGTCTGAGTTCCTATAGATGGGCTCTTTGATCTAGAGCCATGGTAGAGAGCTTTGAATAATGCCATGGGGAGAGGAAGTTAGGACTAGACATTCCTGGTATGAATCTTTCTATTCTATTATTTGGCTATAATCGTCTGTCTGCCTGGCAAGGAGAAAAGAGTTAAAGCACTGCAAGCTTTATGGCAAGACAGCCACAGGGACGTTGAAAAAGAAAAGAACAGGGAGGAAATCACAAAGGCCCCGATAGAAATTCTTGCTGTATCACAAAAGGATACGTTCTAAACGAAAAAGGAAGTCACAGTAAGGCACCCAAAGTAGGGTCCTGGTGACGGTCCTAGTGATATCTTCTTTATGCCTTTCCTCGAACACAATGCTTGAACACTGTAGCTTAGAAAGCAAAGGATCTCTGCTTCCACCATACTTGGATTCCTTTTCATGGCTCTGTGCTAGCAAATCCTTAGGATTAATGGCCGAATAAGCAACCCATAGACGCTGCTTTTTCAGTGAATGTAATTCCTACCCTGTAGAGACCTTTAGCATGGCATCCTCAAGACCTGAAAACATCCAACAGTTGTAGACTGCTCGTGGAGATGATAGATGTTTCCCTCCATACGGAATGCAATTATTAGAATATATAAGTGTGAATTTAAACATTTAATTTAAAGTTTGAAGTACCCCTTGTGAACCAACTTCCTGGAACATATAGTCCCAGCAGGACTAAGCACCTCCTCTCCCCCTGAGGCCCAACCAGGCAGTTGAGGTAATGGAAGGGGATCCACTAGCAGGCAACAGAGTCAGAGACAACCACTAGTCCAATTGTTAGGGGACCCACATGAAGACCTAGCTGAGCTTTTGCTAAAAGTGCATGTGGGAAGGGCAAGATCCATCCCCTGCACACTCATTGGTTGGTGGTTCAGTAGTTGTGAGCCTCCATGGGCTCAGTTTAGTTGACTCTGTAGGTCTTCTTGTGGTGTTATTGACCTCTCCTGTTGGTTCAATTATTCCCCCTCTCTCCCACAATACACCTAGAGCTCCACCTGATGTTGGTTATGGGTCTCTGCATCTGCTTCTATCCTCTGCTAGCTGAATCCTCTTGGGAGACAATTAGACTAGGCTCCTGTCTGCAAGCAGGAGCAGGGGTTAGCTCTGTCCCATAGAATGTGTCCCAAGTTGGGGTATTCATTGGTTGGCTGTTCTTTCAGTCTCTGCTCCACCTGTATCTATACACATCTTGTAGGCAAGACAAATTTTAGGTTGAAGGTTTTGTGAGTAGGTTGGTGTCCCCCTCCTTCCACTAGAGGTCCTGCTAGGCTACAGGAGGTGGCCACTTTAGTCTCTATATATCCCAGCTGGTAGAAATCTCAGCTAGGGTCACCCCCTAGACTTCTTTTAGCCTCCCCTATCCCAGGTTTCCAGCTAGTCCTAGAGATTACTCACACTGATTTCTAGTCTCACTCCCAGCCCACTTCTGCCCTAGTTCCCCCAACTCCTGATCTCCATCCCCATATCCTTCTTTATCCACTCTCCCACCCAGTACCCTCTCTCCATTCACTCTGAAGATTATTTTGTTTCAAATTCTATGTGAGATACACAATGGAATGTTACTGGGCTATTAAAAAAATAAGACATCATGAAATCTTCAGGCCAATAGATGAAACTTGAAAATATCATCCTGAGTAGGTAACACAAACCCAGAAAAACACATATAGTCTATGCACACATAATATACAGGATAACCAGGCTACAATCCATAGACTCACATAATAATAATTGGGTCATAAGGAGGGCCCAGCGGAGGAAGTGTGAACATCATTCAGAAAATAATGTTTATCAATTATACACCCAACAGAAAGTTAGATCTAGAATACACAACAAACTCAAAAAACAACACTGAGAAAACAATAGACAAGTATAAAAATGTGATATAGAACTAAACAGAGAGTTTTCAAACCATGCAACACAAACAGCCAAGAGACACTTTGAAAATGCTCAATATTCTTAGGTGTCAGAGAAATGCAAGTTAAAACTGTTTTGAGACTTCATGTTACCCCAATCAGACTG
Organism: Tokudaia tokunoshimensis; assembly: GCA_036184795.1. Taxonomy (NCBI): domain Eukaryota; kingdom Metazoa; phylum Chordata; class Mammalia; order Rodentia; family Muridae; genus Tokudaia; species Tokudaia tokunoshimensis. The sequence continues at coordinate 47,337,585 of BTHU01000007.1, forward strand.
GCCAAGGTCATTAAACAAGTGACAGTAGATGCTAGAAAGGTTGTAGGAAAGGGGGACACTTACTAATTGCTGGTGGAAGTGCATAAGCATAGAATTCTGGGAAACAGTGTGGAAGTTTCTTAGAAAGACTAAAATAGATCTACCACAAGATCCAGCTATACCACTCTTGGGCACAAGCCCAAAAGACTGGATATAGGCTCTTTTGTAAAAATCATATTTGTCAACTGATAAATGGATAAGAACTATGTGGTACATTTATTTAATGAAAGATAACTCAGGAGAGGAAATTATAAATTTTGCATATAAACTGATGGAACAAGTAATAATTATCTTGAGTGAAGTAACCCAGACCCAGAAAGACAAACATTGTATGTTTTCTTTTAAATGTGAATGCTAGCTTTTAATTCTAGATATATGTGTTTCATTCATAATATTAACAGAAATTAGGTAGATAGAAAGAAGGAAGGAAGAGATCGTTCAAAGAAAAGGAAGTAGTATTGTCCAGGAATAAAAAGGAAGTGGGGATAGAAGGATTAATTGGGGAAAAAGATTAGAGGAGGTAATATAGACAGCAATAACTAATACTAAAGATCTTTAAAAAAGAGGTATTGAAACCTACTAGTCTATACTAACACTCTATAAAATATATACATATATAAATTAAGTTAAATGGAGTGATCATGTATTACAAGAGCTAAGGCCCCAGCTAGACATTTTACGCTACCAAATAAAACACCAGTGCCAGGAATGAGTTACATGGTTATGAGTTATTGGCTTTAAGATTTCCGTACACTACCTCCTTCTAACATTCCAGTCTAGTGGCATTGCCATCGATTACCCTGGACAATCAGTTCATAAATCATATTGAAGAAAATTACAGATTTATATCATAGAACATGAAGACATCTACCTGGTGTTGTCTGAGTGTCTGAGTTTCTGTTCTGTTTTTTCTCTTTCTTTCTTTCTTTCTTTCTTTCTTTTCTCTCTCTCTCTCTCTCTCTCTCTCTCTCTCTCTCTCTCTCTCTCTCTCTCTCTCTCTCTCTCTTTGTTATAAGACATGAAGACCAAGAGAAACCTGGGTAGGAAAGCATTTATTTTGCTTAAAAACTCCAAGCCAGGACAGAGAAACGAGAGGGGGTTGAATGGAGAAAAGAGGGAGGGAAGGGGGCTTATGGGACTTTCGGGGAGGGAGGAAACGGGAAAGGGGAAATGATTTAGAATGTAAATTAAAAAAAAAACTCCAAGTAACAATCTATCACTGAGGGAAGTCAGGGCAGGGACTGAAGCAGAGCAGGAACCTGGAGGCAGGAACTGAAGTTGATGTCACAGAGAACTGCTGTGGATTGTCTTGTTTATTCTGATTTATCCATTCTATTTTCTTACACTCCCTAAGACCACAAAGAGGGGCACATGAGAGCAAACATGATGTATAGGATGTATATGTATATATGTATATATATGTGTGTGAAATGTCATAGTGAAACCTATTTATGTGTATATGAATTAAATGCATAAATGAAAAGCAAAACAACCTTAAAGTAAAAGAAAAAAATTAAAATGCTCTACAGGCTCTCCTACAGGCAAATCTAATGAAGGCAATTTACTGAAAGTCCTTCCCAATGAATTCAATCATGTCACATTGACTTAAAATTGACCAGGGTCTTCTTACTCAAAACAATTTATTTTTAATAGACATACATTAAGGGAGATGAGTATATTCATTAAAATTCCATAATACTTCACACACACACACACAAAAAATTGCTCAGTAGTTAAAAGTGCCTCCTGTCACATATGATGACCTTAGTTTGTTCCTTAGACTGCCTATGGTAGAAAGAAAGGATAAAATTTCTTAAGTTATTCTCTGACCTCCACATGCTTACTGTTGTGATGTATATGTGTTATGTGTGCTTACATGTGTGCACAAGCACAATGATAATCATATTTTAATTGTAAGATACCACTTATGTATATTGAAGGCATATAGTTAAATATTTTATGCAATTTATGTGCATGAAGGAGAAATGTATTTGATATTTTAAAAAAATGGAACAAATTAGCAAACCAATTGTATCAATGCTAGTCCTCTTAAAGACTTAGGTTTAATGCATTTTCTTGAGCAACTAACAGAAGTTCAAGGTTAAGGTTTTTTTAAAAAAAATATTTTCCTATTTCATTAACTAAAACTATGATTAACTCTTACCTACATCCAATGGTATTTAGATACTAGAATGTCAGTCACATAATACATATAAATTAATCTCAAAACACAATGTCTGTGAGTCACAGATTTATGTTACTATAATATTATTCAGAAAATTCGAGGTAAGTTTTTCTTTACAAAGTCATTAAGGAAAGTCTTACTGAAAACAAACAAACAAAACAAAATAAAAACAAAGAAACAAACTAGAAAAGCCTGGAACACTCCGGTTATTTTCTGAATATCAAGTAAAATGGAAAGGATTCCTGATGGTGGTTAAAAGCCTTGATTTCAACAATAATTATATAGACACAGAGTTAGAAGCACATGGAAGTACTTTAAAATCTGAAGCTAGAAACTGCATAATAGCCAGTGGACTAGAAAGGCAATTAACGTATTTTGCCCCATAAGGATCTTTAGTGATAGCTAAATTATCACCTTGTGTCTTGAATAAATTATGGAGTCAGGCTAATAAAATATTATTTAAGCTTACACAGAAAAGTTCTGGGGGTGATGAACAGAAACAGCGATTGAGTCAATACTAAGGGGAAATTAGAGTCTCATTAAGTTCCCAAACCCAAGCCAACTTTCAGAAGAATGGTTCCATTATTGAAGATGTTAAAGCCATTTGAAGAATACTCCAATGCCATTTAAAATATAGAAAGTATATCTTCAGACACATCCTCCACCTGTAAATCTTGATCTAGAGCAGAGCTCTCATTAACAAAAGGGGGTAACTGGTAGATTTTACAGTCATTGCTTTATTAATCTTTTGTTTTCTTTTCTTTTTCTTTTTGTTTTGTTTGTGTGGGTTTTTTTTTGCTTGATTAATCTTTTAAAACCTTAATAAAACAACTATTTGTTAGAATCAAATTCAGACTAGATGTTGTGTAGGATATAATTTTAAAGCTTCCACTTGATAAAATCATTAAAATCTTTTCTATGTGTGCTTAAATACCCAATTGCTTCTCTGATATCTGAATAATAATAGGTCAAGTATTTAAGAAGAGTAGCAAGCACGCCTACATGTATAGAGTATAAGCAACATAAACCAATGTTGAAATATTGTTAATAAACTATCCACTTCCCTAAAACAAACAACCATTCCAGGTACTTGATGTAATGGCTTTCAATCATTATTAGGCATTACAGTTCATGTTACCTAGAAGACCGAACAAAAATTACAAAGTTTAGTGTTAATTCAGTTGATTTCCTCAACACGGTTTTTCCACATAAAAAGGGAGTTATGACAGAACCCTGACATATTCTTTTATTGGAGGACATGAAGCTAAAATTTCATAGACAATGGAATTCATTGTGCAGAAATCAATAGAGGAAAAAGATCTTTCAAAAGAAAATTCTCTTGTAGAGAACATGGAAAATATTTAAGAGTACACACCTACAAAGTAAAAGAAATACAAGATGCAATGTAACAAATCCAAAGATACAGGTAGACAGAGTTGTACCTGAATCTCAAAGAAGTCACTAAACACTTATTGATTCCCACAGAAGTATAGTGCATATTCCATCTACAATAGAGCTTGTAGAGGGGAATCACATTCCTCCACAGCGGGCAATTATTTATCCTACACGAAATTCGTATCTAATTCAGCCAAATAAATTTGAAAGTTAGAACAACAGCGATATCACTGTCATCGAAAAAGCAAAAACTGGTGGCTGAAAGCAAAAGCTAGGAAAATGTAAACAATCTAGCACTTAATGGAAGACATTTCACATTACATGGAATAGAATAAAATCATCAAGGAATCTAAATATATGGGATACTCTAATCCATGTTGAGAGCTGAAAACTCATTGGAATTGATATTACGGCAGAATTAACTAATGATATTAAATTATTAATGATAATATTTCATATGTGCAAATTATCAAATATAAAGAGAAAACATCAAGGTAATATTAATGGTACTTTTAGAAATTAAAAAATACAAAATGGCAGGAGAAACTTTCTGGGTATGACTAATAGAACAATAGAGAAAATTTAGAAAAATTACCTGACAGTGAACCAAAACAATTCATAGAAATAGGCTGTATGCAATATAGAATACAGGGGAAAGAAACAAAATGTTAAACACCTTTTGTGACCTATGGAAAAACTTAAGCAGGCTTTTCTATGATAACAGAGTCAAGAAAGGATACTGACTAAGAATAAGATAACAAGGAACAATAATGATTAAAAATGTATATGTGCTTAGATATTTTGAAAAAAATATGTAAATCAAATGAATTTGTTCTGTAAAACCAAAATATGGGATCCATCAGTAAACTACAAATGTGCATCACATGTAATTGGTCATAACAGATAAAAAAATATTATACCTCTAAGAGGATAAGATACATTGTGCAGAGGAATAAAGACAGAGACAGTGTAAGCCACAATATTGTGGCACTGCAAAGTTTAAATGGTAGAAACGAATTAAATCAATTTTAGTAAAATAGAACTCAGTGAAAGTAAGATGTGCATAGGCACAAAGTAGTGAACTTTGACCTAAATTCATAATATTTATAATACAAAATTTTTATAAAATATAAATATAAAATAATTTAATAAATATGATGTGAAATAAAGAATAAACACGTTTAAAAAAATATGATGTGAAAAAGATAGATGGCTTTGAACATTGTTTAATTGCTTAGGCTTGGGAAAGAGTCTTTGGAAACAACACCCAAAGTGGGGCCCTACAAAAAGATCAAAAAGATGTTACCATCTGGCCTTCATTAGTATTGTGTGTATGTGTGTGTGTCTGTGTGTGTCTGTGTGTGTGTGTCTGTGTGTGTGTGTGTCTGTGTGTGTGTCTGTGTGTGTGTCTGTGTGTGTGTGTGTGTCTGTGTGTGTGTGTCTGTGTGTGTGTGTGTGTGTCTGTGTGTGTGTGTGTGTGACGATGAATGACATTGTTGATGGAATAAGAGTCTAGATTAGGAGTATATGTTTTCCTGTTATGTTTTTGACTGGGTTTAGATCCAATATACCTATCTATACATCTATATCTACAACTACATATATCATCTACATCTGTATATCATCTATATTATCTATATCTGTATCTATATCTATAGCTATATCTATATCTATCCCTCTCTATCTCTACATCTAAATTTTCATATTTCATATGTGTATATGTACATAAATAATACTATAAATTTAAAAACAGAGAAACCATTTATATCACTACAACATGGTCCACTTTACACTGTCATAAAATTTTAAAGAACAATAGTCTATAAATCAAACTTCAGTAATAGACAATCAGGTACTCTTAGCCTACCACCATTAAAGAGGCGTATTACCCAGGAAGCTCTGTGTGCAGGGTAGGAATGTGAAAGAACTGATCAGCCTTCCTATTCACTCATGCGGCTGTATTAAAACTATGACTGTTCTGGATGGTGCACATACTACTACAGCTGAGCTTTAGCACGGTTACCATTCTACTAGAGATCGACATGGAGGGCCAAAACACTCCTGTGTTACTGGCTAAAACACAGAATGATACACAGTGTCTTGGAAAAATGAAAGCATTATTGTCAGGTGATGAGTCAGATTATATACACCTCAGAATAAGTATGCTGGATTACAGAATGTAGACAAGGCAGACGGTGCTGCATTTTCTCTAAGGACAATAATCTATGATACCCATGCATTCAGTTCTGAATGAGCTACATCATTAGGCATGTGCCATGTGAAAGAAAAGCAGTAGATAGCAGGTGGCAGATAAATAGACAGAAAATACCATCGGATAGAACACTTACAGGGTCCAGCAGAAAAGACCAGCTGAATTGAAAGAGTGAGCAAAGCAGCCTGGTCAAAGAAAAGGTGCACAGCATCCAACAGAATCTCCTGGGAAAGCCTATGAGCCAGGCACTGAGTTAATGAGTTAGAGACCTCTCAGTGGATGGGCTTGGTCTACCATTCCTTCCATATTATTTTTATGGCAGGGGACAAACAATAACAACCTCTGCTGGAAATGGCTTGTCTTCTAGTGATTCTCAGGCATGTAGTTTATTCTCTAGTGTCCAGAAAATACTATGTCGTCAGATTCCCGTGTCAAAGAGCCTTCGTAGAGCACACTTTGAAGTAGACGTGAAAATTGTGCATCCAAAGCCCCATTTTCATTGATCTCAGACACTAAGTGACAATTTATAAACATATTGTATGTTTTAGTATCTTTGGCTGACAATTATACTTTCTGCCACCATTTTTCTGGTCACCACAAGCGTAGAGCAACAGGGCCCTAGATCATGGCATGGAAACTTAGAAACCATGAGCCAAAATAGACATGTTCTTTTGTGTATTGATCATACCATAAACTTCTTTTGTTTGTAAAGATGTGCCTAATGCAGAAGTCTGTCCCCTTAATAATCATATGTCTGTTTCTGCCCATCTCATTTTGTCAACCAAATAGCAAAGGAAATTTATATCAAAACTTTCAATTCGAGCCAGAAATATAGCTCTTATGCTTTGTCTGCTCTTTTCCCTTCTCTGTTGATGCGTCAACAGGCTATTGTTTTATAAAATTAATGCACAGTATAAAAATTAAAACATACAGTGTCTTCAGAATTTTCAAATGACAATAAAATAAAATTCTTTGCCATCTTAATAATGTATTTAGATCAATATTTCAATGACTAATGTAACACAATCCAAAGATTTGAAGGATATAAAAATTGGACAATGAATTAAAGCTATGTTGATGAAGAAAGTCACAAGTCACTAACTTAACATTACACAAGACTGGGAAGTGAGATGGCAAAATGAAAAAGAAAAAGAGAATTCTATTATGGGATAAAGAAATTTCCATTGTCGTTTGCCATTTATTTGCCTAGTGTATATATACATACACACATACGTACACACTCATATGTATGTGTACATATATATATATATATGCTTCCATTTCATTACATTTAGAGAAATTCTTATAGCAAACATTGGTTTACCAACCCACAGAATATATAGGCTTTCATTTCTTTATAATTGCATACAAATTGACCGCATACTACTGGAAACACATTAGTCTAACCTACAAACTCTTGGTAATTGCCTCTGGTCATGACAATCTCTTAATGCAGAATTCTTCATGTTGCAAAAGCAATATCACAGAATACCTTCTTGAACAAGAAAAAGGCCACTGAAGTTCCATTAGAAGGCTAAATGAGCAGTGGACCTGACTGTCAGGCTTCATGATTGAGTTGGGTACCCCAGAATATACATTGATAGAAGGCAATAACATTTTCTTGAAAATGCCCTCTAATATCTATATGCATCCCTTGACACATATTCTAACCCACATGCACACACACTAAGTAGGTGTAAACAATACTTTAAATAAAAATAATAAGGTCAGTGGCTGTTCAGCAAGAAATGAAGAAAGGTTAATGCATATAAAATTTATAGAGTGTAAAAATGAAGAAAACATGGATAAAATGTCATTTCTGATAATGATAAACATGTTTTCTATTATAATTGAGTTTTTGAAGAAGAATGCATTTACCCACATTCCCATCTGCTGGGACATATGACTAGTTTGCACATGTGAATATCCAAGAAGTATTGCGTTGTGGTCATAGAGAGAATTCCAACTGCTTATAGTTTCTCTGTTGTTTCCTGAAACTTCTTTTGCTCATCTGTCTCGGTATCCTTAGGATGAAATTCCAGAGTTCATATTTTCTGTGTATATTCCCAATGGCTCCTTATGTTTTCTGATTTTTCCATTGTATTTAGAGAAATTCTTATATGAAAATATTGGTTTATCAACCCACAGAATACGTGATGATTCTCTTTAAGGTTGGTGTTTTTCTTGTAGTTTTCTCAGCCCTCCACTGCCTTCCCTTTGCTTCTTCCAAAGAGAGAGATCATACTACTTCTCTTAAGGTCTAAATAACCAAATAGTCTGTGTGTTAGTCAGCCTAACAACTTACAATCTGAGTCATCCCTCGTGATCCACTTCTTACTAGTGGGATGAACACTCCTCTCTTAACTTCTTAACTACGGTGTAACCATTATGCTCTAAGAAGAAACCAAAAACATCAATTAGGAAGGCATTCATAGTGGTGTAGTTCTGTGCAGAATAAACATTCACCCCAGCTAATTTTCTCCCCATCTCATCAACTAGTTTATCATCCAATGCTATTATCTGGCCTGGAGAAATGGCTCAGTGTTTAGGAGCACTAGCTGCTTTTCCAGAGGACCAGGGTTCCTTCCCTGGCATCCCTTTCTTGATTCACAACTTTCTCTATCTCTAGTCTGGAGAATCTTACTTCATCTCGCAGCCTCGGCAGGCACTGCATGTGCATCATATACATGCAAGCATGCAGGCAATGCACCCAAACTCATAAGGGCATTTATTTTATAGTTACACATGCTTAAAAGAGGGATGGAAATGGACTGCTTAAATTTCCCTCAATAAGCAGAAAGGAGCATGGAAGGAGTGTTCCTGACTAGAGCTCACGTTTAAAGATATTGTGTCTGTTTAACTTCAATTGTCACTTCATTTCAGTCTCCAAGGACAATGGGATTGATAACATTCACTGAGTTTGTTAAGAAAAAACATAGACACAGGGCTGGGGAGAAGGCTCAGCAGGTAAAGAATCCACGAAAAACTGAGTGCAGTGACTCTGTTCACATATAACCATCACGTGGGAAATGGAGAATACAAAGCAAGCAGGTTAGTCAGACAACTCAAAAGGGCAGTCTTGAGGCTCAAAAAAGACCCTGCCTCAGTGTGATTTTTTTTTAACTTAAACCACAATAAGCCTAAAGTCTAATTACAATGCTATCTCTATATATATCACATTGATGATGCATCTATTCAGATACAATTTATATTGTAATGTTTAAGTTAATATTACTAATAACTTAATATTATATTAATAACTTAATACTATTAATAGCTCAATATTATATTAATATAGATTGTAATGCATAGTATATAATATATAATAATATATCATATAACATTTGATATTATTAATAACATTATATTAATAACTTAATATTGTTACATTACAATGTTTCAGTAAACATTTTTCTTGTAATTGAATTAGGTTTTAACAAAAATATAATTTTAAAATTATATATGAGTATATATATATATGCATATATATTTATCATATGCACCATCATGTTGTCAAATAGGTTTATGCAGTGTGATGAAGAATTATTTTCTAATTTATCTTTCCAACTTCTTTAATCGATATTCAGTAATTGAAAAAATCAATTATTTCTAATATATATTAGATAGATAGATAGATAGATGATAGATAGATAGATAGAATATAGCTTTTCTGCTGAAAGATTACCAATTTTTTATGAATGCATTGCACGAACTGACAACACACTGAAACTTTTTAATTATCAAAAATTAATTCTGTGGGTCTCACTAGATTTCTCTTCCTACTAATTGTGGAACATTAATATTTAGACCCTTCAGCATATCAAGAAATTGAGACACAAGTGTACAAGAAAAGCTGAGGAAACAAAGAGAGTCTAGAGGTCAGCAGTGATAGTCAGAACCTTGTGGGTGTTCTTAGGCATCTAGGGAACCACACTCTCGTTTCTGCATCCCACTCCCTTTGCCCCATGGCTTTCAAGCCTGTCTGTGTAAAACTATTCCTCTTTTCCTTCTTTCGTTTGCATCCCATAATTGTTAAATGCTGAGTGAAGAAAATAGAAAAACTCAAACTGCCATGGTAAGCAGCAGAATAAGTGTGACTAAGACTATGCCTTTTAGGGGCTGGAGAGATGGCTCAGTGGTTAAGAGCACTGACTGCCCTTCCAGAGGTCCTGAGTTCAAATCCCAGCAACCACATGGTGTCTCTCAACCATCTCTAATGAGATCTGACTCCTTCTTCTGGTGTGTCTGAAGACAGCTACAGTGTACTTATATATAATAAATAAATAAATCTTTGAAAAAAAAGACTATGCCTTTTAGCAACAGTCCACACAGGCTTCGACCCCTGCCATATAACCCTTCATCTCTACATATCTTTCTTTCAGTCTCCTGATCTGTAAAATGGGATAGAATTGTAATTATTCAATGGACCATGAGTAGGAGCTAACTTTTTTATCTTTGAGGGAAAAAAAAAGATGCTTTTCATTTACTTTATTAGCAGTTTTATTTTTAAAAATGTTCATATTTCCACATAAAGCTAGTCATTTGAAAAATGAGGAAAATAACACTCAAAACTAAAGCAAAAGATTACCTTCCTTTTCCAATACATTTCAACAAAATATAGGTGTTATGCCGTTTCCATCTAAATATGCATTGTTTGTGCTAGAAATAACTGAGTGAGCTTCTTTTTCTCTCAATTTATTTTCATTAAAGAGAACGATTATTAAACATGAGCCTTATTTTAGTTCTGAATTTAATGTAAATATATGATATTAACATCACCTTTATGCTAAAAGTCTTGAAACCATGAGAATTTTTTTAATTTGATTAAAAAATATTGAGTGCTTCCTTATTCTAGTGAGTTTTCATTCTAATGTAGATCATGTGATATGGGGTTTAATGTCCTATGATATTTGGCCTGCTCTCTAGTTGCTTCCCAGCTTACACTGCCCTCCTGGTCAAGATAAATAAGCCATGAAGCAAGCTCACACCCCTTCAGCCATCTAAAACTCTCAGCAAGCAAAGAAGACCATCAGCTGTTATTCATGCAAAAATAAAATTCAAAAGAGTATACTGCAGTACTAGGACCAAAACATTCTTTGCTCTTCATGTCAAGGATCTATTTGAAGGTACTCTACAAATAAGGAAGTCTCAACGGGTCACCAGGCTACAACTCATATACTATTCAACTGGAAGGAGGCTTCAGTGCAGAAATTCAAGTATAGGTCTCCTTCTATGCATTATTTATTGTAAATCAATAAACATCTACCCTTGGCCTCCAAATATAGGTTGTTGAGCCCCAGTGGGCACAATGGACAAGAAAGCTTATATTCACTTTTTCCAAGTTTGATGAAAATCAAGATGCTGTTTTGTGCCTAACCTTCTATTTCGAGTATTATACATCATCTCTGTAGAATAAACTATCATTCGTGTTGCCATAGGTATCTTTATATATATTTGAAAAATTACTAGTTACCTTTTAAGGTGAAGATTAAAGGAGAACATAGCATAGTTTCTTGGAAAAATCTAGAGTCATTTGATTCACAGGAGTGGAATATGTACTCCGAATATTTTTCTGAAATATTGAGAAGGCAATTCTGTTAATAGTAAAATATATTTTAATATAAGTCCTAAGAAGGCTACCATAAGTTTCAAATATTTTCATTTACAAATTATAAGCATATATTTTAGTAAAAATAATGGAGTTACAAGAGGTTAATAAACATTTGTGCATATTTTAATGATTAGGCTCAGATATCAAATTTGTTTTGGATGAGACCATCAAAGGAGATCATTAAAACTTAATTTAATATAAATGTCTGTAAGGAAAATGCCATTAGAAATTGGAGATTGTTCAATTCACATTATTTTTTTGTTGTTGTTTAGGTAAACAAAACTCTCAGAGTAAAAAAATTTGCTTATAAAATTTGAATTTTACCTTGGTAGGGGAGAATAGTACTCAATTCTCAGTGGAAGAGTAATTCAAACCATTTGTTCTGAATTCCAAAGAATTATTCAAATTGTCTTTAAAACTGAAATATAGGCCTGGAGAGAAAGCTCAGCCTTTGCTGCTCTTTATGGAACCTAAATAAGTTCCCAGCACTCCCATAGCATCCCAGGACTGCCTTTGACTCCAGCCCCAGCACTCCCATAGCATCCCAGGACTGCCTTTGACTCCAGCCCCAGCACTCCCATAGCATCCCAGGACTGCCTTTGACTCCAGCCCCAGCACTCCCATAGCATCCCAGGACTGCCTTTGACTCCAGCCCCAGCACTCCCATAGCATCCCAGGACTGCCTTTGACTCCAGCCCCAGCACTCCCATAGCATCCCAGGACTGCCTTTGACTCCAGCTCCAGCACTCCCATAGCATCCCAGGACTGCCTTTGACTCCAGCCCCAGCACTCCCATAGCATCCCAGGACTGCCTTTAACTCCAGCTCCAGAAGATCCAAAACCCTTATCTATCCTTTGGGAGTTTCCAGACATATGTGTCCATATCCACATACAGGTTCAAAACCGTATACATCATTAAAACTTTAAAAATATTTTTTAAGTAATGAAATATAATCTTAACGTTACCCTACAACAGGAATAATGTGCTATCAATCAAAAACTGAAACCATAATGTTTTCAATAAATGGTTGTCATACCAGCTAACAAAATATTTAGGGCCACATTGATTTGAAAGGTCAAATTTACATAGAAATTTGCAAAACAATTAAATAAGGACAGGGTAAGAATTTATTTCTTCTTTTCTTATTCACTTTATTGCCATATATTACACAAAGTGATCATTTTAGATGTTTCCTTCATACACATTTAAAGTGTGTTTATCTCAGCAAGTATTTACTCAAAGTACACATTTTAAATAAAGCTTTTGTACATGCTGAATTCTTGATTTAAAATGATCTTATAGACTCACCCTAGAGGCTGAAGAGTTGACTCAACTGTTAAGAGTACCTGTGTCCATATTAGGTGGTTCACAGCTGCATGTAATTCCAGCTCCAAGGAGCTGTGATACAGTCTTATGACCTCCATGAACACCTATATACAAGTGGTATAAGTACACACAGAGAGACACACAGACACACACACACACAGAGAGACACACACACACACAGACACACACACACACAGACACACACACACATTCACATACCACAGAGAAAAAGAGAGAGTCAGAAAGACAGAGACAGCTACAGAGACAGGGACAGAGAGATTAGAAAAAAAGTTTGCACGTGCACACACACACACACACACACAAGGAGAGGAAGAGAGAGAGAAAGACAGAGACTGGGACAGAAAAAAAAAGAAAAGAAAAGAAAAGAAAAGGAAAGGAAAGGAAAGAAAAGAAAAAAGAAAAATAGTTTGTACGCGTGTACGTGCGTGCACATACACATACACACACACACACACACACCATAGACAGGAAGAGAGAGAGAGAGAGAGAGAGAGAGAGAGAGAGAGAGAGAAAGAGAGAGAGAGAGAGAGAGAGAGAGAGAGAGAAACAGAGAGAAAAGAAAAGAAGCACACTATGCACACACACAAATAAATAATTTTTAAAATCACCACCTTATATACTCTGGAAATGCTCATAATTTATAGTAACATTCTATTGCTTTTGTCTCCATAGACTGCTTTTATAATGAGCTAAGTTACAGTGAAAGAGTTAATACATTAAATACTTCTCACTAGCTATGCCCTATGACAGGTATTTGGAATTCACTGCATTGTGTTATGTTTTCCCAGGAAAAAGTAATACCTCCACTCACATGTACAACAGGAATGTGGAGCAGTGCCCACATATATAACTGTGATTTACACACAAGCAGTTCTGGACATAAGGTAACTTAGCACCACAGATCTTTCTGCTGCACCCTTGTGTTTGGTGTCATGTCATACTTGAGATATGCCTGTGTCTCTGGGTCTCCGTGGGACTTAAAAGATGGAGTGACGTTTATCCTAAGAATTGTCAAGAAAGTCAGACTTGAGAAAAGAAGAAAAATAAAAGACTTGAGGTACTCATATACCTCACCTAAAAGAGTAATTACCGCAAACATTATATTTCTTAATATTCAGAATAAAGACTGCGTTGAGAACCTCTCTTGTCCCCCATTGTTCAACAAGAAATATTCCATTAGGCAATCATGAGGCCTCTTTAGTAATCACAGGGATATTTTTATTGTTATTATTTTTAAAGGTTTATTTGTTTTACAAATATAGACATGCATATGTGCAGTTTTGTACACATGTGAGAGCATGAGGCCTCACATTCAGAAGGTATGGGATTCCCTGAAACTGTAGTTTTAGGCAGCCACCCAACTTTTGTCTCCTAGGAGAGCAACAAACACCTTCAACTACCAAGCTATCTTTCCAGCCAAAGATTCTTGTCTCTTCTTGAATTACCCTGTTGCTTAATTTTACCGGTATATATGGGGCAACTTGTCTTAACACTATCAGATGCTGTTTATAATTTCTGAATTTTAAATTACTTCATGCAATTTTTTCATCACTACAAAGCATAGCATCATTTAAAACTGGGAAGTTGTACACATATGACTTTTAACTATAATATTTTGTTAACAAAATATTTGAATTTGATTGTCTAACGCCTGAGAGTGTGTGTTTGTGTGTCCCAGCCCGTTGTATTCCCAAGATGTTTCTTTGTCTGTTTGGCATTAATACACACATTTTAGATTATATAAAATTATGTTTTATAACATTTAAATTAATTAAATAATGCTGCACATCCTACTCTAAGTCTCCCTACTTTTGGTGGGTAATTAATGTCCCTGAAGTTGTATTATCTGAGCGTAAATCGTGATCTTAGCACATCTCATGTGTCCAATATCAGCTGTGGGAATATCATGTCATTAGGGAGGTAAACAGCTTTGTTTCTCAATCCCCCATCAAGCAATTGAGATGTCATGTGGTTGATATTTCCGTAATCAACGAATGCGGCTCAATGTTTTTGCTAAGTGTTTATTCCATAGTTGGTTTTTTGTTTAAACATTTTCACTGTCAAGTAATGACAGAGCTCTACACCCTGGTCAGCGCCTATGCATGCTCCCTAGGACTCAGTTCTACTTCATGTCAGCGCCAACACGCGCTCACAATGATGCAGGTCGACCTCCTTGTGCCAACGCTTGTTCTTCTCATGTGATTCCATCTCCTTCCTTTCTTCAGGAACAGTGTGAGCTGCTTTGTGTTGTTCCTGTTGTTAACACAACTTCCTCTTCATTCCTTGAGACTAACACCAAACACCATCTTTCCCCCCTAGGATATTAGGAACACCCCAAATATGACTATTTCTCAAGGTAAAATACAATTTATTTTTTTTTAAAATGGCTGTTGAATTCTTCTACATGGAAAGCAGAGAGAGTGTCTCATATCATAAGACAGTGAATAAATAGAATGAATTTGCTGTACTATTTCGATGTGCGTATCAAAACAGCCTCATTGTAATGATTGGTGACGATTGTATGAAGGTTACACTACCATTGATCATCAACAGCAGACTTTGGTAACAGATCTATTAGCAAGTGTATTGACAACTTTAAGTGCACTGAGACTACAGATAAGAGGACATTCGGAGATGTCAAAATGTTGAACCTAAACAGAATATCAACAGTTAATATAAACAGCTCAGGGAGGAATGGTGAATTCAATCCTGGTTTATGCCCTTTATGCCATTACTTCTTAACATTTACATTTCATTGTGGAATGAAGAGAAAAAAGTGGAAGGAAGAAATAATTATTCATTTGGTAGTAAAGAGACTGCCCATTATAAAACAGTATATAATAAAAGCAGAGTGGTCACATTATAAATTTCAAAGGTACAGTCAACTTCACCTCATTATTTCCTCTACATTCTAGTTAAAGATATGTGGGTCAAATTGAGTTAAGAGTACTAGAGATGCTCATCAGAACACATATGAATTCTAATTCAGATACAGTAAGCAACAGAGTCATGCAAAAAGAAACACTCTCATTCTATTTTTTGATCATTTTTGTTTGTTTGTTTTGATCATGTTCTTATCAACATTGCAAGGACCATTGCTTATGAAATATTTCACTGTCATATAGAATGTTCTGATCAAAGAAAGGGTAACTTTAGAGAGTATATACATATACATATATATATATACATATATACATATATATATATACATGTATATATATATCCATGGTACTCTGTCCAGAAAGGAAACGTTTGTGAGAAGCAGGAAGTTTACACAGTCACTCATCCCTTCTTTGTTGCTGCTCATAACTCTCCTGAGACTGCTCTGTGTCCCCCACTACTATAAGGAACGATGACAAGAAGAGCAAGCAACTTTGAATGCCAAGTGTAATGGCCTCACTCCAACATTTTTATAATGGGGACATTGGAAATAACTACCTGATGTACTACTGAATACAGGCAAGATCTTTTATTTTATTTTATTTTATTTTATATTTTTTATTAGATTCTTTCTTTACATTTCAAATGTTATTATTACCTTTCCTGGTTTCCCCTCTGAAAACCCTTTAACTCATCCAGCCTCCCCCAGCTCGTCAACCCACCCACTCCTGCTTCCCTGTCCTGGCATTCACTTAGGCTGGGGCATAGAGCCTTCTTGGGACCAAGGACTTCTCCATCCTTTGATGTCCAACAAGGCCATCCTTTGCTACATATGCAGCTGGAGCCATGGGTCCCTCCATGTATACTCTTTGGTTAGTTGGTTAGTCCCTGGAGGCTCTGGGGGTACTGGGTGGTTCATATTGTTGTTCCTCCTATGGGGCTGCAAACTCCTTCAGCTCCTTGGGTCTTTTCTCTAGCTCCTCCGTTGGGGACCCTGTACTCAGTTCAATGGTTGGCTGAGAGCCTCTGTATTTGTCAGGCACTGGCAGAGCCTCTCAGGAGACAGCTATATCAGGCTCCTGCCAGCAAGCACTTCTTGGTATCCACAATAGTGTCTGGGTTCGGTGACTGTATATGGGATGGATTCCCCAGGCGGGGAAGTCTATGGATGGTCTTTTCTTCAGTTTCCAATCCATACTTTGTCTCTGTATCTCCTCCTGCGGGTATTTAGTTCCTGCATCTAAGAAGGACCAGAGTATCTTAATATTAACATTATTAGTTAAATAGTTTTCAAGTATAAAGCAGGACCTATGTTGATTTTACAGTGACCAAGAGGATCCAAACATACCTAAGCAATTGTTACATACTAAGTAACCTTATATAATGTGTTTAATGCCCATCTGCATTTTCATTTCTCTTCAATGACCATTCAGAATTTAAGCTTAAACTTTGCTCCCAATGTAAAGAGGAAAATGGCTTATCTCAGCCACTCTCTGTTTTAACAGAACCCTTCAAAATAGAATGATTTCTCCTGGATTTTTCAGTTTTGCTTATAAAAACCAAATGCAAGACATTGACATTCACCATGCTATGTATTAAAATACCATTATAGTAATATTAAACATTTACTTAATCTAACTGAGATTAGTTTGAGCCCCAGAGTTTTCTGACTTTTAGATTATGGATTAATTTAATCTGAATGGCAATTAGAAATCCTAAATGTTTCAAAGCAATAGGTTATTATTATAACATTTTTCCTATAGGAACCATTGCTTACATACCCCAAGTTACTTCCTACATAAAGATTTGTGATTACATTTCCCTAGGCATTAATTGGCTTTAGAAATGTACCTGTTTAAATACATCCAAGTTGCTTGATCTTTTGACATTATATATTTAAAAATATTTAAACACTTCTTGCAATTGCAGAAAATGTTATCAAACAACTATAATATTATTTTTCTTCAGCTTTATCATCCTATATATGGCATCATGCATTTCAGTTATGCCTGCTATATGATACACATTTGCACTATATTTTCCTGATATTATAGTGGTTAGTAATGAATTCTACAAACGTATTTGTAAGAAATTAAGGAACTCTGTAAAGGGATATGTTCTTCTAAAATTATCTATAGTTTTATGCCTATTGATATAACCACAAATTGTATCTATGTATTTTACTAATCTATGGTTTGAACTCATCTATGTGTTCAAACCATCTGTGTATGTAACACACCTGCATTTGGTTTAAGGCTTTCTGCCTGGCAGGAAAATACTGTTCAATTAAATTAGTATGTCTAATGTGTTTGACAAGTTTTTTTTTACACAGCACTGGCAACTTTGGTTGATGCTTATTTTGAGAGTGTTAAATTCATGTGATTAAAATGGCCCAGAAGCTAATGAATATAAAATATGCTAGTGATTAAGGAGTGTAAATGAGCCTCCTGTGTTTGCCTTCTGGCTTTGCTGTGGGCAGTTGTGTAGTATAAGACAACTCATTTTGTCTCCCTATCCCCCTGTCTCTCAAAACATTCATATATAATAAAATATAGAATAAAATAAAAAATTAAAATTAAATATGGTGCAACTATACAGATAGAGATAGAGGTATAGTTATGTGAATGTGCATTTACGTTTCTGCAAATAGTCACTATTTATTTATAAAAGCCACAACATATATTTCTTGCTCTAAAGTGTCATATTCTGTTATTATAATTCTTTATATATGCACTTCTCTACTGCTGTGACACAAAGCTAACGATAAATTAGCCATGCTGCTGATTCCAATCAAGAGCTTGCATTACAAAGTTAGAAAGATATTTATAAAAAATACACAACTTTGGCATGGTTGAAAAATAAAACTATGCTCTTCTTGTGAATAAGGACTAATGGTTATTAATGAAAGTTATAGACCCTGGGCCTGGAGTCTAACATTAAGCACTGAAGGACCAATGCATTGAAAGATCTTTGTACACTTCCATGTGCTAGAAGTAATCCCAAGGAGCTTCATAGCATCCTCTGAGACATATATATGAAGGGATTATGGCTTTTCGTATATAATTTATTCATGATGAACACATTGGATTTTTTTCTGTGTAATAAGGATTACAAAACTGAAATTTTAGTCCAAGCTACAATGTCATTATACATTTCCAAAGGAAACAGTCATTTCAAATCACTCCCTTCATTTAACTTAGCCTCTCACTTCCACACAATATTTAAAGCTTCTCTTCTGTTTGCAGGACCCTTGAATATTTTCTCTCAGCCAGGCTAAGTGGCTAAGGAGCTAAATCTGCACCATATGTCCTACAAAAATAGAATTTTTCTGTATAATAATTACCTCAGGATTCACCCACTGCACCTTCAGAGACCAAAGATCAATTCTTTTTCATTATTTTATTAAAATATTTTTTCATACAATATATTTTGTAGAAGAATTTTAATCCAGCAACATGGCTACTGTAGCAAGGGATCAGATCCAAAGACCTAAGTCTGTGTGATTCCCCTGGAACATGGACATGCTCTTAGTGCACACCTTTAATCCCAAACAGTGATGATTAATTGATGGGCAGGAAAAAGTGACCAATCAGAGAAAGATGTGACAAAATGAGTCAGAGATAGGATAAGGTCAACTCTCATGAGAACAGACAGGAAAAAGAGGTGGGTTAAGGTCAGTTCAGAGAAGTTCAGTTTGTAGAGTTCAGAGGCAGTTTTTCCAGGCAGAGAAATCCAGTGAGCAGCCAAGAGAAGCCAGTTTGAATCAGTTGGTTTGGATAAGGACAGCTGAGTTGAACCAGTCAGCCAGAGTTCAGAGAGAGCTAGAATGGATAACATTATTCAGCAGTAAGCCTCCAATACAGCAGTAACATTTGGCAAATAAACGTTATTTTTACACTATTTGATCATGGTTTGTCCCTTCTTCTACTCCTCTCAGATCCTCCCACCCCGGTACCCACCCAACTTTATTTTCTGTTTTGCATTCAAAGGAAACAAGCAAAAAACAATAAGAGGTTTTTGCTTTGACATTTTGATGTTTTCTTTTTAAATACACTACATTATTCAAAATCCGACTTTGTTATTTAACAGCTACTTATTCAAGTTTATATATTATAAATATCACATCTGTTTCTGGAGCATAGATATTGTATTTAGACTAATTTCTTCTCTGTAACATTTAATCCCAGTTAGGATTTTCCCAATTTAAATTATTAAAAGATATTTTCAGCACCACTCAAAAAACTAAAATAAAAAAGAGTGAAAATTAGTAACATCAGTTCAGACTAAGACTATACTTTGATTCTACTATAGTTCCACAATTGTAAAACAAATTACTGGTCTAATGAAAAATAATACATTGTTGTTTATTCCTTCTCCATGTTTATATTTTACGGCACTATTTTTCTAGACTGGATGATCTGTGGCTGAATAGCTTAGAGAATGCCACCCAGTAACCCAGTCAAGCATTTCCCAGTTGTCTAAAATAGTCTCACTCCAAATAAGGCCATTTTCAGGCTAGTTGGTCTCACAGCTCTGTTAAATTAGCTGGGCCAGTTCATGTATCTCCTTTCATCTTCTAGTAGTTTCCTGTGACTGTTCACAAATGATGTCTTGGGAACATGATTTCTGCCCTTTCTGTGAATTACTCAATAAGAAATAACTTTAGACAGAGTTTTGTTCTTTAGCACTTAAGCCTACTCAGATCTACTTCAATTTTAAAATTAGAACAAATTTCAACACCACCAAAAGAAGTTAATGAAAATCAACAAAAGTGTCTATGCTTACGTTAGATATAAATAACACTGGAATTTTTATAGATATGATTAGAAAAGACATACACATTTTTAAAGGAAATATTGTTCTTATTTATGAGCACTTCTATGAGGTTGTATAATAAATATGCACATGCATTCAGGTGTCCATAGAACACCAAATCCCTCTGTAATTGAAGTTACCAGATGGGGGTAACTAGAAACTGAATACAGGTCATAGGCCAAAGCAGTAATCACTCTTAAACGACTTGCTGTTGGTATCTCCATTTCAGTAACAACCTTATTAACATACTCAAGTAAGTTATATAATCAATCAAGAGTAAATTCTCCCAAGAAAGGGCTAAACACATTTTCGAGAATTGAACCCAAACATGAAGCAGAAGGTAGAAAATTACCTGTGAACATTATATTACAAAATAATATCTTAATTGATGTTGAATTACTTTTCCTGAGGAGATATTTATTTATTTATTTATTTCTCAAGATTTTTTTTCTAAGTTTTTTTATTTATATTCCAAATGATTTCCCCTTTCCCGTTTCCTCTCTCCCCGAAAGTCCCTTAAGCCCCCTTCCCTCCCTCTTTTCTCCATTCAACCCCCTCTTGCTTCTCTGTCCTGGCATTCCCCTACATCCAGTCTTTCCAGGACCAGGGGTCTCTCCTTCCTTCTTCTTGGAAATCTATTGATATGTGAATTGTGTCTAGGGTATTCTGAGATTCTGGGTTAATATCACCTTATCAGTGACTGCATACCATGTGTGTTCTTTTGTGATTGGGTTACCTC
Source organism: Tokudaia tokunoshimensis (assembly GCA_036184795.1). Classification (NCBI taxonomy): domain Eukaryota; kingdom Metazoa; phylum Chordata; class Mammalia; order Rodentia; family Muridae; genus Tokudaia; species Tokudaia tokunoshimensis. The sequence continues at coordinate 47,358,809 of BTHU01000007.1, forward strand.
ACTAAGGATGATATTTTCAAGTTCTGACCATTTGCCTAGGAATTTCGTGAATTCATTGTTTTTAATTGCAGAGTAGTATCCCATTGTGTAAATATACCACATCTTCTGAATCCTTTCCTCCGTTGAGGGACATCTGGGTTCTTTCCAGCTTCTGGCTATTATAAATAAGGCTGCTATGAACATAGTGGAGCATGTGTCCTTATTGCATATAGGTAAAGCCTCTGGGTATATGCTCAGGAGTGGTATAGCAGGATCCTCCAGGAGTGTCATGCCCAGTTTTCTGAGGAACCCCCAGACTGCTTTCCAGAGTGGTTGTACCAGCTTGCAATCCCACCAGCAGTGGAGGAGTGTTCCTCTTTCTCTACATCCTCGCCAACAACTGCTGTCTCCTGTGTTTTTGATCATAGCCATTCTGACTGGTGTGAGATGGAATATCAGGGTTGTTTTGATTTGCATTTCCCTAATGACTAAGGATGATGAACATCTCTTTAGGTGCTTCTCAGCCATTAGATATTCTTCAGGTGAGAACTCTTTGTTTATCTCTGTACCCCATTTTTTAATAGGGTTACTTGGCTCTCTGGAGTCTAACTCCTTGAGTTTTTTGTATATGTTGGATATTAGCCCTCTGTCAGATGTAGGGTTGGTAAAGATCATTTCCGAGTTAGTTGGTTGCCTCTTTGTCCTTTTGACAGTGTCTTTTGCCTTACAGAAACTTTGTAATTTTATGAGGTCCCATTTGTCAATTCTTGATCTTAGAGCATAAGCTATTGGAGTTCTACTCAGGATATTCTCCCCTGTGCCCATATGTTCAAGGCTCTTCCCTAGTTTCCCTTCTATTAGTTTCAGTGTGTCTGGTTTTATGTGGAGATCCTTGATCCACTTGGAATTGAGCTTAGTGCAAGGAGATAAGAATGGGTCAATTTGCATTCTTCTGCAAAATGACCTCCAGTTGAAACAGCACCATTTGTTGAAAAGGCTATCTTTTTTCCACTGGATGGTTTTAGCTCCTTTGTTAAAGATCAAGTGACCATAGGAGTGTGGATTCATTTCTGGGTCTTCAATTCTGTTCCATTAATCTACATGCCTGTTCCTATACCAATACCATGCAGTTTTTAACACTATTGCTCTGTAGTACAGCTTGAGGTCCGGGATATTGATTCCCCCAGAAATTCTTTTACTCTTGAGAATAGTTTTAGCTATCCTGGGTTTTCTGTTATTCCAGATGAATTTTTGAATTACTCTTTCTAACTCTATGAAAAATTGAGTTGGGATTTTGATGGGGATTGCATTGAATCTGTATATTGCTTTTGACAAGATGGTCATTTTTACTATATTAATCCATGAGCATGGCAGATTTTTCCATCTTCTGAGGTCTTCTTTAATTTCTTTCTTCAGAGACTTGAAGTTCTTGTCATACAGATCTTTCACTTGTTTGGTTAGAGTCACACCAAGATACTTTATATTGTTTGTGGCTATCGTGAAGGGTATCATTTCTCTTATTTCTTTCTCAGCCTGCTTATCCTTTGAGTATAGGAAGGCTACTGACTTGCTTGAGTTGTTTTTATATCCGGCCACTTTGCTGAAGTTGTTTATCAGCTGTAGGAGTTCTCTGGTGGAGTTCTTTGGGTCGCTTAATTATGCTATCGTATCGTCTGCAAATAGTGATAGTTTGACTTCTTCCTTTCCAATTTGTATCCCTTTGACCTCTTTTTGTTGTCTAATTGCTAGAACTTCAAGTGCTATATTGAAAAGATATGGAGAGAGAGGGCAGCCTTGTCTAGTCTCTGATTTTAATGGGATTGCTTCAAGTTTCTCTCCATTTAGTTTGATGTTGGCTACCGGTTTGCTGTAAATTGATTTTCCTATACTTAAATATGGGCCTCGAATACCTGATCTTTCCAAGACCTTTAACATGAAAGGATGCTGAATTTTGTCAAATGATTTCTCAGCATCTAATGAAATGACAATTTTGTTTTTTTCTTTGAGATTGTTTATATAGTGGATTACATTGATGGACTTCCTTATATTGAACCATCCCTGCATCCCTGGGATGGAGCCTACTTGATCCTGGCGAATGATCAATCTCTTTGATGTGTTCTTGGATTCAGTTGGCAAGAATTTTATTGAGTATTTTTGCATTGATATTCATAAGAGAGATTGGCCTGAGATTTTCTTTGTCAGATCTTTGTGTGATTTTGGTATTAGCGTAATTGTGGCTTCATAGAACGAGTTGGATAGTGTTCCTTCTGTTTCTATTTTGTGGAATAGTTTGAAGAGTATTGGTGTTAGGTCTTCTTTGAAGGTCTGATAGAATTCTGCACTAAAACGATTTGGACCTGTGCTTTTATTGGTTGGAAGACTTCCAATGACCACTTCTATTTCTTCAGAGGTTATAGGATGGTTTAGATGGTCTATTTGATCCTGATTTAATTTTGGTATTTGGTATCTGTCAAGGAAATTGTCCATTTCCTCGAGATTTTCTAGTTGTGTGGAATACAGGCTTTTGTAGTAGGATCTGATGATTTTTTGAATTTCCTCAGTTTCTGTTGTTATCTCTCCCTTTTCTTTTCTGATTTTATTAATTTGGATACTGTCTCTGTGCCCTCTGGCTAGTCTGGCTAAGGGCTTATCTATCTTGTTGATTTTCTCAAAGAACCAACTCCTTGTTTTGTTGATTCTTTGTATGGTTTTATTTGTTTCTACTTGATTGATTTCAGCCCTGAGTTTGATGATTTCCTGCCTTCTACTCCTCTTGGGTATATTTGCTTCTTCTTTCTGTTCCAGGGCTTTCAGATGTGCGATTAAGCTGCTAGTGTATGCTCTCTCCCGTTTCTTTTTGGAGGCACTCAGGGCTATGAATTTTCCTCTTAGCACCGCTTTCATTGTGTCCCATAAATTAGGGTATGTTGTGCCTTCATTTTCATTAAATTTTAAAAAGTCTTTGATTTTTTTCTTTATTTCCTCCTTGACCAAGTTATCATTGAGTAGAGCATTGTTCAGCCTCCATGTGTATGTGGGCTTTCTGTTGTTCTTGTTGCCATTGAAGATCACCCTTATTCCATTGTGATCTGATAGGAGGCATGGGATTAGTTCGATCTTCTTATATCTGTTGAGGTCTGCTTTGTGACCAATTATATAGTTGATTTTGGAGAAGGTACCATGAGGTGCTGAGAAGAAGGTGTATTCTTTTGCTTTAGGATGAAATGTTCTCAATATATCTGTTAGTACCATTTGGTACAAGACTTCAGTTAGATTCACTGTGTCCCTGTTTAGTTTCTGCTTTCCTGAACAATTCATTTCAGAGAGCAGGGGTGTTGAAGTCACCCACTATTATTGTGTGAGATGCGATGTGTGTTTTGAGCTTTAGTAAAGTTTCTTTTACGAATGAGGGTGCCCTTGCATTTGGAGCATAGATATTCAGAATTGAGAGTTCTTCTTGGTGGATTTTTCCCTTGATCAGTATGTAGTGTCCTTCTGTGTCTTTTTTGATGACTTTAGGTTGAAAGTCAATTTTATCTGATATTAGGATGGCTACTCTGGCTCGTTTCCTGGGACCATTTGCTTGTAAAATTGTTGTCCAGCCTTTTACTCTGAGGTAGTGTTTGTATTTGACACTGAGGCACGTTTCCTGCATGCAGCAAAATGCTGGGTACTGTTTACATATCCAGTCTGTTAGTCTATGTCTTTTTATTGGGGAATTGAGACCATTGATATTAAGAGAGATTAAGGAATAGTGATTATTGCCACCTGCTATTCTTGATGCTATCTTTATGTTTGAGTGGTTATCTACTTTTGGGTTTGATGCAAGGAGGTTACTATTTCATTTTTTCCAGGGTGTAGTTTCTCTCCTTGTATTAGCGGTTTCCACCTATTATCCTTTGCAGGGTTGTGTTTGTAGAAAGATATTGTGTAAATTTGGTTTTATCATGGAATATCTTGGTCTCTCCATCTATCGTGATTGAGAGTTTTGCTGGGTATAGTAGTCCAGGCTAGCATTTGTGTTCTTTTAGTGTCTGCATGAGATCTGCCCAGGATCTTCTGGCTTTCATAGTCTCTTGTGAAATGTCTGATGTGATTTGGATAGGTCTTCCTTTATATGTTACTTGGCCTTTTTCTCTTACTGCTTTTAATATTCTTTCTTTGTTTAGTACATTTGGTGTTTTGATTATTATGTGACAGGAGGTATTTCTGTTCTGGTCCAGTCTGTTTGGAGTTCTGTAGGCTTCTTGTACATTCATCAGCATCTCTCTCTTTAGGTTAGGGAAGTTTTCCTCCATAATTTTGTTGAAGATATTTACTGGCCCTTTAAGTTGCAAATCTTCACTCTCATCTATACCTATAATCCTTAGGTTTGGTCTTCTCATTGTGTCCTGGATTTCCTGGATGTTTTGGGTTACACGTTTTTTGCATTTTGCATTTTCTTTGACTGTTGAGTCGATGCTTTCTATGGTATCTTCAGCACCTGAGATTCTTTCTTCCATCTCTTGTATTCTATTGTTGATATTTGTATCTATGACTCCTGATTTCTTCCCAAGGTCTCCAAAGTTGTCTCCCTCTGTGATTTCTTAGTTGTTTCTACTTCCTTTTTTAGATCCTGGATGGATTTGCTCAGATCCTTCACTTGTTTTTTTGTATTTTCCTGTATTTCTTTAAGATATTTTTGCATTTCCTCTTTCAGGATTTCTGCCTGTTGACCCAAGTTCTCCTGTATTTCTCTAAGCGATTTTTGTGTTTCCTCCTCATGGACTTCCATCTGTTGATCCATATTCTCCTGCATTTCTTTAAGCAATTCTCTTGTTTCCTTTGTAGGGCCATCTACCCATTGATTCCTTTCTTTAAGCAATTTTCGTGTTGCCTCCCTATGGGTCTCCATCTGTTAACCCATATTCTTCTTCATTTCTTTATGCGATTTTGTTATTCCTTTGAAAGGGCATCTACCCGTTGATTCATTTCTTTAAGGGATTTTTGTGTTCCCTCCTTATGGGCCTCCATCTGTTGACCCATGTTCTCCTCCATTTCTCTAAGCGATTTTTGTGTTTCCTTTGTAAGGGCTTCTACCCGTTGATTCATGTTCTCCTGTAATTCTTTATGAGATTTATTTGTGTCCTTCTTGAAATCCTCTAATAGCATCATGAGAAGTGATTTTAAATCCAGATCTTGTCTTTCGGGTGTGGTGGGGTATCTAGGACTTGCTGCGGTTGGAGAGTTGGGTTCGGATGGTGCCATATTACTTTGATTTCTGTTAGTAACGTTCCTACATTTTCCTTTTGCCATCTGGTTATCTCTGTTGTTAGTTGGTCCTGCTGTCACTGGCTGTTGGTTTGACCTCCTGTGAGCCTGCAAGGCTATTTCTGTCCCCCCCCCCCGCGGATTCCCCGGATTCCCCTGGCACCAATTTCTGGGGTCTGCCCTGCTCCTAAGTGACTTTGGAGTCCTGATGTGCCTTGCCCCAAGTGATGTTATATTGGGGAATCCCTGCACATCCAAAGGCTCAGTGTAGTGGATTCCCGGAGCAGAGGTCACTAAGGGGAGGCTGGTATGCTCCTGCCCTCTGCGGGTGTGCTCTCTCCCAAAGCGGGGGGGTGGGTGGTGTCCCTCTGCAGGGCAGATGTCCCAAAGCATAGCTGGCACATAGGTGACCGCAGACCTGCCCAGCTCTTGGGAGCAGGGAGCACACAAGTTGCCTGAGACCCAAGCGATATTATGCTTGATTGTTCCTGTGTCTGGAGGTTTGAGTTGCCCTGCTGCCGGAGCAAAGATGGCAGAGTGCACTCTGCAATCTCTTGGTGCAGATCACTCTGCAGGGCAGATGGCCCACAGCAGAGCTGGCGGCCAGATGATCGCAGAGCTGCCCCACTCTTGGGCAGAGATGGAAGCCCAACAGGCTGTGTCCCAAGCGATGGTATATTGAGGGGGTCCCTGGCTACCTGTGTCCTCAGTGCAGTCGATCCCTGGAACAGAGGTCGCCAAAGGGAGGCTGGTATGCTCTATAACTTCAGATTTTATTCCTCTTGTGGTCCACCCTCTGCCTGTTCCACATCCCATACTTCCTCCCTGCTACCCTGTCTCCATGAGGATGTGCCCACCCCACTCCACCAGACCTCTAAACTCCCTAGGGCCTCCAGTCTCTTGAGGCTTAGGTGTTTCTTCTGTGACTGAACTCTGACCCAGAAGTCCTCTGCTATATATGTGCTGGGGGCCTCATATCAGCTGGTGTATGCTGCCTAGTTGTTGGTCCAGTGTTTGAGAGATCTCAGGGGTCCAGGTTAATTGAGACTGCTGGTCCTCTTACAGGGTCCACCTCCTCCTCAACTTCTTCCAGCTTTCTACTAATTCAGCCACAGAGGTCACCAACTTCCATTGGTTGGGTGCAATTATCTGCATCTGACTCTTTTAGCTGCTTGTTGGGTCTTTCAGAGAGCAGTCATGATAGGTCTCTTTTTGTGAGCACTCCTTAGCCTCAATAATAGTGTCAGGTCTTGGGGCCTCCCCTTGAGCTGGATCCCACTTTGGGCATGTTGCTGGACCTTCTTTTCCACAGGCTCTTCTCCATTTCCATCCCTGCAGTTCTTTCAGACAGGAACAATTATGGGTCATAGTTTTGACTGTGGAATGGCAGCCCCATCCCTCACTTAATGCCCTATCTTTCTCCTGGAGGTGAACTCTACAAGTTCCCTCTCCCCACTGTAGGGCATTTCATTTAAGGTCTCTCCCAGGTCTCCAGTACATTTTGGAGGGTCCCCCCCCCGCAATTTCCTATATCCCAAGGTTGCATGTTTCCATTCTTTCTGCTGGCCCTCAGGGATTTCAGTCCTTTTCCCCCACCCAACACCTGATCATGCTCCCTATTTAGTTAAGTGTAGCCAGCATTTTCGAAAATGCTGGTAAAGCATGGAAATCTCAAAAGCATTTAGCAAATTCAGTGGACCCCAGTGAACTGATTATATATTTTTTAATCAAAGGTTCTGAAGCCTCAGATATAGTTTGTATGCAACAAAATGGAAAAAGAAGTTGCAGAAGTAGATGAAGAGTTCTTTCCCAGCTGTCTGCAGAGATTTCTCTTATTGCAATGGAGATCAGGGACTTCATGTTCATGTGCCCTCAGAAATGGCAGCATTCTAATACAAGACACATATGCCTTTCCCACCTGCTGTCATTTGCAAACTTTATGTACTTCCTGGGGAACTCGGAGTTGTAAGATGGAGCATACCTCTAAAGAAAAGGCTGCTGCCTTTCAAAGGAACTGACTGAGGAAAAACTCTGCCCAGACTGCAGCAGCTGAAGTCCTGATGCCTCACAAAACTCCAGATTCTTTTCCTTCACCCATCAAGGATCTCCAAGCCTGTTTCTTTCTCATACTTGGATTTGGGTTAAAATCCCTTTATTTTAAATCCAGAGCTGAAACAACAGAGGACAGAGGTCCTCTTCCAATAAGAAAAGAATGTATCAACTGATCTCAAAGTAAAATACACACATATTCCAGATGAAAGGTTTGCATAAACTATAAGGCAGCCAATGCATGCTGGAAAGGAAATTAGGTATTTCCATCAGCTCCCTTTGCACAAACTATGAAAAAAAAATTTGTTATACCAATTTCTGTCTCCTAATATCTTTTAAACTTAAAGAAAATAAAGATGGTTGATTCTACGTACCTACCTGTCTGTAAATACCACCTCTTTCTCCTGGAGACCCAGTTTCACGGGGAAATGTTCAAACCTTGCTGTTAAAACCTAAACTCCTCTGTCTCAGAATGTCACCTTAGCCCTTAGCCCAAAGTTGAACTTGAAAATAAGGACTGAAGGAGCTGAAGGGGTTTGTAATCCTGTAGGAAGAACAACAGTATATACCAACCAGACCCTTTCCCCCCACCCCCACCCCAGAGCTCCCAGGGACTAAACCACCAACCACAGAGTACACATGGAGGTACCCAAGGCTCCAGCCGCATATGTAGCAGAGGATGGCCTTGTCAGGCATCAATGGGAGGAGAGGCCCTTGGTCCTATGAAGGCTCTATGCCCCAATGTAGGGGAATGCCAGGACGCAGAGGGGAGAAGTGTGTAGGTGGGTGGGGAAACAACCTCATAGAAGCAGGGGGGGGAAGGGGCATGGGATAGGAAGTTTCCACAGGGGAAACCTGGAAAGGGGATCACATTTGAAATGTAAATGAAACAGAATTTAGAGTAACATCAGATATTTTAACAAACATTTTGCTTTATAAATGAAGCCAATGGCATGTGAGTTGGCAATGAGCTTAGAGTGGGGCTGAAATGAAGATCCTCAGTCTGGTACACATTTCATGCAGCCACCTTTACTCCGCTAGAGTCCTATGAGAGAGTTCCATGATGCTTTTTCTCTTCTGAAATGTGCAGTTATTTTTAATTTCATAAAATGTCATAAAGCCTAGAAGTTTTCTTTTTTTATTAGAAAGCGTTCTTCACAGAAAATCCCACTTGGCTTTGCCCATCCCTAATATGTGTAATAATCATTACAACCTTGGGGACAACCTAGAAAATTATCCTCAGAGAGTGACTGTAAATACTTCTGTGATTTGATTGTGGTTTTACTACATGCTCCATGCTCCATTTTTACTGGAGACTTGATTCCCTGTGGGTTTGTACTCGGTATAGAACTTAGAAGAAAGTAGCACAAGAGCCTTAAGTCAGAGAATACCCTGGGGAGGGAAAAGAAATTCTAGTCTCTCCTTCCCTTCCTTTCTTCTTTTCCCTCTTTCCCTTTGTGTTCTCTCTCTCTCTCTCTCTCTCTCTCTCTCTCTCTCTCTCTCTCTCTCTCTCTCTCTCTCTCTGTATCTCTTTCTGTCTGTCTGTCTATCTGCCTGTCTGTCTGTCTATCTGTCTGTTTGCCTGTCTGTCTCTCTTCCTCTCTCCTATTCTCTCTCTTCCCACACCTCTCTCATTATTTCCTTGTCTAATATGTGACAATATTTCATAAGACACACTTTACAGATTTACCATAGGACCCTCACTAGTTGCAAATCAGCACAGGTACCATGTTCTAGAAATTGCAAAATTGTGAGCTAAATAAATCTTTTTCCTAAGTGTTTTGTCTTGGATATTTCATCAAAAGAAAAAAAATCACTAAAACAATTAGACAAAATATATTCTGTGGTGAAATCAATAATATTGAAATGCAGTTCATCACAATGTGAAGGATGTGATAGGCGATCTTAAGTGAACTGATAAGGAAATGCATTTTAAATTCCAGAATAATGTTACATCTATTCATTACACAGACTTACAATGTTGCTCTGCAGGACTAACTCTGATTTACCTCAAACAGCAAATCATTACTGGAAAGAAACTTCGAAGAAGGTGACTTCAAGTTTAGTGGCTAAGGAGTGGCATAGGGCTGTCTTATGAATCACTTATGTCTCTAAGCATATGTTACTAAGATGGTGAACTGTGCTGGCCATCTCATGTATAAATATGAGCAACTCTTATATCAGGGTTCCCTCCAATGCTAAAATTGGATATAGATGCATTTGAACATTTTACAGTGATTTAGTAAAATTTTTATTATTTCTTTTGTAGTTTGCTAACCTTCATATAATGTCAAACATTGAATGATCATCTGCCTTGGTAAAATCTGAGAATGTTTGTTTTACTTTCCATCTTCATTAACATACTGAGTTCAGTTCTAATTCTAGACCACTGGATCTCAGCCTACCTAACACTATGGCCCTTTAATACAGTCCTTCATATTGTGATGACTCCCACCCATAACATTATTTTCTTTGCTAATTCATAACTGGAATTTTGCTTCTCTTATGAATCTTAAAAAAGTATTTGTATTTTCTGATGATCTGAGTTTACCACTGAGACAGAGTCTTTCAACTCCTAAGGGGTTGTGACCCACAGCTTGTGGGACACTGCACTTGATACAAGATAAAATGTAAAAGACTCTGTAGCTATGAGCTAGGAGACAAATTACACATTCAAGAACTCTTTTTTAATTGATATTGAAATATAATTATATAATTTCCCCCTTTCCTGTGCACCACATGACAACTTTTCTTTCTCAAATTCATGACTTCTGTCCTTGCTTACTTCAGAGTGTGTGTATGTGTGTGTGTGTGTGTGTGTGTGTGTTGCAAATATTTACATACAATATGTTCGGTAGGTCTAACTTTACTTGTTTTTTTTTTTTTTTTATACTTCACATTTCCATAGTTTATTTTTTTTACAATGTCACTATATTCTTCAGATCCTAAAAGAAATTCCTTCATGCTTCATTTACTTAGTCAAAAATATTTACAGTTTATCTTATAGAGTCCTATTGGGCTGCTGTACACATTGTCTAAATTGTGGCTTGCACATGGGAACTATTCTCTTACCAGGTACAATCAATTTCACATGTAGAAAGCTGCATTAAAACATGATAGTCATTAGTCATTTTCCTGTACTAGATACTAGACATACAGGGTGCCAGGTTAAACACAATCCATGCCTTCTTGAAAATGACAATTAAGTGGGAAATGAATGTTATACAGAGTGCTGACCAATGCTGTCAGAGATGGATAACAAATTATTTTTTTTTATGCTTATTCTTTTTTTTTTAATTTAATTTTATTTTATTTTTTTAATTTACATTCCAAATCACTTCCCCTTTCCCGTTTCCTCCCTCCCCGAAAGTCCCTATTCTCAAGAGTAAAAGAACCTCTGGGGGAATCAGTATCCCGGACCTCAAGCTGTACTACAGAGCAATAGTGTTAAAAACTGCATGGTATTGGTACAGTAACAGACATGTAGATCAATGGAACAGAATTGAAGACCCAGAAATGAATCCACACTCCTATGGTCACTTGATCTTTGACAAAGGAGCTAAAACCATCCAGTGGAAAAAAGATAGCCTTTTCAACAAATGGTGCTGGCTCAGCTGGAGGTCAACATGCAGAAGAATGCAAATTGACCCATCCTTATCTCCTTGCACTAAGCTCAATTCTAAGTGGATCAAAGATCTCCACATAAAACCAGACACACTGAAACTAATAGAAGGGAAACTAGGGAAGAACCTTGAACATATGGGCACAGGGGAGAATTTCCTGAACAGAACTCCAATAGCTTATACTCTAAGATCAAGAATAGACAAATGGGACCTCATTAAATTACAAAGTTTTTGCAAGGCAAAAGACACCGTCAAAAAGACAAAGCGGCAACCAACTAACTGGGAAATGATCTTTACCAACCTTACATCCGACAGAGGGCTAATATCCAAGATATACAAAGAACTCAAGAAGTTAAACTCCAGAGAGGCAAGTAACCCTATTAAAAAATGGGGTACAGAGCTCCACAAAGAGTTCTCACCTGAAGAATATCTAATGGCTGAGAAGCACCTAAAGAGATGTTCATCATCCTTAGTCATTAGGGAAATGCAAATCAAAACAACCCTGAGATTCCATCTCACACCAGTCAGGATGGCTAAGATCAAAAACACAGGAGACAGCAGTTGTTGGCGAGGATGTGGAGAAAGAGGAACACTCCTCCACTGCTGGTGGAATTGCAGGCTGGTACAACCACTCTGGAAAGCAGTCTGGCGGCTCCTCAGAAAACTGGGCATGACACTTCCGGAGGATCCGGCTATACCACTCCTGGGCATATACCCAGAGACTTTACCTGCATGCAATAAGGACACATGCTCCACTATATTCATAGCAGCCTTATTTATAATAGCCAGAAGCTGGAAAGAACCCAGATGTCCCTCAACGGAGGAATGGATTCAGAAGATGTGGTATATTTACACAATGGAATACTACTCTGCAATTAAAAACAATGAATTCACGAAATTCCTAGGCAAATGGTCAGAACTTGAAAATATCATCCTTAGTGAGGTAACCCAATCACAAAAGATCACACATGGTATGAAGTCACTGATAAGGGGATATTGACCCAGAATCTCAGAATACCCTAGACACAATCAGCATATCAATAGATTTCTAAAAAGATGGAAGGAGAGACCCCTGGTCCTGGAAAGACTGGATGTAGGGGAACGCCAGGACAGAGTAATGAGAGGGGGTTGAACGGAGAAAAGAGGGAGGGAAGGGGGCTTATGGGACTTTACTTGTTTTTAGTGCAGAAAATTAAGAGAACCTTGAACCGAGGACCTTTTTTAAGTTACAGGACTATGTATCATAATAGGTGGTCACTCTTAACCTATTACACAATTTGTGAGGAGAAGTATTAGGAAATTATTTAATAATCAAAATCTCAATGAAAATATCAAAGATCATGAGGACAATCTTTCTGTCTTGAACCTAGCAGGACAAAGACACAAATAGACACAGGGAAACACAGACACACAGAGACATAAACACAAATGCACACACACACACACATACACACATACACAGGCATGCAAATACAGACACACACAGAGATCACACACAGACACACACACAAATATAGATATACACAGAGATCACACACAGATACACACACAAATAAAGACATACACAGAGATCACACACACAAACACACACTGACCTCTCTGTGATGCCTATCTCTCTATCTGGAAGCCAGAGTTCAATGTGGGAATTCTGTCTCAGTCTCAACCTGATTGTTGAAAACAGGATTTTTACAGCTAATTGATTAGGTGCAAGGTTGGTTGGGTGTACCCCCAAGTACCCACTTGTCAACTCTGCTCAGCTCTGAAGTACAGAGCTCTCAGTACAGGAGTTCACCCCCAAAACCAGCATTCTATGTAGATGCTGGAGATTCCCATTCAGTTCCTCATGGTCCCAAAGCAAGCATCTCTTTTGTGTTCTTTGGCCATTTCATGAAACTCTATGCTACATTTCCTCAGCTCATACACTTAACATACCTCACCATTCATTTTCTTCTGGTTGTAGATAACGTGAACAGGGTTGCATGCTCCTCTCACACTGCCTCCTTCCATCTCCTTGTAATGACAGGGGCAGATGTTTTAGGGCACACATCCATCCACTCCTCCTGATCCAGTCTGACCAGGATGACTGCCTCTCTTCTGCACTAATGAAAGGGCATGGTTCATTGTTCACCTGTCTTTCTTCATTATAGTCTAGTCCACAGAAAGAAAATCTTGAAATTGAAACAATGTCATTGTAATGGCTATTCCTGGCTGTCAACTTGACTATATCTGGAATGAACTATAATCCAGAATTGGAGGGCTTACCTGTGATCCAGATCTTGAGACTGGAAGACACAAAGTTTTGACCTGGCATGGAGATCTTAAGGCATAGTGGCTGTGAAAAGCTTAAGCCCAGGCAAGGTAATATATGCCTCTTATCCCAAGAGACAGAGGCAGGGAGATATCTGAGTTCAAGATCAGCCTGAACAAAATGAGTCTCAGATCGAGGAGGGGTGGTACACACCTTTGATCTGGGCCACACTTCTACTGGAGACCTACTTCTTTGCCTGCTTGCACTTACTTGCTGGCACATGTTTTGGAACCTACTTCTATAGAAGAGCAGCTGAAACAACTAGTCTTGTGGGACTGAACAACTGCTAGATTCTTAGACTTCCAATTCACAGCTGACCATTGTTGGAGAGTTGGACTACAAACTGTAAGTCATCATAATAAATTCCCTCAATATAGAGACATTCATACGTTCTGTGACTCTAGAGAACCCTGACTAATATAGTCATCCTACTTCGTATAATTCAAAAACAATCTAAACGTTATTGTTGGGTAGTGAATTTTGTGTGTCTGTGTGTTAGATACCCATTTAGTGATGACTCTTATTCCATCATTTTGTGTGTGTGTATGTGTGTGTGTGTGTGTGTGTGTGTGTGCATATGTGGACATTTGCATATGCTTGACTTATTTGTTAGTACAGATTCAGGTGTACATATGGAAAGACATAAGTATGAAAGTAGGAGTCTTCTATCACTGCTCTTCAAATTATCATTGATGTAAAATCTCTTAGTTGGACCCAGAACTTGCTTATACAACGAAGCTAGCTAGCTTACTACACACACCTCTGTATCTACTCAAAATCCCAAGCCAGCTTCCATGCTCACTTGTATCTATGTTGTTGCTACGATCATATGGTCCATGTGCTTGTCAGACAAGCAATTTATGCCCAGTGCTGCCTTTCCAGTGCCTTGCCTCTAACCTGTTAGTGCACCTTAATCCCCAACAAACCTGATGTCTTCACTGTCCTGATGTGTACTGTGTATTCCTTTCATTAAACCTGTCAGCAAGTTCAATCCTCAGGTCTCTCACAAATTTCCCTAAGACAACATTTAAAAGTGATCATTGTCCTGGGCAATTTTTACATTTTTTGGAAGTATAGATATGCCATTAAACTTTATTGCTATAATTATTTAACAAAAAGTAAAATTTCACTTAAATAATTTGTTGGATGCACAACTTAATGGTTGCCTAATTATCCTAGAAATGACTGTCTTTTAAATATTTCAGATATTCAATATATCATCAGAGGGTCTTCCAAAAATTAGTGAAGTTATAGCAATTATTTTTATTACAAGATGCACATTGCACATAGATGTTTCATGTATTCAAAGACGAATGAAAATAGAAAAAAAAAAGATGCTACGTGTTGCAGTCAACCAAACACTCAATAGTCTTTTGACAAAAACATGGTGTCATCAAAATGATGATTGAGCTGTGTTTTATTAGCTAAGAATGAGTCAGGTATGGCAGTGCAGCTGGGCTTGTGCAGTGTTTGAACTAGAATCAGAGGTCATTTAACACAGAAAGGATGCTGACTGGCATCAAGCTACTTCAGATTGTGATTCCTGTAAAGGTTAAAGCAGGGGATAATTCCTTATTATGTTCGAGACAAAGGGCTTATTGGGGACTTGCCTGTCATGTCTGTCCTGATTTCTAGGAGGCTTAGATAAATAAGTCAGCTGCGGTTCAGACATACAGAAATTTTGCCTGGGTGGTTATTTTCTGCAGGGAATCAATGGCCTCTCATAAACTGTATTCAATATTATTCTTAAAGTGGTAAAAATAATTAGATAAACATGAAGAAAATTAAATTTTGATAGCAGGTACTTTTTACTCACAGCCCAAATGGAGACTTGGACAGATGTTAAGACATTAAGAGGCAATTGTGTATTGGATGAAATGGCATGAAGTATTCTTGTGCAACTGGTCTTCTGAAAGTCACAGTTGGATGACTTGTGTTGCTGGGCTTGGATGGTTTTGCCTGAGCCGTACTCTGCCCTCAGTTACTTCCTTCTTCTCTCTGAGAATTCAGTCCACTCAAGTTTACCAGTCAGGTGCATCTTTTTCACGCAATGTGCCCATTGTACCTCCCTAAAGTGATTAAAATTCTTTTTGTTGCAGTCAGTTTTACTGTACACACATAGTATTTACCTTATTAATTTTCTACTGCTGGGATAAAGCACCATGATCAATCAAGTTATAAGTTATCTAATTTGCTCTTATGATTTCAAGTGTTCAAGACTACGAAGGTAAAGAGAGTATGTCAGCAGATAGGCAGGAAGGATGATGAGCAATGGTTAAGACATCACATCTTGAGACCCAACCATAAGGCAAATAAAGAGAGACCTAACTAGAATGTCATGGGCTTCTGAAACCTCAAAGAAAACACTCCCAAGAGCACACCTCATCCAACAAGGTCTTAAGTCCTAATTTCTTCTTAAATAGTTCCACCAACTGGGGACCAAGGATACATATACATATACATACATATACATATACACACACATACACATACACTCATACACACACATACACACACACACACACACACACACACACACACACACACACAGAGAGAGACATGAGAATATGAGCACCATCCTCATTCAAACCACCAAATTATTATCAGATACAGCACTTTCAATCAGTAAAATATTGTCTACTATGTGAATATTCAAATATGTGAACATCTCTCAGTTAGTGAACTAGAAGACTACTCTTTTCTAGTATATCTAAATGGGACTCCTATGACAGCATTACAGTCACTAGTCACACTGTAGAAGGGAAGAAGATGATGTCATTCTCAGTTCCAGTTCGATGATGTCACCCGAACACTATATTTCTTTCTCCTTCTGGAGCAGTGACATAAAGTTCACAGTTATAAAACACAAGTGAGAAGAGACTCCAGGCTCATTAGTGAAGCTTTGTCTTCACTTCAGTTTGTTTATTTATGACTCACAGAAGTCCTTGTTACATCATGGAAAGGAATGTAGTCCACAGGTAATACCTAAGCATAGATGCTTTTCCACATGATAAATCTACCAGGCAAATCACTAGTGGACAGATGGGTGGTACAGTGACATCTTAATTAGTCCTTTGTGTTGAAGCGTATTTCTTTGTTTTGCTCCTGGGTGGGCTATTCATTCATGGGTAATAAAAAAACAACATTAATCAGATTTCATGTTTGAAGAATATCCTCAAACCATAGACTTGGCCTTACTTGGACCTGATTTTGTCTACTCTCTGGCTTACATGTGTGGACTTTCTTGAAAATTTTTAATAGCTTTAATCTCAAGACTTTTAATCTCCTTCTGGCATTTAAATAAGATTAGCTTTTAGTATGTCCCTTCAACTAAAATTTACCAAAGGGGATTTTTTTTTCCTGCTATTAAGTATGACTGACAGAAAGGCTTCCAAAGACAGGACACTGGCTAATCGATCAGTTTTCATTATGGCAAATAAACTTTTGGGGACCTCTTTTAAACAAAACTTTCAGATGAAATAACCTTTACATTTTCTGTCAAATTTAACATTTTTGCCATGATTTTCAGGGAAACAAAGCTATATCATCTGTGATGATGATAGCTGACAGAATTGATCATATTTGAACAAAAACGGGAATAAGCAGGGTTGAAGATATAGCTCAGTAGTTAAGAGTGTTTATGGTTTTTAGAGAGGACAAGAGCTCAGATTCCAGGACCCATGTTGGATTGCTCTTAACTGCCTACAACTCAAACTCCAAGGGGATCTGTTGCCAGAGCATACACACACACACACGCACACACACACACACACACAAACACACACAATTGAAAATGATAAATCTAAAACGTTGATAATAAAAAAATCATTCAAAATTTAAAACAATGTATTTCTACATTTTTCACTGAGGTCTGCCATTGGCCATTGGTTTCGGTAGATGAAGTTCCCAATGCCACCTGACGTTTGTTGTTCGCTGTACATAGGTTAATGCCATTGTTTTCTGAGCAGAATGCAGAGCTACAGCTGCTCGCTGATTTGCCATGTGCTGACGCTCTGTTCTTCAACATTTTTAAATTTAGAATCTCAATAGAAAAGCATATTCTTTATCACTTTCCTCCACTGAGAAGCCATTAAAGATGGCCTTTATAACTTCTAATAACTCACCTGAGACAAGATCAAAAGAAAGTTAAATTGGCTCCCAGTACAGACGTTTGCCACACTTACCAGAAGTATGCTTTTCTTCAGATCTCAGGCAGAATAATAGTCAGCACTTCATGAACTGGGATCAGATTCTGCTTTTCTAGACATAACTCCATATTTCCTTGCTTTCAAGTGCTTTTAGGATCTTTCTTGCTGATAACATTTTTTGTTGTCATTAACAAGCCCTGTCTAGTTTTGAGGAAAACCTTGAATATTTTTTTTATAATAAAGTCATATAAAGATGGTCTTAGATAAATGAACACCACAAAAATTGTTAAATCGGGAAATGATCTTTACCAACCTTACATCCGACAGAGGGCTAATATCCAAGATATACAAAGAACTCAAGAAGTTAAACTCCAGAGAGGCAAGTAACCCTATTAAAAAATGGGGTACAGAGCTACACAAAGAGTTCTCACCTGAAGAATATCTAATGGCTGAGAAGCACCTAAAGAGATGTTCATCATCCTTAGTCATTAGGGAAATGCAAATCAAAACAACCCTGAGATTCCATCTCACACCAGTCAGGATGGCTAAGATCAAAAACACAGGAGACAGCAGTTGTTGGTGAGGATGTGGAGAAAGAGGAACACTCCTCCACTGCTGGTGGAATTGCAGGCTGGTACAACCACTCTGGAAAGCAGTTTGGCGGTTCCTCAGAAAACTGGGCATGACACTCCTGGAGGATCCGGCTATACCACTCCTGGGCATATACCCAGAGACTTTACCTGCATGCAATAAGGACACATGCTCCACTATGTTCATAGCAGCCTTATTTATAATAGCCAGAAGCTGGAAAGAACCCAGATGTCCCTCAACGGAGGAATGGATTCAGAAGATGTGGTATATCTACACAATGGAATACTACTGTGCAATTAAAAACAATGAATTCACGAAATTCCTAGGCAAATTGTCAGAACTTGAAAATATCATCCTTAGTGAGGTAAAACAATCACAAAAGAACACACATGGTATGCAGTCACTGATAAGGGGATATTGACCCAGAATCTCGGAATACCCCAGACACAATCCGAATATCAATAGATTTCTAAAAAGATGGAAGGAGAGACCCCTGGTCCTGGAAAGACTGGATGTAGGGGAACGCCAGGACAGAGTAACGAGAGGGGGTTGAACGGAGAAAAGAGGGAGGGAAGGGGGCTTATGGGACTTTCGGGGAGGGAGGAAATGGGAAAGGGGAAGTGATTTGGAATGTAAATTAAAAAAATAAAATAAAAAAAAATTGTTAAATCAATCATATACTACAAATAGTCACACACACACACACTGAAACTACATGTATAGAGCATGTACACACATATTATACATACATAATACACACATATTATACATACATGTCCTTACACTTACACACACAAGCATATACATCTACAAATATAAGCACATACCATGCATGTACACATGACACACTCTCCCACACAAATATATGCACATCTAGGAACACTCACAGATTTCTTCAGAGACCCTCGGCCATATAATACTGAACTGAATAGCTGCTATAATTGACAAAGAGTAGTTGCTTTTGAATTACTAGGATAAAATTAACTTACATTTTAGATATGCAGACAGATTATTGTTGCTACTGTTTTGTTCCAGTATGTCAAAGTATTTGTTTTGAAATACATCTAAAATATTAGAAAAAAGTTTATATTATAGAGCTCTTCACACTGAAATCCAGTGTGATTTATTTAGCTTATTTATTTTTAGTACACGAGACAGAACTTAAAAGTCTTTTGTAGGCATGCATCTCACAACTAAACCATCCTCAGCCCAGCTTATGTCTTTTCTTTTGAGACAGAGTCCTACCAAGAGGACCAGGCTGGCCTTGAACTCGTTCAGTAACCTATGTAAACCCTGAACTTGTGACCTTTTAGTCTCAGCATCTCCTGTAGGTATTGGTTCATTTCTTCATTCCATGCATTTAGGAAATCCTGCATCATATTCTGAAGTAGTGGTTGTAGAATGGTATAGCTCACCACCAGAAAAAAAAAACATATAAAAGCATACTGGAAGTCCAATCAAATCACAGTTACTTTTATCTGGAAAAAACTTCTACATTTATTTTTATGTGTATAGGTGTTTGCTGTCATATATGCCTATACACCACATGCATACCTAGATACTTAGTTCCTGTTGAGGCCAGAAGAGGGCTTCAGTTACACCATGTGAAAGCTCAGCATTGAACCCAGGTCATCTGGAAGAACAGCTAGTGCCATTAACCACTAAGCCAAGTCCCTAGTAAAAATCACAGTTTCAGTAATGTGGAAAAGATAGTCTTGTTTAGCACAGTTCATCTTGGCTTTTTTTTTTTTTGAGAGTATGTACAAAACATACCAGATTAACATTTTGAAATCTAGATTCTAAGCTGTTTCTATCTCATAGATATATTTTCCTTCTAAAGATAAATCAGATTTGGAATACAAAAGAAAAAATGTGAATTATCAGAACAAGGAGATTATGAGTTTTAAGCCAACCTGGCAGCATATCAAGGTGCTTTTTAAATAAATGATAGATGATTAGATAGATAGATAGATAGATAGATAGATAGATAGATAGATAGATAGATAGATAGGTTAGATAGATAAGATAGATAGATAGATAGATAGATAGATAGATAGATAGATAGATAGATAGTATATATCCACGATAGAAAATGCTTTGAATTATATAGAAATAAATTTAAACTAAAACTTATTACTCCATATGATATGCATCATCAAATCAGATTTCTCTCAAAATTAATTTAATTGTTAATTAATTTAGAAAATAACAGATATTAGAAAGATCAAAACTGGAAGCCAGATGACCAACATTTAAATTTTGGCTTTACTATATTTGTATTAGTTTTCTTTGCTCCCAGTTTAAAAACTCTCTCTTCTATCAGAGCATGAGAATGTTATCTCCCTTTGAGGAGTTTTCTATGGGCTTTGGATGCTTAGCATAGCTTGTCAATCATAAGAAAACAAGTGGGAGCCACCCATCACCCACCACTGTGGTACTAACAGGGAAAGCATATTTTGGCTCTGAGTTGTACTCTTTACTGTAGAACACATTTCCTGCCACATCCCAGTCCAGGCTCCCTTGCTCTGTGGCAGCACCATTCCAATTAGCCTCTGCCATCTCTGCTTCCTCCCTCCTCGGCCTTGCTTCCCAGATGTCTGTGATTCAGAGAAACAGATTTCAATGCTCATCTTAGCATCATTCCTGTAATCATACAATCCAAGAAGTTCTTTCTCTTTTTAAACAACTTTCCTAGGTCTAGCATCTAGGACCTGGTAGCTGAATGACTTACTGCAGTAGTCTTTCACAACACTGACCCAGGAGTAGCAGAGAATCAGTGATAAGAACTGGCTTGGCTACCTTCTTCCAAGAATGAAATCAAAGAGATTTGAACACATAGGAAAACAAACAAACAAACACCTGCTCTCAGTTAAAAATCACTTGGAAATGCAATTTTTAAATTTTAAAGTATGATATTAGGTCAGCATGTCACTATTGTCTTTTCATATTATGTTATGATTAAATCAATATTCTGAAATATCCCCATCAATACATAAATTCACAGAATGGCAAGTTCGTGAGGGTCATCAATGTATAAGAGTCACTCTACAGTCAAAAGTATTTTTATCTTTTTCACTAAATGAACAGCAAGTTGCTAGAAGGTGAGCTTTCTGTGTCTGCTCACGGTGGTTCTCAGATAGTACCTGCAGCCACAAATAATATAGCATCCTCTTACTATATAGGTTGATTTCACAGACAATGTTATAAGTCGCACTAAGTCTGACATTCAAAATATCCTTGAAAGCAAGTTCATTGAGTGGCTTTTACAGCACCTTCAAGGGTGATGTAGAATTCCTATTAGGTGAAAGCCTCCCATGTTAGCTACTCAGCTGCCGTTAATCTCAGGCTTGTCTAACACTGTGCTTCTTAATTGCTGCTTGCCTTGTAAATCAGAACATCTTTACTTCCCAGCCAAGGGAGCAGACAGTGCCCCCCAGAGGCTACCAATCCCATTACTGAACTTTTTCTTCTTTCTAAAGGAGTCAAGGGAATTTGTAAATATGAGAGCTCAAAAATATATCTACAGGTTACTATAACATTGCAACAACCTTCTGGGTATCAGCTGAAACTTTTGTAGAGCTAAATATGTCAATACGCTGTCATATAACAGGGTCTGGCATAATTCATCATCAAATAATACATATTAGCCTGGAAACAGCTTAAAGTCTAGAGTTAGAGAGATTTGAGGTAAATGTTCTTGACATTTCTTAGTTGTGAACTCTGTGGAAATCACTCATATCTGAAGCTCAATTTCTTCTATTATATAATGGAGATGAACAGAATTTTACTAAGATCCTTGAGTAAAATTAATAAATAGACCATGAGTACATTAGTTACAATCAATTAGGAAATCTATCATTTTAAATAAGGTCATTTATTTCCCAATTCTTTCTGCTCAAGACATAAAGGGTTGGTGGGTGCTTGTACCTGGGAGGTGGGCATGTAAAATCAGATGACTCTCTGGGATTGGTTGACCTATTTAGCTTACTTAGCCTACTTTGTAAGCTCAAAAAGAATGAGATTGTCTCAAAATACAAGGTGGACAGCTCCTGGAAAGTGACACCTAAGGTTTTCTTGAGTTGCTTCTGAATGGTAGAATCTGGATTTGCTGGGTTATAAGGATGTCGCATAGAATATATAAGGACATTGCATATAAGGATGGCCCTTGTAAAGCCTTCACTGGGAAGAAGGTTGCCCTTACTACTTCCGAACAGTACTTCACGAAGAAATTAGTGTTTTCTTACATGCCAGCCTCCAGCCACTATGCTTTGGTCCTCAGCAAAACAGTCTGAAAGGAACCCTACACTATTAACAGCCAGGACAGCTTGAAGTGCATTCTTTACCTGTTGAAGCTTTAGGTGAAAAATGCACCTTATTGACAATTTATCTACATACAAGGTCTTAAAGCCATGCCTGCTGTCATTGTGTCTAAATTTTCTGTTTCCTTCATTTGATTGTGTGGTGAATTGTTATACAGGAAAAGAAAAAGAACTTTGATATTTTTGGAAACATATACAAGTATGTTTCCAAAGGAAACACTCTAGTGATCATCAAACTTGAAACCATTTGTTCACCCCTCAAACCTCCCTCTCCCTTAAGTTGGACTGAAATATTATCCAATGAATTATGTGTAAGGTGCACCAAACCTAGCCTGAAACCTTTTAGAAGTTATCCATACACTCAACATCTTGTCAGAAAAGAATTTAATGGGAAAGGGAGCATTTCTAGAAGCAAGTTTCTTTGAAATATCTGGTTTCTTAAAAACAAGTCCAACACATTCGGTTCTTTGGGTTTGTTGGTTAGGGATGGGTGGGCTTTAGCGATCCTGTGAAACTGTCACCATGTAGCAGTTATCATTACAGTGACATATGGATCCCGCATTCTGGTCTAGGATTTATGACAAAATATGCTCTCCTTCCATTTGTTTGCTGGATGTTGAGAACAAACTCACAAAGTCATAAAAAGTTTAGTAGGAGCAATGTGCTTGTATTGATCTGCATTCAATATGCCAGGTATTAGATTCTTATGGTCAGGAGTTAAAGGTCAAGTACATCTTCCTGGGGAGGGGGGAGGAAAACACCAGTAATAACACAAATGTTTGGAATGCTACAAATTCCGTATTTACTGAGAATTTTGTTAATGTGTGGTTCTTTCAGGGAGCATCACCAGCACAAGTAGTGTAACAGGTTAATATTAAATATATAATAAATTGATATTAAATATATATACAGTATGCACATAATCTCAATGACTGCTAGAACAATACAGGCTGCTGCTGTTGCCTTTGGTCACCTCTCAGAGGTTAAAGATAAGTCTTTATTTCTGAACAACCCACAGTCTTAGAGCATAAGGTTCAGATTATCAATCTTGATCTAACCTGAAACCTTCTACAAGTAGTCTAGATTCCATTGTACTGGAAAATGAAGGAAAGAAAATAAGCAGTGTCCTATCCAGCCATGATCTCAATGAACCACAACAATGGCCAGTGGGGCAAGATATCCCTAAGGCAGCAATAGTAGTATTCCCAATTTTGTGGAAACCAAGAGTTGTGTAAGTGACCTTAAGGTGCATTCAATGAGGGTGGAGATTCATGCCTTGCACTAGAAACTTGGCCAACTACAAGGACCAGTGAGATCAGGGATATTAGAGGAGAATTTACTGCCACCATTTTACTGGACCAGCATAACCGCTTAACTACATTTAAAATCTTGTCCTCATACACAAAGATACATGTAACTTTAATTCTCCATCAAAGAAGCTTCTCTTTATAGCAAACAGATCATTATAAGGAACCACAATTGAGAATTGTGCGAAGATCAATGGATGGTGCGTAACCAAGCTCCAATGTACACATCTCTAATAGAACTCCTATAACCACAGCTCAGGCAACATCAGAGAAGAGTGGGAAGAGATAGATTTTAAAAATCAGAAGACCAGATAGTATCTTCTAACATTGCATATCTTAGAACTGACTACAAAGCAAATAGCAATATCAATAGACACTCTAGCAAGGAAGAGGAGAAAACCTCAATGTTTCTAATCCTAGACAAGAACAAAAGGCAATTAATAACTGAAACAGGGAGAATTAACTTCTCCTAGAGATGTCCTCTGGTTAGCTGTCAAGAACAAAGTCATCAGCCCTGAAAACATCCACTGACATAACAAAAAATGACTGAATGAGTTGAATTTATATATTTTTACTTATATTTAAAATACATGAAGATAAGGTGGTATGTATATAAAACAAGATTAACGGAATAAAAATAGGATTCCAATATATAAGGAGAGGGGCATATGGAAGAGGGGAAATGGTGAAGAATGAAAACGCCTAGAGGAAATGGAAGGAGAACATGTTGTAATCACAGTTGAGTTAATTTCTTGCATCCACATTTAAGTACGTGTTCTAAAGGTAGCAGTGCCTTATCCTGAAGGACATTCCTTCACCTCCGGGCCACCTAGCACATTCCTTCCAAAATTTTTGTTTTATTAAATTTCAAGTTTATGATAATATATTTTTTATGAGCACAACCCCTGAGGCAGAGACTTTGTCCACATTTATCTCTGTATGGAGCTATTTTTATGGTCCTCATGTCAAAGAAAATTTCAGCTCACACTTCACTTGCGAGACTTAGCTTCAGAGCCCAGCAAGTGGCCTGCTTCATCTTTCTCTTCACAGAATTCTGTTTCCATTTCCAGAAATGTATAAATACTCTTGGTGGAGATAATATTTAATACATAATAAATGTTTTATAAATCTTAAATAATGTAACTTTAGATCATTAATCCTCAAAGTTAAATGTTACATTACAGTCCTAGATATTATAATGAAAACATTTTTGTAATATCAAGCCATATATTTCTAGATATGCTTGAGAGCTTAAAATTTTCTTTTAATAAAACAAGTGCATATTTTATGGAAATGTCAGTTCCTAAACTAAAGTTATGGGATACATTTTCCTTCCCCTTAAAACACCAGGTCATTCGACACCTCATCCCTGTTTTCTCACTTTCCTGCCTCCCCAGAATCTCAGAATCTACTCCTAGGGAAGGGTTTTCATAACAACTGCTTCTGCTTCTTCCTCTTCCTCTTCCTCTTCCTCTTCTTCTTCTTCTTCTTCTTCTCCTCCCCCTCCTCCTCCTCCTCTTCCTCCTCGTCCTCTTCCTCCTCCTTCTCCTCCTCCTCTTCCTCCTCCTCCTCTTCCTCTTCCTCCTCCTCCTCTTCCTCCTCCTCCTCCTCCTTCTCTTCCTCCTCCTTCTCCTCCTCCCCCTCCTCCCCCTCCTCCTCCTCCTCCTCTTCCTCCTCCTCCTCTTGCTCCTCCTCCTCCTCCTTTTCAGAAAGAGGTCATCTCAGGGCAAACTTCTGTCATTCAAGAAATTAAAAATTTATTTACATTACCCTACTTAGCCATTGGACTGAGCCCAGAGATACCAATGGAAGAGTTCAGGGAAGGACTGAAGGAGCTGAAGGGGATTACAACCCCATAGGAAGAAAAATATCAACTAACTAGACCACCCAGAGCTCCCAGGGACTAAACCACCAACCAAAGAGTACACATGGAGGGATCCATGGCTCCAGGTACATATGTAGCAGAGGATGGCCCATCTGATATCAATGGGAGAGGAGGCCCTTGGTCCTGTGGAAGTTTGATGCCCCAGCGTAGGGGGATGCTAGGGTGGTGAGGGGGAGTGAGTGAGTGGGTAGGTGTGGAGCACTCTCTTAGAGGCAAAGAGGAGAGGGCAGAAGCGGGATCGGATGGGGAATTTGTGAAGGGGTAACTTGGAAGGGGGAATGTCATTTGAAATGTAAAGAAATAAAATGATTAATAATAATAAAAAAGAGCAAATAACAATTATTTGTTGGGAAATCCTGCTAATTGAGCTTGCAGTTTACCATGTCAGAAATCAGTCTTCTGAGCTCAGCACAAAATGGTGGACTTACTTTCCCAGCAGTGCTTCCTCTTCTCAGCCTGACCTTATCTGGGCAGCCTGACCTCATCTCTTCTACCTCAGGATGACCATGTAGTTCTTGGCAAAACTACAAGTTCAAGTTCCTCTTTCCTGCCCAGCATGTACCTGGGATTTCTGGATTGCCTTTCCATGCAAATGAGGTATTCCCACTACTTTAAATTCCAGCCAGTGATTTACATTCACCCTAAGAATTCTTTCCCACTCCCCAAAGTTCATACATAGTCCTTGTTCACCCCGAATGAAGTGTATATGCACTAGCTGTTTCACTGAACATTGTTTAAGAGAAGCTGTTTCACTGAGTATTGTCTAAAAATGGTGTGAAAATGAAAGCCTCAGAGAAGGCCTTCTCCCTCTCAGCATGCAGTGCTGGACCCAGATTCTGCAGACCCCACCTATCCTGGGCTCTCTTTCATCCTTCCAGCCTGATGTGCAATGGCCCCTGGACACTTCAGAGAGGAAGTGCAACTGGGAACCGCAATTACTCAAATGAACATCTCTTGTTTGACTGTATTTATCTGTGCAAAAGCTCGGGGCTCTTTTTGTCATTCTATTTTCTTAATTTTGAGTTAAAGCATTGTGTGCTTGTGCGTGTACATGTCTGTGTGCCTGTGTGTCCTGTCTGTGTGCCTCTGTGTCCTATTTGTGTCCCTGTTGCCATGTGTGCACACTCACCTATGAAACATCATTAGCTCTGGTTTTAGTAAGTTTGAGAAATCCCAACCTGGTTATTAACATACTCAGCCTTCATTGTTCACTTGTGTGTGTGACCCATCCTCAATGCACGTTCTTTTCCACGCACATGAAAAATTAGTCTTGCTGGGCAGTGGTGGTGCATATCTTTAATCCTAGCACTTGGGAGGCAGAAGCAGGTGGATTTCTGAGTTCGAGGTCGGCCTGGTCTACAGAGTGAGTTCCAGGACAGCCAGGGCTACACAGAGAAACCCTGTCTTGAAAGAAAAAAAGAAAAAAGAAAAAGAAAAATTAGTTTTATAGGTTATATTTCTTTATTAAGATATGTAGGCTCTGGGCATAATATTTGAAATAAAGGGGTAAAAAAATGTACCCTAGGAAACAGAAATATAAGCTTAAGGCAACCTCTAGAAATAGTAATAAAAAAAACAATAAATGAAAAATATCTTTGTTTTTCTACCATGCAAAGCTATTATATTCTGACTCTGTCACCGGGTTCCCTTTCTCGAGAGAAAATTAAACTAAGTGTGAATATGCAATAGTTGGAAAGTTCCACTTTTGAACTCTAATTTTCTTGGCAGAGATGTCCCACGTTCAGAAATTTGCTTGCAATAGCTTAATAAATTGAAATAGCAATTGCTTTTTCCTGATGTTTTGTCGGAAGCTCAGCCCATTGATGTACATAATTCTCTCCTAGCAGGAACTGAAATCTGGAACTGTAAGGACAAGATGAACAAAGCTTGAACTGACTATCATGAATGGGAAGATTGTTTTGGACGGAAATAGAGTAGGGAGAGATGAAATTCAAGCAGGCAGATCACAAAACACACATGTGCTTGCTAAATATTGATGAATTGCTTTTTTCCTCCACGGAGTTTTTAACCTATATCCTTCAGAGCTCAAGTTTTAAATTTGAAATATCTCTATTTTGTTTGAAATTATATTTCATCCTCCCTGCCACCAAACTGCACCCCAGAAATAGCCTCACTTTTATATGTTCTTGCTAACCAGAATATCTCATATATGTTTCCTCCTCATGCGGTTTCTCTCTGGTCTTCTCACACAGACATACAGATATGCACACATAGAAATTCTTGCACCTTCAAAACAGTGTTGCTAATATAATAATCTTTGTTTTAGAAGTTTCTACTCCTCCCTTTTCTTCCACACCCCTGCCTCTTTCTGCTCTCCTGTCATGTGAGTCCCTTTCCCTGTCCTTCTCACAGTATCTTTTTTTTCTACATTTTTTATTTACATTCCCAATGATTTCCCCTTTCCCACTTCCTCCCTCCCCGAAGAAGCCTTCTTCCTCCCCCTGTTCCCCAGTCAACCCCCTCCCGCTGCTTCTCTGTCCTGGGATTCCCCTACACTGCTTTTTTTTTTTTTAATACCCCTGCTCTGACCCTTTCTGCTCTCTGGTCACATGAGCCCTTTGACCTGCCCTTACCATAGCATCTTTTTACTCAGCCATGGTCTCATTTATAGTTTTCCTTAAAGGCTTTATTCACATTTATACAAATTATAAGCATGCATGTATACACGACAAGCTACAATCTGCACCTGAAAGAGATCATTTTCTGACTTGTGGTCACCTCAATTAGTAGTATAATTCTCAGACACATACCCTGTCCTACAATCTTCATAATTTCACTTTTCTTCACAGCTGGATAAAATTGCATTGTATTCATAAACTATATTTCTACCTGTTCGCCTGGTCTGATTCCAGTTATCCCTTACTGTGATGAGGACAGCACCAAGCCTGGATATATGAGTATGTCTATGGTTGTGAAATTTGCTAATAAGAACTTATAAAATATTTGACATCCATAAACATTGTGGAAGCATCAATAAAACTACTCATTGAAGTACCACCTCATCCCAATCAATATGGCTATCACACACAAAAAAATCTAACAAGTAGTGATGGTGAGGATGTGGAGAAAGGCAAACACTCATCCACTGCCAGCAGGTATACATTAATACATCCCATTTGGAAGTCACCATGGAGGTTACACAAAACCATAGAAGTATAACTAACTACTACATGGTAGTTATACTTCTACCATATAAAATTCTAACTAACTATATACTAAGTTAAACTTAGTATAACTAAGTACCATTACTAACACTCTTGAGCGTATACTCCCCTTAGTTTTCCATACTCTACCACTGAAATTTTTTTAAAATATAAAACACATCAGGACTGTTGGAATAAGAATAGAAATATGACATTTTTGAGGCTTTTTAGATGTTCTCTAGTCTCTATCCAGGCCTCCTTATGACATGACCTCATAGGATACCGGGATGCTAAACTGCTCACGGACACCGACTACAAACTAATAGAAAGAGTCACGCTTGTTTTTATTTTCTCATTTTTTATCTTATAATTTTAAAAACTGAATTGCAAAAAGATGGATGAACTTAGTAAAAGAGCATTGGGATTAGGATAGGAAATCAGAAATAGAAAAGGTGCATCTATTTGTGGCTAACATTTACTCCAATATACTCTGTCATAAAATAAATCCTATTCTTACCAGGTATTGAACCTAAAAAAAAAAATACCTGAAAATGGCTCACGAGGAACTAAGAAGCTCACTGAAACTCTTCTGTGCACAGAAGGTAGGTGGTTAGCACAGTAGCTCCTGATCACATGTAGCTATTGAAACTCAAAGTGAAAGAAGCAAGTCTGGGCAGTGGTTGTGCATGCCTTTAATCCCAGCACTTGGGAGGTAGAGGCAGGTGGAGTTCCAGGCCAGCCTGGTCTACAGAGTGAGTTCCAGGACAGCCAGGGCTATACAGAGAAACCCTGTCTCAGAAAAAAAAAAAAAAAAAGAGGAAGAAGCAAGCCAAGCCAAAATGGATTAAAGTTGAACATCTTCGGTCTACATTTCAAAGGTTTGGAAAGAGTCCATTTGGCTTCTGTTACTTCACCTGTGAAAGCACAAATAAAGCTCAGAGACTAACTGACACTTCTTAGTCAACATTATTTCATAGCTATAATTTGTGTGAGTGTGTGACCTGGATAAGATTTCTCTCGTGATGAAACACCATAACCAAAACAAATTAGGGAGGAAAGGATTTATTCAGCAATATTCATCCTCGAAGGAAGTTGGGAGAGGAACTCAAGCAGGGCAGGAACCCGGAGGCAGGAACCTGGAGGCAGGAACCCGGAGGCAGGAACCTGGAGGCAGGAGCCTGGAGGCAGGAGCCTGGAGGCAGGAACCTGGAGGCAGGAGCTGATGCAGAGGCCTTGGAGGAATACAGCTTTACTGGTTTTCTTCTTAGAGCTTGCTCAGTCCATAAAACTTGTCCCACAAGCCTTAAAACACTTTGCTATGCCAAAGAGGGTGGATGATGAAGTCAGGTTATTTGGCAAGGTTACAGGAGAAGCTCTAAGTAGCAGCTGTAAGCTAGTCCCATGGGGGACATACAGCCAGCACTCCTCAAAGAGGCCAGGTTGGGTGAAGTTCCACAGCTGGAGCACTGTCTTTAGCAGCTGCAGAGGGTCCCCTGAGCATCATGTTGCCATTCCCCAGCACACTAAAAATGAGGCAATTGTGAGTGACTTATATGAAAGCTGCTTAATTCCAAATGTAAGCTGGCAGTGACATTTGCACATAACTGGGAATTATCCTTGTCCTGTAGAAGAGGAAAGAGCTCTTCCCAGTTAGTCCTGGTACATATTTCAAGCAGCAATCACTGTTGACACAGGGTGAGTCCAAACATCCTATGGGAATGTCACACTCCAATAGCAAAGAAAGGGACAGAGGGAATCTCACAGTCTGGAAAGTCTGACCTATAATCCCTGCATGGGGTTTGAAGACAGGGCTTGTAGACCAGGGGTAGAGTACTTGCCTAATGCAAGAGACCCTGGGTTCCATGCCCTATGCTACCCCATACACGATGTTCTAAGCACTCATGAGGCCTTGGTCCCATGGGCAGTGCTACCCAAAAACAATGTTCTAAGCACTCATCTGTAGTCTGGATACTTAGAAAGCAGAGGCAAGCAATCTTTCTGAGTTCAAGAACAGCCTTGCCTACAGAGTGAGTTCCAAGACAGCAAGTGCTACCCTGAGAAATTCTGTGTCAAGCAAACACATTTTCTGTATCCATTCCTCTGTTGAGGAACATCTGGATTCTTTCCAACTTCTGGCTATTATAAATAAGGCTGCTATGAACATAGTGGAGCATGTGTCCTTATTACCTGTTAGAGCATCTTCTGGTATATGTCCAGGGGTGGTATAACAAATAGATGAAATTAGAAAATATCATTCTGAGTGAGGTAACCCAATCATAAAAGAACATGCATGGTGTGCACTCACTGATAAGTGGATATCAGCCCAAAAGCTTGGGATACCCAAAATACAATTCACAGACCACATGAAGCTCAAAAAGAAGGAAGAACAAAGTGTGGTTGCTTCTGTCCTTCTTAGAAGGGGAATCAAAATACCCTGGTAGGAGATTCAGAGACAAAGTATGATGCAGAAACTGAAGGAAAGGCCATTTAGAGATTGCCCCACCTGGGAATCTATCCCATATATGGTTACCAAACAGACACTATTGTGGATACCAACAAGTGCTAGCTCACAGGAGCCTGATATAGCTGTCTTCCGAGAGGCTCTGACAGTGTCTGACAAATACAGAAGTTGATGCTCACAGCCAACCAATGGACTGAGCACAGGGTCTCCAATCGGAGAAGCTAGAGAAAGGACCCAAGGAACTAAAGAGGTTTGCAGCCTCATAGGAGGAACAACAATATAAACCAACCAGTAACCCTAGAACTCCCAGGGACTAAACTACCAACCAAAGAGGGACCCATGTCTCCAGCTACATATGTAGCAGAGCATGACGTTTTCAGACATCAGTGAGAGGAGAGGACATTGGTCCTGTGAAGGCTTGATGCCCCAGTATAGGGGGATGTCAAGACAGGAAAGTGGGAGTGGGTAGGTTGGTGAACAAGGGGAGGGGGGATGGAATAGAGAGTTTTCAGAGGGGAAATGAGGAAAGGAGATAACATTATAAATGTAAATAAAGCAAATATCTAATAAAAAATAAATAAAATAAAAAATAAAGAAACAAAAAACCCAAACAAGCAAACAAACAAAACAAAACAAAACACAAAAACAAACAATAAAAAGACCCTGGGCTGGAGATATAGCTCAGTAAAGTACTTGCATGGAAGCCTGAGGCTGTGGCTTGGATCCCTAATAATTAGGAGAAATCTGGCCCTCACCAGCCTTCCCACAGGGATGGAGCACCAGAAGCCACATCATCACACGTCACTGGCAAATGAGAGACATTTCCACCATCTCTATGAAATATATGTTTTCCATATGATACATGCACACCCTTTAAAAAGTATCCTGCTACCACCATCACAGCTTTCCCTATCTGTCTGCCTGTCTGTCTGTCTGTCTGTCGATTTCTCTGTCTCAGTTTTCTCATGTCCCCACTCTGAGACAACATCATCACCCCAACCCTTACCCCGATAAACCTTTCCTTGTAAAATCTGTTGAGTAATATGATCTTTGCAGCACATCTTGGCCCCGGACCTGGCAAGGTAATCTGCCACTAAATCCTAAATCCCAGAACCATTACCTTGTGGGTACCACCATCTACAATTGTCTGGGCCCTCCCATATCAACCACTGTTTGAGGAAAAATGCCGTATATGCTTGCCAACGACCTAATCTCATGGCCTCATTTTCTTAATTAAGGCTCTCTTCTCTCAGATGACTCTAGCTTGTGTCAAGTTAACATAAAGAACCAGAACAATAGGCCTTTTCTACCTTGACACACAGCATATCACTGTTAAGCCATAACCTTTCCTTTCTTGTTCATCCCCAATATCAAGCATGAATATCATCATTAGAGTATAAACACTTCCAAATTTTAATAGTGCTGCACTCTTTAAAACTTCACACCCATAAAGAGTGAGCCTCTTTAAAATATTCTGTCTCTTTTAAAATCGAGGTCTTTGTAAAATTCCAGAAGCTCTTTTAAAAAGTTCAAAGTCTCTCAACTGTGTCTCCTATAAAGTCAGAAATAAAATACTTTGTTTACTTCCAGAGGGGAAAAACCAGGACATAGTCACAATCAGAACAGAGCAAAATCAAACTTCATAAGTGTAAATCATTCAGTGTCCAAGGTTGAGGATCCATTCCCAATCTTCTGGGCTCCTATAGAAGAAGAGTTGGGTCAATGCTCAGGCTCAGCCCTTTGCAACACACATGGCTTGTCTTCTAGAAGCTTACCGTCTCCACCACTTGACTGTTCCTACTCTTGGTTGTCATCCTATGATACTGGCATCACCAAAAACCAGGGTCTGTTGCTGCAACTAGGCTGCACTTTCATCAATAGCATCTCCGTAGGGACTCCATCAATGCTACACAGAGCCAACCTCAGAGGTTCAACATGACGACTTTATGGCTTTAAAACCAGTGCTACCTGGGTAACTCTTCTACCAAGTTCAGCTGCCAGCATGGGGTACCACCTCAGCTACCTCTGGAACACAGGTTTTTATGTGATGATGCTGAAGGAAGACTTCATGTCGATGATACCGCTGTCTTGTTGATCAGGAGCAATTCTCAGCTCCAGCAGAGCAACACTCACTGTCCCAGCAAAGCGACGGCTTCACTTGGGTGGTTCTGGTTCTCTTCTTAATCGCAGTGGACTCTTTGATCCCAGGTGACTAGCATTGATTTTTCTCTGAAAAGCAAATCAATTAGTGCCTGTGGCAGCTTCTTAATCACTGCGGATTCTTGAGCTTCAGCTGGCCAAAACACAGAGTCTTCAGAGAAAAGTGCCTGTAGAGATTTTACTTCCTTGTAAATCGTCACACACCAGCTTTCCTGTGTCTGCACTGCTTTCAATATCCTTATCTTCCAAGCTTTGAACACTTTACTGACTTTGGCATTCCAATGTTCAATGTCTTTCCACAATTTCCCCTGAAACGTATTGTCTGTTCTGTCAAAGCAATACACCACAATCTTGGTACCAATACATGTCCTATATGCAGTTTCTATTGCTGTGATGAAACACAGTGGCCAAATCAACTTGGAGGGGGGTGGGTTTATTTGGCTTACACTACAAACACTGTTCATGAGTAAAAGAAGTCAGGGCAGGAACTCAAACAGGACAGGAACCTGTAGGTAGGTACTGATGCAGAGGCCATGGAGAGGTGCTTCTTACAGGCTTCCACTTAGAGCTTATTCAGCCTGTTTTTTTGTAGAACCCAGGACCACAACCCAAGGATGGTACCACCCAGAATGTGCTGGGCCTTCCCCTATCAAACACTAGTTAACAAAATGTCCAACAGGCCTGCCTACAACCTGATTAAAAAGATGACATTTTTCTCTCCATTGTGGCTCCCTCCTCTCTGATGACCCTTGCTTGTGTTGGGTTGATATAAAATTAGAGAGGACAGTATATGCAAGTTGTCACAGTTTCCAAGCACATGCAGAAAAATGTATTTACTTGTCTTTAGACTCGGCTGGCTATTGATTTCCCATTTTCCACAAGCTATGCTGTGCATATAATTTTTCTAAATGGAAGCCACATCCTTTAGCATACTGTCCATCTATGTCAGATAAACATAAACAGCAGTGCCATGTGTCAGGTCCTTTTGTATTTGCAGTGACAGCGGGCTCTCCCCTGTTCCATAGACCAGGGTCTGATCTTCGGTTGCTTCTTCAATGTCGGTCACATTGACCTGTTGTGTAGATGTTCTTTCAACTTATTTTTCCTAATGACAAAAACTGATGAGTGTCAACATTCGACTTCTTTCCATCACTCGTCTTTGTTGAAGTGTTCACTCAGGCTTTTCATTCTTGTCAACATTAGGTGGTTTATTCTGTAATTTTCATAATCTGGGGCAGTACTTTCAATTGAGCAAGACTTTCACAAGCAGAGATGACATTTCTTAAGTTTTCTCACATTTAGTTCTTTAATTACCTTCTTTTCAGACTCTGCGATTATATGTAAAAGTCATCACCATACCCGATGAAGCACATACCTTATGATTCACTCTTTTACATTTAGGTTAATAATAGACCTTATAAAAATAATAATATAGACCTTGTTATAATTTTTGTATATAGAAATGCCCTGTATCCTGGGTCTCCATTCTGTTTTATTTTCTTGTGAATAGAGCTGTAATTTTCCCATTTTCACCTTTTAAACTTGCTAAGATGTGCCATTAGTGACCAAAATGTTAATCTTTATTATTTATATATTTCTTCTTCTCCTTTCTTTCCTCCTACTTTGGCTCTACAGTCATCCTATCTGACAAGTCTAAAGACAGTTAATTATTGTCAGTCTCATCTTGGTCTATGGTAATGGCTGGAGTAATGGCATGCATGATCTTTCCACATTGGAGAAATCTATGAAAAATATCTTCAGTGATTGTTTTCAGAAATCACTAATACAAGAGTTCTCTTCAACTTCCCTATTTTCTTGCACTACAAAAGTGCTGCAGTTCAAGGTCAGATGGCAACTTGGCATAAGTGTCATTCTGTCAGTGGAAATTTTGTCAGTGTGGCCCTGTAATGGGAAGCAGTTAAGGACAGTGGCGGCGATGGGGAATCAGGAGGGATAATGGCAAGTGACTTGAATTGAATGGAAATAGTAAGGTCATAAACTATAGCAGTTATAAAGGAAAGAACAAGACCAGTCTTCAAAGCTATTTGTATTTACAAGAAAGCAAAATATAGCTAAGGACCAACACATAGCACTTAACATACAAGCACACACATTCTACACAAAATCAAACAGAACAATGAAAATGAACATAGTAGGAAGATTGATCACAACATTTTGAAGATGTATGTCTTGGAAAAAGTAAGTAAGTTTGGTAGACATGCATAATAATACAACAAAAAGAAGGTCATGAACTATGTTTTGCGATTTTTGAACCTTGTGCATGTCACATAGAGATCACTCAGTATTGGTGATGTGAGGATGCTTTATTTGGTATGTTTTCTACAAGTGTTTGGAAGAAAACTTGAGATATCAGTGTGGTGTCTAGTATTACACTCTTGCTTCTATTACTAATAACTAGAAGCAATAGTTTGAGGCCAATTCTCAGTGGCCTCCATTGGGAGTAATAAACTGGACAACATCTGATTTTTAACATAGTAAATGAAGATAGATGTCCCAACAAATTAGGGTAGTTCTGTTGACACGGAATCTCTTATTGGCTTTTTGACAGAATTTGATTCTATGCCATTGGAGCACAAGTTTGTATCAATCATCTAGCAGGTGATGAGGGATGAGTCATGGGTCTCATCTGGAAAGGAGTTACTGAAACAGCTCTCATCTACTTGAAAACTGTTACTAGAAAAGTCATTTCTTCAGGATCCTGGTTGGTAAAAACAAAGTTTTAGAAGTTCCACAAACAATTGATATCTTATCCTGAATCACTTCCTTAGGCAAGTCTTCAGACAACCCCAGATGAGTCAGAATTCTGGGTTGTACTTCCCACTGTGCACTTCATTTTCCCTCAGTACCCTTTACTGAAGCTTGTGATTATGTCACGGTGTTTCATAGCCATCATCCTTGTTTACCAACAAGACACTTAGTGAGTAGAATCATGACTAGCACCAGGCTCTCTACATACTGCCCTTTTTCTTAGACAGGCATCCTTCTTTTTGGTAAAGTTTATACATTAAGAACACAAAGTTATTAGTAGCCCTAATAATATAACTGAAGAATTATTGTCATGTACTCTTATGATATTCTTAGAGTCATCTCATTGGTGCTTCATAGTCTCTATTAAATGAAGTAATTGAAGTACAATACTGTGACATGACAACCATTCGTGCATTAATGAAGACAACAAGTCCAAGACTAAGGAGTAAGTAGTGGAAAAAATCTGGCTGTTCCATTTGGCTTTCTTGCCTAAGGCAACTTGGCTTATACAGTCCATTATTTAGGGTAGCCAGGCCAGAAACTCAGGCAGATGCAGAGGCAGAGACCATGGAAGAAAGCTCCTTACTGGCCTATTCCCTCTTCCTTTCTCTTGTGACTTTCTTATGCAGCTTAGGACCTCATGCCTAGGGATAACACGATCTAAAGTGATGAGCCAGTCTTTACCAGCCAGCAATTAGGAAAATACCTCTCAGACATAGAAATAGGTCTCTAAGGTGGAGGCCATTCTTCAAGTGAGGTTTGCTCTTCCCAGGTGTCAAGTTGACAACCAACATTATCAATCACAGAGCACATGTTAACCAAAATGTTGGTACAAGTCTCTGCTATCACAGAGAGGAATATAGGGACATATTTTCATGTCAGAGTAGTACATAATTTAATATTTATGAATTTCTTTGTAATTCTCCAACTAATAGTTTTGAACTACATTGGACTTATTAACAGAAAAAAATGAAACTATAGCTAGTTAGAATACTATAAGTACCTATAGTTGCACTGCATAATCCTAGGACATTGACAGTAAAGAATACAGTACTAAGATATAGTACATTTTCCAGTTATTGGTGTCAATTAATTATTTTACTAAACATCATATACATGGGACAACAAAATAACTGTAATCATAACTCCTAGGTATGTATCAAGAGAGGGCAGGATGTAAGACATTACCATTTTCTTACATTCCATGTTAATGGTCTATAAGAGTAGAAAAGGGTCATTTATTCATGAACATTCAGCTCGGATAAAAATGGTACTCCCTGTAAAGCCACTGTAATTATCCAGTAAAAAAAAAAAGTATATATTATTAGGAATAAAAGCATACCATCTACCACCAAGCTGAATTCTAAAAATCCCCCTTTATGTTAGCATCATATCAAGCATAACCCTTTCTTCCCAAGTCTTTATGGTGACTTCTACCTTACTAGATACTGTTTAAGGGCATCTCTGGTATAATTGAAAAATCTTTGTTGATTATTATATATTCTATCTTATAGCTAACAACCAGAATGCATCCATTGGAACCCTGTAGCTATCCTAATATCATAATCCTGAAGAAATACTAAGGTTTCTAGCTTTAAATTTGTTTATACCTCCTTCAAGTACTCCTATAGAGTCAATATATCTTCAAAGAACTCATGTATTGTCCTCTTAACCATGGAGTTAGATTCTCTGAGGGGAGAGGTTTGAAGGTCAAGGCAAATGGTAAGACAATTGAGACAGTACACTGCTCTCATGCTAGTTAGGTGGTAGGCATGAGTAAAGATTCCCTTGTTCACAGAACCACAATTTGTCTTTTTCTTAGTTAGGATTTCTATTGCCATGATGGCACACTGTGACCCAAAGCAACTTGGGGAAGAAATGTATTTCACTAACAGTTTCTTATTATAGTTCATCATCAAAACCATTTATGGCAGGAATTCAGACATAGCAGGAGGCTGGAGGCAGGAGCTGATTGAGAGGTCACAGAGAAGTGCTTCTTATTGGCTTGCCCCTCATGACTTTCTTATAGAACCCCAGACCACCTGCTCATGGTGTCACCATCTAGCATGGGTTGGGCCCTTGCCCATTGATCACTACTTAAGAAAATGCCCTATAGCTGGATCTTATGGAGGCTTCTCCTCAATTGAGGATCTCTCCTCTCTGATGACTCTAGATTGTGTCAAGATGTGATAAAACCATTCCATACAGTCTCCTTCAGAGACAGCACATACAAAGTTATAAGAATTTGTCCCTCTATTGTTTGAGACATTTAGGACAGACATGCAACATATCCCACTAGGCAAGAGAATGCATCTCCATGTCACACGAGGACTCAGGGAGTAATCCAACGTCCCCACTGATAAGGAAGATCTTCCCACAGGACAGCCTTTGCAGCAGGAACAGGAAATACAGAGTCAGGCAAGTCTTATGTGTCTTTGGATCTTGTGGGAAACCCAGCATGCAATTTGGTTGGTGGGGTTTGTGTCCCATCTAAGGGGAACAAATGTTACTTCAACCTGGGGGTATCCTTCCAGACAAGCATAGCAATTGGTCTTGTGCACATGTACTGTAATTTTAATCTATTCCATCCAAGTATTTAATTCTCCCTATCCAGTTTCTATTTCTAACATCTGTATCAAGTTCCCACAGTGTGAAACTTGGCATGCATCAAATTTTATATTAAGAGTTTGATGAGTTTCATTTATATAAGTCACCAAGCTAATAGGAAGAGAATGTGGAGGAACTTCCTGGACAGTATTTCCATCTTACCTTCAAAAGTCTCTATTTCTAGTATAATATAATCAGCCCAATATATATTAGACTTCAGAGATGGAGTTAACCAAGGATCTGCATCAAGAAATGTGGAATTTTAAGGTGGGATTGGTTTAACAGTTTCTCTTTGGGGGATTTTGAATTGGAGGTATTCTTTAAAAAGAAGTAGGTTTTGTTGTTTCACAATCACACAAGACAACTGTAGGCAGAGCACTTAGCAACAGTAAAAACAAAGAGAACCTAACCATCACTATGTTCTTTAGGCAATCAAATATTATTAGAATCCTTTATGAATTCATCTTAAAGGCGCACCAAATGACTAAACTCTGAACACGTTTGCCCATCTGAGAAAGTTCTCTCTGCTTTTGTTTTTTATTTGTTTATTTATTTATGTATTTTCTCAAGTTTCTATAGGGAAAGGCTAATGAGTCATGCATTAAACTAACAGTTAGAAAAGATGTTGTTTTTATTACATCAATCTCCACGTTTTCTGTTGCCCTTTTCAATAGTAGGCAGATTGAAAAACAGTTATTATTTGAACTTAATTTCGAAGGATTTCCTTGTGTTACGACTGTTCATTTTCCCTGAAAATCATTGCCAGCAGCCTTCTTTGTTCAGATGTAATTTGCCCAACGTTTTTCAGCATTCTAAGCCATGTTCCTGCGGTCAGCACAACCAGAAAAGGACCTTCGAAGGTTGGGTCTCATTTCTTCTCTTTCCTGCTTTTATCAGCATCTGGTCACCACACTGGAAAGGATAGACTTGGAATTTGAGTGTTGCTGTCTGAGTGATAAGTTCTTGGAACCTAAACCAAAGTGGAAGAGGAGTCTAGTATATGATCTCTGGGTAAAAATGTGGCTTAGTGTCTATGGTGGGAGGGTCTGTGGAGATTCTAACATTACATGTGAGATATGCTCACAGCCCTTCTTATAGCTACTTGAATTGTAAGCAAAACTATAGGGACATACTTAATTCAGAGTCACTTTGTTCAATATATAAAATTTAGCTATCTATGTCTTAAGATTTTTGACTCATGCTTTCTAGTTTCTCATTTTGGGGGGTGCCATGGGGTGTGTGATCTTCCCCATACATCTCCAGTGCTTTTAGGGACTCTTTTCGAATAGTGGCAGTAAAATGGCTTCTATTATTTGCTCTGTATTAAATCATGACATCACTTAATTGAAGACAATCTAAATCACTTAAGGGGCAGTATCTGGAAGGGCAAGGCCTTTAACCTCCAGAGAGATGGTCCATTTAGTCACTGGGGAAGGGTCTCTGTTGGAGAATTCTGCTCCCTGAGGAAAAGGAGACCCACTGTTCTCCAATCAACAGACTTCTTCCTGTGGAATCTGTTTTTTCATTACCTCCCCTGTTTTTACTTTAGCTAGTTACTCATTCCTCTCACTTGTTTGGCTATGATGTAGATGACCATGGAACTATAACCTTTACATTGTATTATTCCCAGCCTGAGGCACGCCTTTGTCCCCTTTCTTATAAGATGTGTTCTGATTACAGTCCAATCTCTGAAGGTTTCTTGGCCTCTCTTATCAATATGACAGGTGATTTATCAGAGATGTCTCACTGTCCCCTAGGCCCTGTCTGTTCTTGTATTTGCATTGCTGGTTTACTTTGATTTGGGTTTTCTGTTCATCTCCAGAGCTGAGAAGTGTCTTTACATCTAGGACTACTGCACCGAGGAAACAGGGATTACCTCCCAGGGTAGTCTCTCTTCAGGATCACCCATCCTTTAGCAAGGGCTCCAGGTTGGGTACTATGCTATAGGAAGTAGTTCTAGGGATCAAAACAAAATGACCACACTGTCCAAATATATTTCTCCAAGGCAGAAAGATTTATTTCTGCAGAAAATTGCATTGTCATGCCAAATGAAGCAAGCCCGCTCAGCATGAGGCATACTGTTTCTTTATGCACAATGTAGAGTTGTCCTGTCCTGCTCCCTGAGTGCTTAGACTTAAGGCTCACACTTTCATATGTTTAGCTAAAGGGAAACAATTGATAAGCAGGGTGCAGTTTTGAGCACTCAATGTAACTTTTAGCACATAGTTTTATTTCAAGAAGTTCTGGCCCATATCCTCTGTGTGAACAACAGTGTTCACACATCCACAGTGCTTATGACATCCACATTGATATGTAGATGTTAGGTTTTAAGCCAGATGTTCCTCAATAGAGGAATGGATTCAGAAGATGTGGTATATTTACACAATGGAATACTAAAGGAAAATGCTACATCTAATGGGGGTTTCCATGGGAGGTAAAGGGCTCATGTGTAAACCCCCCAAAATTCACCCAATTACCAAGGCTGTAGTTTGCTATTCACACACTGATGGTAAGGCCCAACTGCCATCAAGAACACTTGCATATTTCACGGAACATAAAGAAGTCAATCAGGTACCCTAGCTAGAGCCTTCACCCCTAGTGCTGATTGTATGGAGGTGGGTTCTGCATGTTACCAGAGGAGAACGATAACCACAAAACCGTCTACAAATCCTGTGATTTATGATGATGGTCTGTCTGCAAAATATGCTGGTAAAATAGTAACATAAACACTGTGGAAGTACCCAACCACTCTCTGCCTGGATTTAAGGTCAATACCATGAGATGGAACCCATACCTGATACTGCTCAGCTAGCCAATTACCTAAGACTAGATAGTCCATTGTCCCAGGGTTAAAACAAAATACTACTAAAGGAGCAAAATAATAAAATAATTTCTAATAATATTCTTCTACACCCATAAATCAGTGTCTCACTTAGACATTATCAGAAACTCCCCCCCAACCCAGGAAGGAGCCAGTATTGAACAA
This sequence comes from Tokudaia tokunoshimensis, assembly GCA_036184795.1. NCBI lineage: Eukaryota > Metazoa > Chordata > Mammalia > Rodentia > Muridae > Tokudaia > Tokudaia tokunoshimensis. The sequence continues at coordinate 47,400,415 of BTHU01000007.1, forward strand.
TGGACTTAGAGTGTGTGGTTCTTTGAATATACTTAGTGTGGCCTTGTTGGAAGAAGTGTGTTACTGAGGGAGTGGGCTATGAGACCCTCCTTCTAACTGCCAAGAAGACAGTAGTCTTCTGTTTGTTTTAAGAACAAGATGTAGAACTCTCAGCTCATTCAGCATTGTGATTGCCTGGACACTGCCATGTTTCCTGCTGTGATGATAATGGACTGACTTTCTGAACATGTAAGCCATTCCCAACCAAATGTTTTCCATGTTGCCTTGCTCATGGAGTCTCTTCACAGCAATGAAATCCTGACTAAGACAGACATGAGAGGCCTTACAGCACTCAATCCTAAATGGAATATGTTCAGCAAACCCTTTCCCTTAGGGCTCAGGGAAGCTATGCTGAAGAACAGACAGAAAGATTGCAAGAGCAAGAGAGAAAAGATAACACTGAAGAAACAGTGTTCTCAAGACAAAGTAGAACAGATATACACATAAGTTCACAAAGATTGTAGCAGCATGCACAGGACTTGCACAGATTCAAGCCACACAGAGTCTCAACACTGCAAGGGGAAAATGCACATGAACTCCCATCTCTAACCAAGAAGCTATATTCAATCAGCAATTACTTGCAGAAAAACCCATAGATTTCTCCAGTAAGTATATTACCCCCACTTACAGGCTGATCACAGGCCAAGCAGTTTATGGACAATGTAAAACTAAATCAAGGTGTTCTTGTAGAAATTTTGTCTCAAAAACATTTGTTCATTTTTTTTAATGGTCTTTTGCTTACCATTGTTTCCAGTTTTGTGGTTTATATAAAGGTGTGTGTGTGTGTGTGTGTGTGTGTGTGTGTGTGTGTGTGTATTCTGTTTATTCATTCTTTGCTTTGTTGTTACTGTGTTTTTTGTTTGTTATATTAATCATTAAAAACTGAACACTAATGATTTATTGAAGACTATTGTTGAAGGCTTTACAATAGAGAATGCTGTTATTCAAATGTCTTTCAAATATGACTTCTAAATACAAAAAGATAAACATGTATAATTGCTGTGGTTATTTATGTTAAAAATTAACTTTCATTTAAATAATAATATTACAAAAGTATATTTACATAGGAATACTGTTTCTAACTTGTAACAAGGTTGAAATGAAGGTCTTTTCCACTAAGCTGGAAGAAAATAATCTAGTGAACAGAGGACCATCTTTGGAATAACAAATGCTGATTTAAACTCCCCCCAAAAGTGTTCCTTCTATGAGCACATTGAAAAGAATTACTAATGAACACCAGCCACTTATCTACAATGAGGATACAGATTCTCTATGTGATTTTGTTACTATAAAGGAAACATCATGGCATTACAGACTACTGTTTATTGACAGGATAGGTTATAGATTATTTACAAATGAGAATTTATAAAAAGTATGTATAAAATATATTAAAATTATATATATGCTATATATACATAATTTGTGAATTGATTCAAGTACATGTACCAAACGAAAACAAATTCTATTATTTTAAAATGAAAGATGATAACATTGGACAATTTTGACACTATGAGCAATAAACTGCTACTCTTAGTGCATTTAGGGAGTGTAGTATCAAAGCAAATTAGTTCTCTTTCTCAATATTACACAGATATATTACACATAAATATTGCTCCTTGTAATATTTAAGTAATGTTAAAATTTAGTACATATAGAAATATGTTCATTAAGAGATGATGCACCTAACCCTCAAGAGACTGGAGGTCCCAGGGAGTTTAGAGGTCAGGTGGGGTAGGGGGTGGAGACTTCCACGTGGAGACGGGGGATGGGGAGGAGGCATGGATGTGGAACAGTTGGAGGGTGGATTGGGTGGGAATAAAATATGGAGTGTAAAAAAATAAATTAATTAAAAAAAGAAATAATAATAATAATAAAGAAATTGTCAAACTGTTCAAATTATAATATGCCCACATCATTATAAAAATGAAGAACAAAGATGAAACATCAAGCAATTTTGAGTCAAAAACCCTTTAGCTCTGTGAAGGCCTGCAACATTCACCTGTCTTTCAATAAGCCACCAGCCTGCCATGGCTGGAACAGAGATTGAGACTACAACCTCACCAGGGTTTAGGAGTTGATCTCCACCTTCCTAGCGTCAACGCTTTAATATTGTTCCTCATGCTGTGGTGACCCCCAACCATGAGATGAATTTTGCTGCTATCTCATAACTCCAATTTTGCTACTGTTATGACTCATAAGTAGATGGTATGCAGGATATTTGACATGGGACGTTGAGTTGGTCATGGCCCCACAGTTTGAGAACTACTATCTGGGAAGGGAGAGGTTTCCTCAGACTCTCAGGAAAGTGATGAAATGCTCCTGAACGCTTCATAAGACTGCATTACTTTTAAAACAAAACGATCTGAAAGAATGTAAATGAAACATAAAATAGCATACCCGGTGATCTACAAAAACAGGATTTGGTTGTTCAAGCATCTCGATCGTAGGGATCAGAAGGCATGATTTGTACCTCTCTTCCTGAGGAACCTGAGGATCCGCAGAAAGCACAGCAGAAAGTTCTGACACCATTTTACACAGTTTGCAGCTTATTATTCATCATTAAGGACTTGTATGTGCCCTTGGCTCCTTTCAGAGACTTTCTTTGAATACTTGCTAAGCAATTATCTGCTTTAGCAGTGGGAAGGAAATAATAGGGATGAAGACTGTGATTGAAATTAACCACCTTTTTTTTTCCACTATGAACTTTTTAACTTACAAAATTTCCAACCGTCAACTCTTCTGGGCTTTCTTTTAATGCTGACAGGAGTACAGTCTAGCAGGTGCTAATAGCAACATCAGCTAAGCGGACATCAATATTGTGTGATCAAGAGTTTCCCTGAGCCCAGAATTGTATGTCTAAATCCTTTTTTAAAGAACATGAACATTGAGGGTCAGTTGGCTGCTTATTTCTGGGCACAGTCATTAGCCAGAATCTTATTAATGACACTAGGCCAGGTTGATACACTGTCGAGCCATGTGATAGGAATGGGTACCTTCTATTCCCATTTGAGCTAACCTGTGGTTGTGCCCAATTGTATGCAATTCCAACCTGTCTTTGAAAAATCATGACTTCCAACATATAAGAGCTTATGCATTGCCAGGCAGTGGTGGTGCATGCCTTTAACCCCAGCACTTGGGAGGCAGGCGCAAGCAGATTTCTGAGTTCAAGGCCAGCCTAATCTACAGAGTGAGTTCCAGGATAGCCAGGGCTACACAGAGAAACCCTGTCTTGAATTAAAAAAAAAAAGAGCTTATGAATCAACAACATAAAAGCCATGAGAAAAGAAAAACAATGTGAACCAAGCTTATCCTAAGTCACACCAGAAAGAAATCAATAGCAAGAACTTTACTTTGAGAAATATGACTCCAAGGAAACCAAAGAAAAGGTCTACAACTTTGTGGTCACAGGAAGAATAAGGTTCAGCCATTTGCTAGGAATTTGTCCACTCCTGATGAGGTCATGGAACAGTAGATCCAAATGTGAAGCCAGAAAGAGAGCAGGGTAAAGTCAGTTCAAAACGTAGAGATGTCACTAAATTGTGAGGCTGGACAATGATTAAGAGGTAAAGAACCCACACCTGGATAAACCTGAGCTAGGTCAATAGGCAGTATGCTTCTGACACTATATTTACTTTTTTCTTTATTAGTCTGTTTTTACCCTATGAAACCTTATAACAGTGCAGGCATTCTTAGATTGTCTGTGCAGCCAAGGGAGCCAAGGAAACATTGACAACAAAACAGAGAACCCCCATCTTAGACTGTGACATGCAGCCCTTGTTTCAGAGAAGACCGTGCAATTTAGGAAAACACTCAGAATATTCAGAAGAACTAACTCTAATATGATGCTCTATTTTCCTGTGTTCTGCTTTTCATTTTTTTTATTATTATTTATTTTATTTTATTTTTTTTAATTTACATTCCAAATCATTTCCCCTTTCCCGTTTCCTCCCTCCCCGAAAGTCCCATAAGCCCCCTTCCCTCCCTCTTTTCTCCATTCAACCCCCTCTCATTTCTCTGTCCTGGCGTTCCCCTACATCCAGTCTTTCCAGGACCAGGGGTCTCTCCTTCCATCTTTTTAGAAATCTATTGATATGCGGATTGTGTCTAGGGTATTCCGAGATTCTGGGTCAATATCCCCTTATCAGTGACTGCATACCATGTGTGTTCTTTTGTGATTGGGTTACCTCACTAAGGATGATATTTTCAAGATCTGACCATTTGCCTAGGAATTTCGTGAATTCATTGTTTTTAATTGCAGAATAGTATTCCATTGTGTAGATATACCACATCTTCTGAATCCATTCCTCCGTTGAGGGACATCTGGGTTCTTTCCAGCTTCTGGCTATTATAAATAAGGCTGCTATGAACATAGTGGAGCATGTGTCCTTATTGCATGCAGGTAAAGCCTCTGGGTATATGCCCAGGAGTGGGAGAATTTCCGGAACAGAACTCCAATAGCTTATGCTCTAAGATCAAGAATAGACAAATGGGACCTCATTAAATTACAAAGTTTTTGCAAGGCAAAAGACACTGTCAAAAAGACAAAGCGGCAACCAACTAACTGGGAAATGATCTTTACCAACCTTACATCTGACAGAGGGCTAATATCCAATATATACAAAGAACTCAAGAAGTTAAACTCCAGAGAGGCAAGTAACCCTATTAAAAAATGGGGTACAGAGCTAAACAAAGAGTTCTCACCTGAGAAGCACCTAAAGAGATGTTCATCATCCTTAGTCATTAGGGAAATGCAAATCAAAACAACCCTGAGATTCCATCTCACACCAGTCAGGATGGCTAAGATCAAAAACACAGGAGACAGCAGTTGTTGGCGAGGATGTGGAGAAAGAGGAACACTCCTCCACTGCTGGTGGAATTGCAAGGTGGTACAACTACTCTGGAAAGCAGTCTGGCGGTTACTCAGAAAACTGGGCATGACACTCCCGGAGGATCCGGCTATACCACTCTGCTTTTCATTTTTAAGATTACCAAAACCACCTGTTATCTAACTTAGTGTTTTGTCTCTTAACATTTTCATCCCGAGTTCAAATAATTTTATAATAGGTATCATACCATTGCATATGCTATTCTCTGGCACTTTTCCAAGTGCTAACGGTAAAGCTAGGATTATTAATTACCAAATGAAATTGCCTGTAGATCTTTGTAAAAATAACTGCAATATGGACAAGTACATAATGACTGACTGTGAAATTCAAGTCATCATGAATTCAGGGATTTCACCCTTTTACTGTATAGTGAAAAGGGGTGTGTGTGTGTGTGTGTATGGTTGTATAGTACATATGTATATTTGTGTGTATATATGAGTATATTTGTTTGAGTATGTATGTGTGAGTGTGTGTGTGTGTGAGTATAAGTGTGAGTGTGTGATGTATATGTGAGTGTGTGGTGTGTGTGTATAGGGAGTGTGTAGTATATGTGTATATGTGTGTGCACATGTGTGAAGGTATGTATGTATACTTGTAGTTGTATGTGTATGGGAGTGTATGTGACTGTGTGAATATGAGTACACATGTGTAAGTGTGTGGGTGAGTGTGAGTGCATCTGTAGTATAAGTGTGTATGTGTGTACACATGTGTGAAGGTATATTGTGTGTATATGTGTGTATGTGTGTGAGCATGTGTATATGTGTTTGAGTATTCATGTGTGTATGAGTGTGTATGAGTGTGACTGTGTATGAGAGTTTGAGTGTGTGGAATAATGTGTGTGTGTGTGTATGTGGACATGTGTGAAGGTGTATGTATGGCACATCCTTACAGGGGGAGGAATAGAGCCATTAGTCTTTATTTGGTCATAGAGAACTGGTATGTTTTCCATACATAATTCCTCCAATTATAGCTCATCATCAGCTATATCAGTTGATGTGTCTTGGGGGGGTGTAGTATATATGTGTGTATGTCTGTGCACATATGTGAAAATGTGTGTGTATACCTATGTGTGTGCACATGTGTATATTTGAGTGTCTGTGTGTGTGTGTGTGTGTGTATGTGTGTGTGTGTGTGATCCTGAGTGCTCCTATGACAGGTTTACTGCACAGAGTGCCGAATACCTTCACACATCCCAGTGAAAGGGATATTGTTTTACAAGCGTAGCCTACTGTCCTTAGCAAATATCAAAGTGGATACTTTTGTTTTCTACACTGTGGGGAGAAAGCACAAACACAGAGCACTGTAATTTATTTCTGTTTTGTGTTGTGTTTGCCACAAAGCAGCAATCATAAATAACAGTTGGTAGAGGACAGAGACACAGCCTTTAATAATATTGTTCTGGGAATACATCATCCAGTACTGAAAATGTCATATAAAATTCATATCCATAGCTGTTTACAGACAGAGAAAAAGAACAGTTGCACTCTGCAATCCTGGAACAATTCTCCAAAACACGAGAATGATATGGCCTGCTCTGTCTTCTTTCACACTTATTTTTGGTATCCAGAGCTACATCCCAGGGCTGTATTGATTTTCATTCTGGCTGTGGTTGATTAATGCTCCAGGAAGCAGTCATGTGCATTAGGATAGAGCCAAATAGAAATACCAGTACATTTTCTCAAGTCAAAGTGAGGTAGAGGGAGCAGACAAACCAGCCCACTTAGTGGTTTTGTCTGGCAATGCAGGCACACAATAAAATGCACTGGTGAAACCGACAGCCACACTGCCTGGTTAACGGGAAGCTGCACACTGCCTTCCACACTTGTTATTGACTTGTCAGTAACTTCGGAAAACATACGATGCTGTTGTTCCGTGGAAATATTTATGACGTTATAATTTATTTATTTATTTATTTAAGATTTAGTATCTAGGTCAAGTATATTCACAACACAAATTTACTTCGCAGAAGGTAACTTTGTTAGTAATTGCTTTGCTGTGATAAGGATCTCTCACTCATTACAGGAAAACAACAGCTTTAACCACTGAGGGCCAATTGGATTATATAACATTTGTACTCCTGACCTGTCCCCCAAGCCTAGGGAATTGCTCCGCAGCTTAATATATTTCTCTCTGCTCTTTTGACAGATGTTTTATTTTCTGTTTTAAAAAGCTCATTGCCCATCACCCATAATATTATTTTTTTATCACACGATTGTTGTCCGATACTCTAAGATTTCTCTGAATATTTTAAAATATCCAACATGCAGTCATTTAGATCAACACCACACACAGTGAGAATTATGAGCACCTATCACAACAAAAAAGAAAAAATGTCGATGATAGAGTAGATAAAACATTTTTAATAAAACAGAACTCTTGGTCTGCGGCAATGGTAGTCAGTAAAGAGGTTGTCATGTAATCATGGGGTCATGAAATTAAACTTCAGTATCTACACAAAATAGCAAGGTAAGGTGGTATGTCTGTAAATCTCAGTCCTGGAGATAGAGTCAGGATGATTCTTTGGGTTTGCTGGCCCATTGACCTAGACAACTAAGGCAGCCCCACGTCAAAATCAAAGTCCTTTTTCCCCAAAATATAACTGATTGGGCTGGAGATAATAGAGTAGTGGTAGAGTTCCTGCCATGAATGTACAAGACACTGGTTTCTATTCTCAGTAGCACAAGCTCTAGAGATGTGCTCCCCAGCTCCCGAGGTTGACCTTTGGCCTTCAAAAGTTTAAGTCTATTTTTTTTTTAATTTTATTTTTTATTGAAAAGGAAGTAAAAACATTTTATGATAAAATTAAAGATTTACATGGAAAATGTTTCTGACAAAATTGAAGAAGCATATAGAAAAACACATTAAGATTGACAATTTTCATGGAAAATTAAAGAGTAAAATTGTAGACATAAAAAACATTGCTAAATTAATTGAAAAAGGAAGTAGAAACATTTTATGATAGAATTGAAGATTTACATGGGAAATATTTCTAATAAAATTGTAGAAAAATATAAAATAACATTAAAATTGAAGATTATCATGGAAAATTACAGATAAAATGGTAGGCATAAAAATATTTCTAAATTGATTGAAAGTGGAATTATAAACATTTTCTAATAAAATTGAAGATCTGCAAGGAAAATATTTCTGATAAAATTCAAGAAATATATAGAAAAACACATTAAAACTATTTCATGGAAAATTATACAGAAGTTTAAGTCTTAAAACATAATAATCAAGTTTTTGGTTATTATGAACATGGCTTTCAGTGTCGCTGTGCTATGATGAGGCATCTTTTGAGTATATGCCCAAAAGTGGTATAGCTGGATCTTGATGTAGATTGTATCCCAACATTCTGAGAAGCTCCCATGCTGATTTTCTTTTTTTTTAATTTTCTATATTTTTTTTTATTTACATTCCGAATGATTTCCCCCTTCCCGGTTCCTGCCCCCCCCAAAAGTCCCATAAGCCCTCTTCCCTCCCCCGTTCCCCATTCAACCCCCTCTCAGTTCTCTGTCCTGGTATTCCCCTACATCCAGTCTTTCCAAGACCAGGGATCTCTCCTTCCATCTTCTTGGAAATTTATTGATATGTGAATTGTGTCTTGGGTATTCCAAGTTTCTGGGTTAATATCCCCTTATCAGTGACTGCATACCATGTGTGTTCTTTTGTGATTGGGTTACCTCACTAAGAATGATATTTTCCAGTTCTGACCATTTGCCAAAGAATTTGGTGAATTCATTGTTTTTAAATGCAGAGTAGTATTCCATTGTGTAAATATACCACATCTTCTGAATCCATTCCTCTGTTGAGGGACATCTCGATTCTTTCCAGCTTCTGGCTATTATAAATAAGGCTGCTATGAACATAGTGGAGCATGTGTCCTTATTGCATGCAGGGGAAGCCTCTGGGTATATGCCCAGGAGTGGTATAACAGGATCCTCTGGGAGTGTCATATTGATTTTCATAGCGGCTGTATGAGGTTGCAATTCCACCAGCAATAGAAGATTGTTCCTCCCATCCCAAATCCTAACTAGCATGAGCTGATAGTTGTTTTATTGATCTTAGCCATTCTGGTAGGTGTAAGGTGGAATTAGTGTAAGGTGTAAGTAGTTTTGATTTGCATTCCCCTGGTGGCTAAAGATGTTGAACATTTCCTCAAGTGTTTCACAGGCATTTTAGTTTCCTATATTGAGAATTCTCTGCTTAGATCTGTACCCCATTTTTAATGTGATTATTTAGTGTATTGAACTCTAGTTTCTTGAGTTCTTTATATGTTTTGGATATTAGTCCTCTATCAGCTGCAGAGGTGGTAAAGATCCTTTGTCATTCTCTAGGGTGTGTCTCTGTCTAAATGACAGTATATTTATACAATGGAGTATCACACAGCTCTTAAATAGAGCTTCATGTAATTTACAGGCAAATGGCTAGAACTAGAAAAAAATCACCCTGTGTGAGGAAAGATATGGTACGTGTTCACTTATATGTGGATATTAACCATTAAATAATAAATCTACAATCCATAAACCCAGACTGGTTCATTATAGAGGGAGTGACTAAGGCACACATGGATTTCAAGGCATGGGGATAGAGTAGATTTTATGGGTGGACTGCAGGTGGAAGAGCTGGAATGGGAGGATTGGGCAGAATGGTGAGGGGAGATAGGGTTGGGGGCAACTTGTGAAGAGACGTCTGGAATTCAGAGTCATTTGAGGGAATGGAATTTAAATCCAGTGCAGTGAAACTTTATAAAATATGTGTAGGCGAACCTAAGGAAATTTCCTAATAACAGACCCTACACTATGAACTGGATAACACTTGTCATCAAATGAAACTTCTTGTGCCGGAGCTGGGTTACTTCAATTGAATTGTTGAACAAAAGGGTCCGATGGAAATCCTCAAACAACCCACGATATTGCCAAGACAATAAGTTGTTCTCTGCAAATTGATGAAGGGGTCCCATTGCCAAGAACAACTCCCACATAGCTCCTTGAACATGGAGAACCTGAGCTGGTGCCTCCATCCTTACATTATAGGCTCTTTGGTGCAGGAAGGTACTCTGTAGGCTACTGAAGGAGAAATGTAGATGCCAGCCCAGTCACAAAACTACTGGCCTATAATTTGTTCTGCCTGCAAGATATGCTGGGACAATGGTGGCCCATAACATGTGGGAGTAGCTAAGCAATGTCTGATTTGATTTAAGGCCCATTCCAGATGACAGAACCCATACCTGACACTGCTTGTGAGACCAAGAACCAGGGACTAGACAGCCTAGAGACTTAGGGTAAAACCAAACATGACTATTCTAAAAAATAAAAAGTATCAATAAAAATGCTCTTAGTGATATTGGGATATACTCATCCAGAGTAGCTTTCTCCTTTCCTTCTGCCACTTACAGGACTGCATGCAGAGGCTCACAGCCACTCAATAATCAGAGAAAGAGAGCATCCTTAGAAAGCACAGTTCTAAATGGAATGTCTCCACCAAATATTTCCCTTCAGAGCTCAGGTTTAGAGGGATCTATTTTCAATAAATATAAAATAAAATAAAACATAATGATTCAGTACAACTCAAATCAAAGGACTCAAGGATTATCTTAATTTGAACATGCAGAAAGATGGGTATTTGTGTTATTCTTGACAATTCTCATGTCACTAAATCTTACAGATTATGTGGAATATGATCCAAATCCATCCTATAGAGTCCTCCATGAGTACCAAGGAGTAAAAACTTCAGAATATTAAATACTCATACAAGATGATCTAAAAGGAACACAATATTCTAATATTGTAAGTGAAAAATAGTAACAACACTTAGATTCAACGTATTTCTTCATTCTAGAATTCTCCAGGTCACTGGTGCAATACCACATGTCACCTTATGACAAATACCCATGCTTTGATTGTTCCCAAAAATTATCCATTAGAAAAAACCCAATATGGCTTCTTATGTATCTAATTTATGCAGACAAAAATACCAAGTGTCTTATGTAAAGGATGTGTTAATTTCCTCCAGAAACACATGCTAATTAGTTCCTCAATTTTAATCTGCACTACTGATTCATTTTTGGTTTGTTTGTGGTGGTAGTTTTTTTTTTTATCTTTTGTTTTGTTTTTCCACTTCGAAAGCCCTTCACCTTACTAGAATTACAGCAATCCTTGCTTGATGCTGTCTCATTATGGGGTGCTGTCAAGGGTTCCTTCTGAAAGAGATGCTTGAGAGAATTCTATCTGAAATCCAGTGGAGACAGTGGATTCCTCCTGTGCTGCTGGGGGAACATGCCTCCACGAATCAGAGTGGAGCATCTGTAAACACTGAGGACAAGGCTGCCACATGAATCAGCATCTGCTGTTTCTAATCAAAGATGCCAGATACTTTTTAATTACTTCTTTTATATCTTGAGATTATAGAATAATTATGTAATTCATCCCAATGAAAAATTTAAAAGTTTCACATACACAAAGAAACAAATGTATCTAGACATATTTATTTTTATTTCATGTGTTTTCAAAAGGCACAGAAGAATTCAATAAATACAAATATTGAAAACATTCTTAGGTGAGACATCTTAGTTCTGTCTTTTCTGCTCTGTCAAATTTCATGTTTCTGATTTTTTTGACAAATATTACTAATTTAAAAAAACATTTTATGTGCATGGGTGATTTAGCATGCATGTATGCCTGTGCAACATGTGTGTACAATGCCTCTTGAAGCCAGAGCCTCTGAAACTAGAGTTATAGACACTTGTGAGACTTTGTGGTGCTGGAATCTGAACCCAGGTCCTCTGCAAAGGCAGTAACCTTCCCCTGTGATCAATCTCCCCATGTTTTTTTTTTTTAATTAAGATCATTAAAGACCTAAATGAGGTTTTAACAAACAAATCAGAGAATGCCCTTTGTATTCTTCAGTAGCCTCCTGTGGCTAAGCTGTTGAATACTAGCATACCAGCATATGAACATGACAGCAAGGAATCCACTGATCTAGTTCACATCTATCCAGCATGTGTTCCTCTTTTTAAAACCAGCAAATAAAGCCCTCAGACCACAGTCACTTCCCACTACACTGCACACACAGGCACTCCCCACTACACAGCACAGTTAGGCACTCCCTGCACACACAGGCATCCTGTCAAAGATAGGAGCTGATTCCTGGTTTGGGTGTTTTGTTTGTTTGTTTCATTTCCTCATAAAGAATGTACTCACTCATGTACTTGGATGCAGAAGACTAGCTTCAACATCTGCATCCGTGTATGAGTGAATGCAGTTTGCTTGTTTGGCTAGGATAGATATTCAGTTATGGAAATGCTGGCCCATGTGGTACCTACGTATTCAGTGTTGGGATTGAGTCTTATTTACAGGATCAGCTATACCATCAGCTTCCAGTAAGCAATATGTGTGGTTTCTGTCATCACATAGTGGCCAGCACTTAAGTTTCCCTTTGCCAGGCTGAGAGATATGCTGTGCCTCATGGTATTAGAGGTTTGCATTTCTACAGTGCTGTAAGGATGTAGAACATTTTCCCCAAGATATTTGACATATATCAGTCATGATAGGTCTACCCACATTATTTCCTCTTTTTTTTATAATACTTCTTTTAATTCTGAACTCTGAAGTAAGATCTTAATTCTGGCCCTTTAATAGATACTGATACTTTCTTTTCTAATAGGCATCCCAGGCTGTATCGTCTATATCCATGTTCTTCACATGTAAATTCAGATCACTGTTGATTTAACTTTTAAAAGCCTTTATTATTTTATAAACTGGTTTTTATCCCAAACTAAGAACTCTTTGCCTAGCCATGGACCACAGATTTCCTATTTTTAAATATGATATTGCACTTTATAATTAAATCTATGTTCCACAGTGGGTTGATATTTATATTAGTCTAGATGCTTAAGAAAAAAATTATTTTCTTGTCTGTGGATATCCATTTACTTACAGACAATATATTCCTTCAACAGAAAGCATGATTGTAGACATATAATCACTCAAGATTTTGTTTCTCTTCTCCATTGGTCCAAATAATGATCCCTCCACCAGTAAATGATATGCTGCCTTAGTATATACACGCTCAGATTCTCACACATGCTCACACTCACTCATACACTCACACTGACATTTACTCACACACCAATGCACTTCCAAACACTCTTTCATACTCACACACATATACACACTTACATTCACACACTCATACACACTTGTTCACACTCTCTAGGACTCACATTCACACACTTAGAATCACCGACATTCACACATGCTCAAGCTCACTCAGACTAATATACACACATTTAAACACCCACTAACAATTATCCATACTCATAAACCTTCATGTTCACTCTGACACTCACAAATGCATGCACAGTTCACAGTCAAACACCCATATTCACATTCACAATATTCAGACATATTCACACTCACAAACACACATTGTATACAATTACTCATACTCAGAGACTCAGATATATTCATACTCAAATGTCCACAAATATCACACACACTTTAATACACACATACATGCACACACACACACACACACACACAACGTAGTCCTTGAGTTAATTTTCCCACTGCAGTCTTTGTCACAGAATCATTTTAGCAATTAGGGGCCTCTGCTTTTTATTGTAACTTTGAGTATATCTACAGAAATTAAATGTGCCTTGGTTTTAATAGAACAAGCATTAAAACTATAACTCCATTAGGAGAAATTCTACATCATTTCCATATTGAGTTTTCTAATTTGCCCTTCAGTTTTGATAATGTCACTAAATGGTGCTAGGTTTTATATCTACTCCTTAGTGTCTTTTATATAATCAAGTGTTTATCTATTAATTCAGATTTATTTGTTCCATACAACTGTTAAAATTTCCTTTTATTATTGCTTTATCACTAGAATTTCTAGAGCTGCATTGAATAGCAGTATGAAGACCAAATGTTGTAATCTTCCATATTCTGCAGAAAGGCATTGAATTGATAAGAATAAATGCTTTAGTACTGCTTTGTTTAAAACTGAAATCTTTCCTGTACATCCCCAGGAGAGTTCTGTCATTGCTAGAGCCTAGTTTTGTAAAGCTGTTGAGTAGGTGTTTTTCTTAGTCAGGGTTTCTATTCCTGCACAAACATCACGACCAAAAAGTGAGTTGCGGGGGCGGGGGGGGAGTTTATTCTGCTTACACTTCCAAACAGTTGTTCATCACCAAACAAAGTCAGGACTGGAACTCAAGCAGGTCAAGAAGCAGGAGCTTATGGAGAGGCCATGACATGGGTGAGGTGGGGGGAAGGGTATAACTTACTGGCTTGCTTCCTCTGCCTTGCTCAGCTTGCTTTCTTATAGAACCCAAGACTACCAGTCTAGGCATGGCACCACCCAAAATGGGCCCTCCCCCTTTGATCACTAATTGAGAAAATGCCTTACACCTGGATCTCATGGAGGCATTTTCTCAACTGAAACCCCTGTCTCTGTGATAACTCCAGCTTGTGTCAAGTTGACACACAAAACCAGTCAGTACAATTGACCCCTTGTCAACTTGACACATAAACACATCACTATCAACCCTTACTTTATTATTCATCCCCAAGATCTAAATACTTTAAAAGTCCCACAATCTTTGCAAATTCATACATATTAAAATCTCTATCCCTTTAAAATATCCAATCTCTTTTAAAATTCAAAGTCTTTTTACAATTAAAAGTCTCTTAACTGTGGCTCCACTAAAATACCTTCTTCCTTCAGAGGGAAAAATATCAGGGCACAGTCACAATCAAAATCAAAATCAAACTCCAACTGTACAATGTCTAGGATCCACTCACTTCTGGGCTTCTCCAAGGAATTGGGTCACTTCTCCAGCACTGCCCTTTGTAGCACACACCTTGTCTTCCAGGCTCCAGTTGCCTGTACTCCACTGCTGCTGCTGTTCTTGGAGAAATGCACTGCAACTAGGCTTCACCAATAGCCTCTCATAGGCTCTCTTCATGGTGCCAAGCCTCAACTCCTTTGCATGACCCCTTCAGTCCTGGGCCACCAATTGCAACTGAGGCTGTACCTTCACCAATAGCCTTCCATGGCCTCTCACAGTGCCGAGCCTCAGCTGCTCTTCATGACCCCTTCATGCCTTCAAAACCAGTACCACCTGGGTGAGTCTTACACAGTACCAAGTCCTGCTGCAGCACAAGGTACAACCTTGGCTATCTCTGGAACACAGCTTCTTTATACTCCCCCCCCCCAAAACACTTCCCAGAAGATGTCACCTCAATAATGTTGATTACTTCTTAATCACCACTTATTTCTTAGCTCTAGCTAACAAGCATCAATAGTCCCAATAATGCAAAGGTTTTGTTTTATTAGTTCTTGTACCTTGTTATTCACAGCTGATTCTTTAGCCCCACCTAACCAAAACCACAGAATCTTCACAATAAAAACAACATGGCCCTGATAAGAGTGTTTAATCTTCCTTCTGAAATTTCACAAGCCAGGCCTCCATCTTTCACACTGTTCTCAACATTATTTACCAAACTCCTACAGAACATCCCGCAGAGCTCTTAACAACCCAATGGCTCTTAAAGCTCAAAGTTCCAAAGTCCTTCCACAGTCCTCCCCAAAACATGGTCAGGTTGTCACAGGAATACCCCACTACGCTGGTACCAAATTGTCTTAGTCAGTGTTTCTATTCCTGCACAAACATCATGACGAAGAAGCAAATTGGGGAGGAAAGGGTTTATTCAGCTTACACCTTCCACATTGCTGTTCACCACCAAAGGAAGTCAGGACTGGAACTCAAGCAAATTAGGAAGCAGAAGCTGGTGCTGAGGCCACAGGGGGATGTTACTTACTGGCTTCCTTCCCCTGGCTTGCTCAGCTTTCTTTCTTTCTTTTTTTTTGTATATAACACTGCAAAATATGTAATGCATAAAAATTCCCTGAATACCTGTGTGGTGGTGCACGCCTTTAATCCCAGCACTCGGGAAGCAGATGTAGGTGGATCTTTGAGCTGGAGGTCACCTCAGCTTGCTTGCTTATAGAACCCAGGACTATCAGCCCAGGGATGGCACCACCCACAAGGGTCCCTTCCCCCTTGATCAACTGAGAAAATGCCTTACAGCTGGATCTCATGGAGGCATTTTCTCAACTGAAGATCCATTCTCTGTGATAACTCCAGATTGTGTCATGTTGACACACAAAACCAGCCAGTACAGTGTTTTCTATGTTTCACCTGTTCTAAGGAGACACCAGTTTCAACTGTCTTTTGCCATTTGGTGGATCAGAAAGCCCAAAGTCTGAGTTTCTCATGTGTTCTAGGAGCACAGCTGAATGATGGGCTGTGGCCTCTTTTTCCAACAGCTGTATTAGCAGGTGACTAACCTACCTATCAACTTTAGGAGCTTTCCCTAGATTTTACCTTTGCCAGGAGTTGAAGCTTTATTTACATTAAGTGAGTATGAAAGCCGGTCTAAAACATCCTTTAAAGGCGGGAACTCTTTTATTATTATGTTATTTTTAAGTAATTAGAATTAATTTACCTCATCTCTCCTTTTCCCTTTCCTCCCTCCAAACCCACTCACATATTACCTTCATGCTCTGGTTCAAATCCATGCCCCCCCTTTTAAAAATTAATTCTTGTTACATATATACAATCCTCATACTTAAGTACATCCATATCTGTCTGGGTATTAATACCCTTGTGTGCATATTTTCAGGGCTATCCATTTGGTATTGGATAATCAATTGTTGTGTTCTACCCTAGGTAAGTCCCTCCCATAAAGTCCCGACAGCAGGAGACATTAAACTGAACAAGAATAAGAAGGATAGACATGGTAATGTGGAAAGGAAAAGATTTGGAGGCTTCCACCCTGTATAAAGAAGCACAGGCACCTGAGGAATACTGAGATCAGGAGACAGGAGCGATTGTTATTTGAAGTTTGGCTCATCCATATTGGTTAGAGATAGGTTTTTATTTTCCTTTATCTCTGAGATTTGCTATGGCTTTATCTATTTTATGTTTATTTTAAAAACGTTGCAGTTATATTCAATAACTTTTGTTTTCAATTTTGCAACCATATTTTAGTCTTCACAAATGATTGTCCCATGTTTTTATTCTAATCACCATCATATTTTATATAAATCAACTGCAATATCTTTTTTTAAAGTTTTAATATCTAAGTGGAGTCCTTATTTTTAAGTTCTTGCCCTGTATTCTCTTAGACTGATCCACCGAGGGCGATTTTATTTTCTTGTCTTCTTATTTCTCTCAACCTTTGATTTATTCAACACCAAGACTGTGTTGTCTAGCATTATTCATGAGAGGACATTTTCTTTCATCTACAGTTGAGTTCATGCTTGTCACCCTGTCTCTCATGGATGAAGAGAAACAACAATTACCTGTCCCTGTGAGTTTTGTGGGTTTGATTGGCTTTTCTGAGAACCCATCTGTAATCCACCATCTTGGAGCTACATGCTGTAGTCTATGGCAATTTCTACTTCTAAAGACTTCCAAATGGCAAATATGCCTGTGGATTGAAATCCATTCCTCTGTTTTTAGCATCCTTCCTCATGCTGGTTCCTAACACACTGCAAAGGGAAGCCTAGACCTTCCCATGAATCTGGGCTCACCATCTGCATGTGAGATGTTTTCTAGAAGATAAGAATCTCTAAGGTTTTCTCAGTAAAGTCAAGATAAGGAGCAAAATTATCCTGGAACAGTTGTCTTTCCACTATAATCACTTATAGCAATGGATTCTCCAAAATATTCAAAAGACTAAATTGCCAATGATATCCTTAAAATCTTGTAAAAATGATAATTTCGGAAATCTTTGGTTTGCCCTATACCCAAAAAATAAATGTTTGTGAACTTGTGAATATTGCTGATCTTATTGTGGTCTCCCCCATCCTGAGTTTCCTGATATGATTATGCTGCATAAATAATTGGATGTTTTTATTTTGTTTAAGATTAAAACATGGAGCTTGGGCAATGGCTAAACTGTTTGGAAAAGAAATGCTTTCTCTTGCTCATAACCCATGTCGATTTGATTACAACCATTTGTAAACCCAGTTCCGAGAATCTGATGCCCTCTTCTGGCCTCCACCTGCAACTGCACTTACATGTGCATAATTGCTGACACAGAGATAAAAAAAAAGTAAAATGTAACAAAAACCAAAACATGAGAGGGTCACATTAAAAAATCATCAATATGTTGAAGTTTTTTAGTTTATATTTTAGTCCACATATATGACACATACTTGGAATATAAGCAACGAAGTTGAAGACATTCTAATTTCAGTTTTTCTATACTATTTAAAAAATTAGCAATTTTTGGCATTCCATCATTCTGATAAAATTACTCAGCTATTACATCAATTTACATTAATATAATTATATACTTAGTTTAGTCTAACCATTACTTTTTATTGATGAATTATAAATAGAGGTGATGTCAATGTATATATCATATATGTATTAGGGAGCAGATGCATAAAGCATGTATATTGCTAAAAACTGTTATCATATATAAACATAGATACATGAATGCATACATACATAAAATCAATCCATTTCGGGGCAAATCTACGAGTAATAGATGCTTGAAGATACCCACTGCTTGCTCAGACTATGATTTCTTTTTATTTCTAATTGAATTCTACTATTTTAAGGGTACTAATTTGCCAAGTAGAAGAAGTTCAGTCTTCAAAATTCCAAATCATAACATCAACTATTCCCCATAAGCCAGTGACACCTCCAGAGCTACACACAAACTAAATGATAAAACAAAATTTAAAAAAGTATCCAATATGGCTAGTGTGTGCATTGCATTGGTCTTTGCTTCCCCCTGCCTCTGTCAGATCATTTCACTTGCTGTCTCTAAATAGAGTAACCATTTTTCTCATATGTTGTAACAAGTAATAGACTCAAGGTGCTGGGAAAGGCAGATAATGCCTCTTTCAGAAATTGATTGTATCATAAAAGCACCTTTACCAAGCCTGGTGTCTTCATATCTGAGGCATCCTGAAACATAAAAGAAATAAATCTCTGCATGGATAAGGCTCCATATGTATATCTCTATTATAAGATGTTGTGCAATTAAATTTCACAGTTTCTTATTTTATGATTAAATAAATATATGCTGACTTAATAACACAAGTACTATAGTAATAAACTGGTGTGTTCTTTGTGATGAAAATCTTGGACAAATATGCAAATTCAAATAATGCACTATTTCAAATCTTGTCAAAAGGTGGCATGTGTTTACCAGGAGATATGACTTCAAAATATTATTGAATTAGTAGAATTCACAAACAACTTTAAAAGCTAGGAGAGCTATATATCTAACCATCATGCAGTTGATCTGACAAAGAACAGTTTGTTAAGTGGTCTACATAAAAAAATTATTTAAAGCAGAGGGATCAATTAACATGTCCAGAGAAATAACTTTTCATAGAATGCTTAAATAATGTCAAATAATTGATTAACTCTTTCCTGGGAATATGTAAACTCTGAGGGCAGAGGAGTTCTTTTACATATATTTCATTTGAAGTATTGATCTGTGTCTAGTACCCAGCAGTCCAAACTTTTATTAAGTGACTAGTCACTATTCACAAATTTTATTGAAGGAATTTTTCTTAAGGTTTGAGGACATCAAAAAAGACAAAAGAAGACATATTCATTACTGTTTTATGATCCTCTTTTTCAACCGTATTTGTCATGATTAGACTCTCAGTATTTACTAGAAAGATTATTTTATGCAGGAATTTTCTGTAAAATATAAAACAATATATTCATATACATTGATACTACTACATAGGCAAATATATAAGTGCTTGTATTTCTATATAGTATATAGTAATATATATTTATTTAACTTACATTATATAAGTGCTTATATTATTATTGTCCATATACATCACCACTGCTTGTTGTATAGCCATAATCTACATGTATATTACATATTATTATATATTAGGTATTAATATTTAGTACCTATAATATTGTGCATTTCAGAAATTGAAAAACAAATATCAAATAACTGACATCGTTTACCTCAGATTTGAGCATTGTATAAGATTTTTATAATTTGGGGTATTAATAAGAAGTATGGATTTGAAATATATTACAAGAAATACTTACATGGTGGGATATATATTCATGAAATGTTTGTAACCAGCACCAGTCAGATGAATTACGTAAATAAAGGTATTTAAGGACTTGGCTTTCTTCACTTATATAAATGTTTTCTGCAAGACACCATACTTTTTTAGAAATTAAATCTGTCTGTCTAGCCAATCTCCACCACATCCTGAAATATAGCTTACTTCTACATAAAGTCATAAAAATTGCATTCTTTCAATCTCCATTGGTAATCAACTGTGACATCAAATGGCATAAATCTTTGTTCAATTCCTTTCCTACCTTTACAATGAAAATGAAAATAAAGTACTTCTTAAACTCTTGGGAGTAGCAAGCATGAAAGGTTCTAACTTTCTGGCAAAGTTCTTAGAACTTTTGGGTTGAATTTCAAATCTCTTGTCCTTTGTCTAGGCAATAAAAGGACTTGTTTCATTCTCCAATTAAATGGGGCTGTTCATTCCTTAAACTTTCTTATTATTTCATATTAGTTTAAAAAACAATGCTCAAATACTTCCTGAGCAGAAAAGCCCCTGAACATCTCAGCTGAAGTGGAGGGGAGCTGATCCTCTGCAAATCCCTGAGCATGCAATTTCTTCACTATCTTGTTCATCCAAATAGGCATATCTGAGTCACTTGCCAACATTTTATTCACCAGGAAAGATGAACAGTTAACATCCACTCACATGGGAGGGATCAGCTGTAGCTTCATGACTTATTTCTAAGCAAGTTTTGTATCTGATAACTTTGAAATTTAGAAATACTAGAGAGAGTTTCTATGAACAAAATTTTCAAAATGTTAAGTTAGGTATGCAATTCTCAAAGAATAGGATATATTTTAAAAGAACATAATATTCTTCTTCTATCAATTCTAAATAAAATATATTTCCTACAACAAAAAACCCTCAAAACAATTTTCTATCTACCTATTCAATCAATTATTTTAATTTAGTATTTCACCAACTCTCAGCATTTCATAGAATACACTGATTGTTTATACAATACCAAAGTCATCCATGAGTACATACATAAAAATAACATTATATAGACTAAACAAGTTGTGTTTAGCAATTGCAGGTGGTGCCATCTTTGGAGTGGTGATTCCCAGTTTTATAAGAAGGCAGGTTGAAGAAGCCACTGTGAGGAAGTCAGTGAGCAGCAGCATCCCTCCATGATGTCTGCATCAGCTCCTGTCTCCAGGCTTCCTGCCCTGTGTGAGTTCCTATCTGGTTGACTTCCTGCCTTGGCTTCTCTTAGTGGACAGTGACTTGGGATATATAAGCTAAATAATTCCTTTCACCACAAGTTGGATTTGGTCATGACGTTTCATCACAGTCATAGTAACCCTGACTCGGATATGAATCCTAGTCTTTCCTCTCCTTTGTATGCCACTGATGTTATTTTTTTATAAGTAGTTAAAAAATAGGGTTTTTAAAATAGACACCGATGACAGCATTTTTATGTTAAAATATGTCGCCACATTTTAAACACTTCAGCTCTAAAAATCCTTATAGCTGTTGATTTTAATACCATTGTTCCTTCTTCTATGCCTTTTACCTTAGGAATGTTGACATTAGAACCTTTGCAACTGGGGATCCTGGATCCTTCATGTCTCACACTTTTTCTTTCCTTTCTTTCTTTTTTCCTTTTCTTCTTCTTTTAAAATAAATATTCAGATAGGAAGATATAGTAGCATAGAAAGAAATCAAGCTTTTTAGACATGACAATACTTGCTGCTTATTTCTGGCATGTTTGCAAGTGACCGTCACTGTACTGGTGTCTCAGTGTGCCATGGGGAAGCAGTGCATTGTCCTCAGGGAGCTCTGTAGCGTGATGGACAGGAGCTATTTTGCTTGTCTGTAAAACATTCCCTTGGGATTCCCTGCTTTCGACACCATCTCACTTCCAGATGCCCTTGAATTTCCCTTGCCTAAATAGTGGAAGAGAAAAGAAAGGCTTGTTTTCCTCATGTCTAAGTGATGCCATACCTGTGGAATCACTGGCCACACCCTGTGCAACCAGAAAATCTCATCGAATCTAGCAGAAGACAAAATGTGCTAGTGGAAGAGTTGAGCAGAGGCAGACAACTTAAGTGACTGAAACTGGCACTTCAGAGCAACGGAGAGAAATGCAATAAAACTGTTTACAACATAGAAAGGAATTCATTTAACCTTTATACTAGGATTAGTCAATGTACCAACGATACATATAGAAGAATAATATTCTGTTTTACATTTACTAAAATATGTTGGAAACTTGACTATACAACAATTAAGTTCTACAAAACTTAAAAAAAAAAGGAAAACTTAAACATGGAGGATTCTGAAGAGTTTATAGACATGTCAAAGGCAACTTTCACATATTTCTCCAGGTCAGTTAGAGAAGTATAAGCTGAAGCCAATGATGGGATTTTTCAGAAAAAGAAGTACAATGAAATGTTAAGAATCAAGCATTGTTCATTGTGACTTACAACAAAACACAATTATATTGAGACAATTGTTCTTCAATCAATTATTAAAAACTTAAAAACTTTGAAGACTTGTTGGATGGACAAAGATGAGTAAAACAAGCCTTCATTTGTTATTAGAGAATAAGAATTGGCAAAATATAGAAAATTTAATATGTATCCATAGTATATCAGTAGCAAAACTGTAATCTAAAGCATTATATATCAGTGCAATAAATCTCTGTGTAGCTGGCTTGAAAGGTGTTAAAAATATAATTAAACCTTTCAGATAATGACTTCTAAAATATAGCATGCAAGAAAATTGGGAAGTGATATAACAGCATTGTAGAATGCTATTCATTTTGTGAAAGGGGACAGGATGTTTGTATGCATACAACATTAGTTAATTATGTAAAATATACACAGGAAGTAATTTTAGAAGATTATGATATAGATCACACTCAATGGATGAAAGTTCAGGTATGTCAGCTTGAATTTTCACTGTTTACTTTGTGCAATACCATTTTCAGCTTGAACTATACTAATAGACTCATTATATTAAAAAGAAACGTATAATTTAAATTTTAAAATTTTCTGTGGATATCATGTGTGGAAATGTAATTCACTCAATCATATTTGCTATTATAACACCAGAAATATATTATTTCATGCAGCCATGATAGCATACACATATGTACCACCATCACACACACATGCAAACACATATCATGTATATACTGCACACACATTACCAACTCATAT